>MAPW01000023.1:0-309511 GCA_001689995.1 Tilletia indica
TCACATCGACCTTCGCCCTCCTCCTATACACCTCAGCGCTCAGCATGGGTGCTCGTCGTCAGTCCAAGTACGCACAGGCCCCTGAGCCCTGACAACTTTACCCGGGACGTACCAGTCTCGAAGCCATGGTCTCGGTTGTGTTCTTCTTGCCTGCAGAGGTGGAGAAATATATATAAGTGCGGCGAGACAGGGCCAGACGCCCGCCCAGACAGGAGAGACGATGCTGGGAGACACAGAAGGGCGTAACAAAGAGTCGAGACAGGGTTCACCTCGAAGGCTCGTCGTTTTGGGATTTGGGAACCGACTCCGGACGAAGGTTGACTTGACTTTTTCTGGGCTTCTTTTTTTCTTTCTTTATGCTTTCCTTTACCGGCACCCCCAAGCAAGCAGGCCCCAATAATGGTGCTCTAGCCTCTGGTAGTTAGTGGCTAGTCTGCTGCTGCTTGCCTCAGTTTATTCGGCTAGCTCCAAGTACGTGCGGACTAAGGATCTAAGCAGGGCTCCATCATCGAGATGCAGAAGCAAGGAAGCAGGCGGCCGCAGTGTAGTGGGGGTAGATAGAAAGCAACGAGCGAGCAGCAGTGGACAAGCAGATGCTGGCCGTCTGAATCGGTCGATCGCCCGCATTTGTCGTCCACGCTCAGGAGGCAGGAGTAGTACGAGGAGTGGCCAGAAAGCAGACAGGCCAGGGCAAGGATCTTGTTTTTCTTCGGGATTTGGGGTCGAGTCAGGCAGTGCGAACGGTGGCTGGAATTGATGATCTTGTGCCGAGTGCGGGGGGGCCTTCATTTATTCATTGATGGAAAGAAGACGTCTGGAATTGGTGGGTACGAGTGGGTAAATTGGATTTGGGAGAGGAGGTGGCTTTGATGAGGTTGGTGGAATAAGCCATGGAAAAAGAAGGCAGATCTGCAGCTCGGTCCCAAGTGTGTCCCCGCCTTCCCCGAGAGCCGAGAGCATCAGCGCAGTCAGTTTAGTCTCAACATCGATCGTGGGTCTGGCCTTGGCCGCCCACGGTCTCACAAAATTAGTGCCCATTTCTCGCTGTACCCTTCACCGGAATCCTCAAAATGGCCTCTTTTCGCTCTCAATGAAAGTCAGTCAGAACAGCTCGGATTCTCTTCAAACTCGGTATTCGCCGAGATCCTAGGTGAATGAAGGCTTCTGCCAAGTTTGGGTATCTTCTATTCGATAGGAGCTTGGGGTAGAGAGTGCTGTGCCAGTTTTATTTTCGTCGTTTGGCTGGCAGAAAGGCGATTTCCATACAGAACCCGACTCCTACCCTGCACCAGATTCTGAGTGGGAGAAACAGTTCGTGCACTGCGTCAGTGTCTATGGCAAGGACTGGGCGATGCGTGGGAAGGCTGCTGCACTGGGCCAGTGTGCTTGGGAGCATAGCTTAATTTTTGCTCCCAAAAATTGACTTTGAGCGATCCACGCTCTTTTTGAAGTCACTCAGCCAATGAGCTGCTCGTATTTGCCTATGCCTTAAATTCTGGTGAAGGGTACAGCCAAAAATGACCGCCTTTTTTGTGAGACCGCGTTTCGCGCAAACGCTGTTTGCAGGCGAAGCGGTCTCTGTTGAGACTACAGTCAGTTACTCTCTCTCTCTGTCTCTCTCTCTCTGGATGAGCATCGAGCCCATCACCATCATCCATCCCACCACGACGACGTCTACTACCACCACCACCACAAGCAACCTACTCACTAACAAAAGTACATCCTCAACAACACACAAGCATCGAAAACGCATCGACTGCCATCACCAATCATGATGCAGTCACCGCCATCCATGCCTCCCTCATACGAGGGTAAGTTATCTCTCTTCTCTCTCTCTCTAGATACACTCACTCATTCATCTTCTTCTCAATCACAGACTTCAGCTACACAGCAGACATCGATCCAAACGATCCCTTCTTCTCATCCATCCTCGCATCTCCACCCTCAGCATCACCCTTCAACCCTCCCTTCCACATCGGAACAGCAGGTACATCAGCAGGGCCATCCTTCGCTTCCAACATACATCACAACCAGCTACACCACAACAACAACCATCATCATCATCAACAACATCACCATGCCACCACAATAGGAGGAGCAGGCACTTCAGCAACACTCCTCGCATCACCCATCCTACCCTCGCCCTTCGGCTTCAACGGATCAGTCAGTCTGCCTCCCACTCACGACTCTCCTAACAGCCACTCCCACCTCCATCAACAGCAGCAGCAACAACAACAACAACAACAGCAGCAGCAACAGCAACACCAAGAGCCATTACAATGGTTCTCTACCGCAAACCTCAACAACTCCCACCAACAAACCATCAGCAGCCTCAACAGCCAACACAACAACAATAACAACAACAACAACGACCACGACCAATCACACCATGACCAACTCACACCAGATGCCATGCCCACAAACTCCCTCTTCGACGCCTCCGAGCAATCCTTCTTGCTCTCCTTCCTCTCCGGCTTCGACGGCGAATTCAATCCACAACTACCAGACAATATGCCCTCCTTCGCCGAAGCAGCAGCACGCGTAGCTGCACAGGGTCCACCCCATCCCATCTCTCCACCTCCATTATCCTCCCGTCCTCCTCCCAAACCATCACGGACTTTCACCGCATCCTCCTCTGCCTCCCTCACTCCGACTCCCACCGCCTCAGCACCCTCACCCGCAGGCATGGCCCCGCTCAGACGAACTTCGTCATCCGGTCATGCTCCGCCGGGCGCTACCGGTGGAGTAGGCTCATCTCGGCGCGAACTGCTCACGGATACAGAGAAGAGGCAGAATCACATCCTCAGTGAACAGCGTCGGAGGAATTACATCAGAGAAGGATTCAAGGAGCTTGTGGAGTTGTTGGATCTCGGCAGGAAGGCTGGCGCTAAAGGGTTGGGGCTGGGGGCTGCTAAGGGGACTGGGGTCGAAGAAGAGCTCTGGGCGGCAGCACTGGCCAATGGGACGGCCGGCGAAGGTGCATTCGAGGATGAGCTCGACTCATCACAGCAGTCACAACAGAATGGGAACGGAGCGGGCAGTGGGAATGATGATGATGAGGAGGAGGAGCGGGACGAGCTCGAGGGTGGAGATGGGGACGAAGAGGAGGATGAGTATGAAGAAGGGGATCAGCGTGGGCCTCGGAAGAGAGTCGCGACGGGTGGAGGCGCGGACGATCCGGATCGGCCGAGGAGTCAGGCCAGAGGTTCTCTATCGGCCAGTACGAGCAAAGATGGGAAACTCTCCCGATCGCGCTCGGGGAGGAGGGCGTCTGCTACCACAACAGGGAAAGCGAATGGGGGAAAAACAGGTGCAGCACCGCCCCTCCCGCTCGGAGCGCTCGGTGGGAAGGGGAAAGGACGGGGACGAGGGGGTTCAGCGGGTGGGGGTGCCGGCTCCAAATCTGCGGTGCTGTTCCAGGCTGTTGATCTGATTCGCTGGTTGAATTCGCGGAATGAGGATTTGGAGGCGCAGTGTAATGCTTTGGAAGGCTTTAGGGCTGGGAGGGCTGCGCAGGTGAATCCGCATTTGCAGCAGCAGCAACAACAGCAGCAGGGTGTTGGAGGGGGCGAGGTGTATCAGCAGCAGGTGCATCATATGCAGGTTAAGGCTGAGGATGGTGGGATGGGGATGGGTGGGTTTGGGCGGTAACGGAGGCATTCACCTTTACTCTCGCCTCCAACAATTCTGCCGACGCGCGGTCGGTCCGGTTTCCAAGTCACGACGGGGATAGGGAATCCTTTCTTCGTTTCTCTTCCATCTCACGGCTTTTTACGCTCGACAACGTCACTCTCAACTGGGACTTCTTCAGGTTCTTCTTCCTCTGTTCAGGATCTTGCCTTCCCGCATTTTCAACAGGTCCGCCTCCCCCTCCAAACACATATCCCCTCCAACATCATCAACATCATCATCAGCTATCATCGAATCGAATCGGTCAATCGGTCAATCAGTCCCATCCAAGGAGCGCCGACTCGCGCGCGCGCGGGTATCTTCCCCTCCGGCCTCCTTCCACGTCTTCCCTTTCTTTCTCTCTTCCGTCTTCTTGGAAATGTCTTACACCCTCTGTATCAACAACAACCAAACTCAACATCACTTGAAAGGAAAACTTTTGACAAATAGGCTGTGTCGTGGTGGTCGTTTGTGCCGCCGTCCTGCCTTAGCAATGGCTGGGCTTGTGCTTTGTGCGCGTCGTACGACCCCGACCGCATCGAAGAAGGTTCGGAGAGCATGCTGGCAGTGCGCAGGGACATGCTACGCCCTTTATTTTCGGCTCCGTTCATACTGCACGAGCGGGAATGGTTACAAGGGTACGTGGCGCTTGCTTGCCCTGCTGCACGTCCGGACCGGGTCCACTCGCCAGCGAAGCAGTAAAGAGAGGCGGAAAAAGTCATCGCCGTCCTGCGTTCCGCGAAAGTGCTGCTGGATGCAAGCCACGATTGAGTGGGCCTTGCTTGGGGCTTTCGGCTTGGGCTGGGAGAGAATTTGTGGTGCTGGAGAGCTGCTTGCTTGGACTTTCACGGCGGATAACGGTATCATTTGTTCTCGAGTATAAATGCTTGCAAACACTGACCATTTGGTGGACTTTTTCCAAATGCAAAACCGTCTCTTTAATTCGATATACGGATTGAAATGCTTTTGCGAATGCTCTGCATTTGGAGGCCTGAAAAATGCCACCAAATGATTACTTCAGAGGGGTTCACGTGACTGGCACACTCCCAACCTCTGCGCCCGTTCAGAACGGCTGCGGCCTCTGCTGCTTGCTCCTGCTCGGCGCTCACTGACCCTCGCCCGCCTCCCTGATGCTGCCTGCCAGCAGCTCCACCACCACATAGCTGCCTCCATGTCTGGCAGCAATCTCCTCACTCCTGTGTAGAAATCGCCTGAAAAGACGTTGTGGCGTCTTTTTTTCCTAGACTGCCTTACTCCGTTTGGCTGTATGGCTGATCTGTGAGGTACAGAAATAAATTCCACGTGGATGGATCAAGCCGGTGAAGGCTGGAACGGTCGGTACGGTCAGGATCTTGGATGGGATAGACAGTTTCGATCCTTGACCTCATGATCATACAGGAGAAATGCCCTGATAAATGCTCCCAAATGGCTGAGAAAGTGTCCCTGCTTTCAAATGCTTTTGCAAATGCGTGCGAAGGTACTAAATTTTCAAATGGTCCAATAAATGCAAAAAACCCTCGAGCATTTGGTCCAACAAATGATACCGTTATCCGCCGTGTTTGGAGGGGCTGGGAAAAAAGGCTCAACAACGAACGACCCCCGCCTCCGCCCTGCGTCTGCCCAAGTGCCCTGCCCTGGCGCCTTTGCTTTGCTCTCGCGCCGCGCGAATGGTGGCTGCTGGCCTCGACTTTTTCTTTATTTTAGCCGAACCCTGCCACTGCCGAACGAAGGCGTTCGGGAACGCTTTGGCCTTTATTGGCGGGGAAGCCGAAATGTGATTGGTTCGGGATTATTGGGGCTGGGCTTCTTTCTTATTTTTCCCTTTTGCTTGATTGAATGTGGGGTTGGGGGTCAATCGCCGAGTTGGATTGGGTGGCCTGTCGGTCCGAGAGGGGGTTGGGGGTGGTGGGGAGGTGGAAGGGTGAGGATGACTGTCATGTCGATGGGGCATTTGCGTGTTCGTACGTCGTCTATTTCTGGGTCCCGTCGTCTGGCTCCGGCTCGTCCCAAGGTGTCGTCTCGAAGATAAGGGTGTCCTCTTCCCAGGTTGTTCTTCCTCCAGGTCTTGCGGAGGGCGACACGAGTGGTTGCGCGCGAAAGTCGGGCGTGGTTGGTGTGTATGGTAGACGGTTGAATGCCTTTGACGGAGGATGTAAGTTGGTGAGCCAAGAAGGTTGAAGTATGCTGGTGGAGAGGTGAGTGGGAAAGGTTGATTGACCGGATGTATGCCCACCTGTTTATATGCCTTTCTCACGCTCCTGCTAAGAAGCTCACTCCGTCTTAGTGTCTCTGCAGGACCTTTTTCCCCTTCCCTCCGCTCCCTTTCCCGCCCTGCTGCGACTGCACCCCGTCGTAACTCCTTTCTGCCTCATCTCGTCTGCCCTCTCTCCTTTCCCCGTGACGAAATCCATCTTTGCAGTTTCCTTCCAGGCTGGGCTTTGGATCGTTCTCCTTGCCAATGCGCGCAGTCTTCCCAGGGACAGGCAGTGTCGTCACTGTTGCTGTCGTCGAGGCCTGGTGACACGGTATCTTGGCTGCAGGGTGTGTGGGTGTGTGTGTGCTGTGGGTGATACACAGCATATTGTCGCACCTCCTGGCGGTGTTGCCCTGTGCAACAAGAATTAAAGCACAGCACTCGCGATCGACTTGCCAACGCTCTGCGACCCGCACCGACAGATACGAGAGTCCAGAGAGAGAGGAGAGCTTCGGACGATCGCATACATACGCGACTCAAGTTCTCTCAATCCCTCTCTCGACTTTCTTCTTTCTTCCCACCACCACCACCCTTCTCACATACTTTCCGCAAACCATCACCACCCCAATCTCTCTTATACCACCCACAGCAGCATACAACCCCCGACCTCACTTATTCGCACACATCCATCCTCCTCCACGACTCACACTCCTCAATTCCACACCAAGGCGAACCCTTTTTTGCGTTGCGAAACCGGTTTTCGTCACTTCCCTCTCCCAATCCAGTTCTTCGACACGACTTGACGCGACCACCTCAACCCTAATCCTTTCCACATCCACAGTCCTGACTTGGGGAAACACACGCGCCTCGCCCTTCAGCCGGGTACAGACCTCTCCTTTCACGCGTTGCTTCAGACGTGCGAGCGCAGCGCATTTCTGCTATCTTTCACAAAAGGACATCCACGAAGACATCCACCCTCGCGTCCACCGTGGTCACGATCCTGGACACGCAGAGCAAGGATCAACCCTCGAGATACTCCAAGGACACGCCAGACTCTCCAAGAGCTCATCCCTTAATCTCATCCTCATACGCTTAAGAGCATCAAAGTCCACACAGGATTAATATGACGAGGTCGAAGCGCTCTGTTCGCACAGAACACACATCTCAACAGGCGCAAGGTGCCGAGTCGACAAGTAGAGGAGCATCGCAGCGCGAATCTGGGAATGCTGCCAAGGGTAGTACAACGATGGGTGTCGAGGAGCACAAGAGGGTCAATGGCATTTCGGGTGTTATGAATGGTATGTATGCGCGTCTAGGACATCATTCTGGTGGTTGTCATCTGCTCACAGTCACTTGTCCCTCATGTTCATCTTCTACAGAGGCGCATACCAATGGAGAGGTCACCCTTGCCACTGACAAGACGCGTTCGCAAGACATGCCCGCCTCGAACCGAGCGACATCGCATGTATCCGCTCTCTCCTCAATTTCACCGAAGCAGAACTTGAAGATACAGACATCGAAGCTGAGCCAGAAGAAGGAGGACGAGAATGTCCTGGGTAGGCCACAATCAGTCACCACTTCAAATTTCCCCAACAACCCGATCGGGAGTCGGACTCGTCCACGAGCCAGTACCATCTCGGCTGCTGCCGCAAATGCAACAATCCTCGACAGTGACGATGAAGACGCAAATGAAGAAAACGGACCAGCATCAGCTAGCTGCGCGGTATCTTCTCGTCCGAAGATCGGAGACCCAGCTCCCTTGACTACTCGCTTCGCTTCATTCACCGCCCTCACTACGACCTCACAAACTGTCCGGGTGACGCAGGCCCGGCCACCGATGAATACGGCTCCCGCGGTCAAGGTGAAGATTGGAAGTGCGAGTTCGCACTGGCGTCGTCCGTCGAATGAGAGCATCGCCTCGAACGCTTCTTCGACTACGACGTCTTCCGCTGCAGGAGTGTCGCCTACAACGCTGTCGACGGCGAATCGGTTCGCTATTCTCGATGAAGAAGGAGCTGAGGATGCTACGATTACGCCTGCTACTAAGGAAGGACGACGAGGTCCACTTGACGAGACTGATGATGGTTCGGTGCATGTGCAGATGAACAGTCCGAAGCGACCTAAGTCGAACACGATAACGGGTCTGGCCCCTCAGCTTTGGCGAGCTCAGCGTGCTGCTATGGAAGCGGCTGAGGGCGGCACTGGAGTCGTTTCTCTCCTTTCGGGAACGCATGCCCCTGCTTCGGACGGGTCGAGCTCAAATGCGGTCAAGTCGGGAACGGAACCGGCTCTCGATCAATCATTCGCTTCGTACTCCTCCACGGATACAGTCTTCTCGCCGGTCATACCAGCCCCGGGCACGGTTCTGCGCTCGAGTCGACTTCGGGAGACGATCTCGAGACGGATGACTGTCAGTTCCGATATGCGGGCTCGTAACAATGGCGCGGAGAAGACTTATGAGCCGACAACGAATGGGGGAGACTATTCGCTGTATCCGAATGCATACGATGTCCAAGCTCCGGGACAGTTGTTCGAGAGCCGACGCGCAAGCGAGGCGGATAGCTTTTACGTTCGACCGGACGCGCCTTCGACCCCTAGACCGCTGGAAGTGGTCGGCGCGGCGCTCAATCAGGCCCGCACGAACCTGATTGGCGGCGGAGGAGAATGCGAGCTGTGCGGTATTCTCACTACGACGCTTACGGTCCTCCTACCTTGTCGACATAACGCATGTGCGGCCTGCTGTTCTTCCGGCATCAACCAGGTGTCTACGAGTCCGCCTCGGAGCCATGTCTGTGCGGCGTGCCGGACGCCTGTGGAGAGTATTGCGCTTTCGAAGGCTTCGGATGCTGGGAGCGCTGAGGGGATGATGGGCTTGTTGGAGGATCAGGAGACGCTTGCTGGGAGTGTGGGAACGTTGTCTGGTGATGAGGGTGCTTCGTTGGAGATGTCGTCGGCGATGGGGGCGTCTTCTGTGGGCCCTATCCCCATTCCGAGTGGGCTGGTCGCGCCTGCTGGCGCTTCAGCTCATGGGTTCGCTTCGTTCGGGGTCCTCCACCCTTGGATCATCAGCAGCAGCATGTTGCTCAGCTTCAATCTCCTTACGGTGGACCTGTGGCGAGGGCTGTTCCTCCGGCTGCGACGGTATATGGTGCTGGGTTTCTTACTGCGGTTCAGCCGTCGATGGATCAGCTCGGTCGATTAGGGTTTGCTGATATGGATGCGGGTATGGCGGGTGGTCATGCGGCGTTGCTTCCTGGCTTTGAGCATGGTGTTGCTTTTGATGTTGCCCTTGATGGCATGTCGGAACTGTGAGTACTTCTGGGAGGGTTAGGGATGTTTGTTGGAGGGGGTGCATCTTACTGACACATTACTCTCTCAAAACATAGCAGCGAAATGAGTCCTGGCGGGACGACGTCGACGTGAGTAGCTCGAACGGTCGTAGACGGTATAGGACGAAGGAGCTAACGCATATGTCCTTTTGCATATGTACGTTTCATTCTTGACAGCGAATCTGACGTCTCCCTGTGCGCTGTCGTTCGGATCGACAATGTGAGTGTGCTATACCCCATTCAGCTGTCATGATGTTCGGCTCACACCCCTCTGCTCCATTTAGATCCCTTGGACGGTCGGCTGCGACGATGTGATGAAGTGGCTTCCGGATCCTGTCTTCACACTGGCGCCTAGGAGTGTCTGCGCCCAGTCTGTTCACATTCCCATCGAGTACGTACTGGTGCTAACGGTGAGAACGCTCGTGTACCATGCTGAATCAACGTTTCGTTCTTCCCCTTGTAGCTTGCAGAGCGGAAAGACAAGGTGAGAAGAGCTTCCTCGTGTGTTTTTGCTGCGGGGAAAGTAGGTACTAACAATCCTAAACTTCCTCAGCAACGCTTGCTACCTCGTCTGTCGTGATCGTAAGGCTGCTCAGCGCATAGTCCGCGCCAGAAACGTAAGATTGAATCATGCCCAGAACGTTCTTTTTCTGACAAACGATTGACCTGAACTCATGCCCTACAGAACACGAAGCTGTGTGGACGTCCTGTCACGCTGATCTTGTCGACTTTCAATGAGCTACTGGACGAGGTGAGCTTTGCGGACACGCGTGAAGGCGGGTCTCCCTCCTATTACACCTTGCTGACGCCTTTCGACCTGTAGGTTTTTACCACTCGCAACCTTTCCGCATCATTGGAAGAGGACTGTGCCGTCTACTTCACCGAGCAACAGCTCGAACGGCTCCTGTTGCTGCTCAAGGAAGGTGGAGGACAGCTGAAGGATGGATCCAAGCCTATCGAGTTTGCTTCGAGCCTGATGGCTTTGGTTCCTCGACGACTTGCGACCGATCAGAGGGAGCTTCTTTTCAATGCTGTACACGGTGAGAGACTCAAAGTGTAGCTGCGACTGATATTTCAGATGGGAGATGCTGACGCTCTTGATTCCACTCCCCAGACATGATCAACTACTGCTTGGCTGTCTCGAGCGACATGCCGAGCATACGCCCCGCTCTGGACCGGCTGTTGCTCTCGTGCTCCATGTGCGGAGGTACGTTGTGAAGTTCCTGGTCATATCAAAAGATAGGATTACTTACACCTTACTTTTCACCTCAGCATTTGCGCCGGATCAGAAGATGACAGTCATAGAGACGGCGCGCGCAGCATTGTCAGCTATGATGATGACGGAAAGCATGCAGAAGAGGGGATCGCCGCGAGCGCGCAAATCGGCGAGCTTGACGTCGACTATCATGAATCAGTCCGATGGTCAACGACCGTTGCTCTACGGCGGCATGCCTGAGGATGCGGGCTTCCGCTCTCGAAACCGTCACATACATCCGAGTCCACGCCCCAACCAGTCGCCCATTCATGCTTCTGGAATGGTCGGATCCCCACTTCCTCCGATGGGGGAGTACAAGGCGGTCGGATTTCAGCCATACTACAACTTGGCTCCGTACGCTACGCCCCCTTACGCAGCGCACGAAATGGGCATGCTTCCGGGTGGACACCAGAATGACGGATCGAGCAAGATTGATCCGGCTGGCGGTGGATCCTCTATGCGTCCTCCGTGCGGTTCTGGCTTCTATGCAGGCGGGGGTGGGATGATGCCGCCTGGACAGCAGAACTTGCCGCAGCTCTGGACTCCGGAATGTTCGCCATTTGAAGCGAAGACGACATGGCCTCATCCTATAGGGCTTCACTCGGAGCATGGCCGTCCCGGACCACCGCCACCGCCGACGCATCTAGGCCCTGAGCATGGTCCTGGTGCCACTTTGCACCCGCCTTCGTACTATGGTGGAATGATGAGCATGAGTCCTTCGGCTGTGCCTGGCTTCTTCAGCGTGTATCCTGGATCGGGTGGTTCGCTGCTTCCGCCGTATGGATATCCGATCGGTATGCCGCCTACGAGCTCGCCGATGCCGATGCCGAACGTTGCTCGACAGGCTCCGGGCGCACCGCTTCCCCACGGTGGACCACGCGGACTTGCTGGTCTTGGTGCTTTTGGGCCGTCGCAGGGTGCGGTGGGTGAAGGGTCGTCGCCGTACCAGTTTGGGCTCTTCCCGCAGAGTGGGCCATTCAATAGCCAGCCGAGGACGAATGTGGATCCTCCTTTGAACGGACCTGGGCCGCTTCGATCTCTTGCTCCCGGAGGTCCAGTGGCGTCGAGCGAGGTCAAGGATCCCTTCTCGGGTCATGGCACCAGCGCGACCAAACAGATCCCTGCCTCCCTCCGAAACGACGTTTCCACCTCGCTGCAGAAGCTGGTTCGGTCCAGCGATGGCAAGTTGTCCGGCTCGGGGTCGAGCGAGATGTCGAGCTTGGCTACGCTTGCGTCTGTGCTGCCGACGGTGAAGAAGGATGAGGATGAGTTTGAGAGGTTGGTGGAGGCTGTTGCTCAGGCGATGCAGAAGAAGAAGGATGGGCATGAGTGATATGGACGAACGTTTGGCGGGGGACGGCATGCGGTCGGACAGAAAGAAATTATCCACCCTGACGTCCTGCCCTCGATACCGGATCGATCTACAAAAAAAGGGCGTTGACAACCCTTCAGAGCACGCAGTTAAACTCTCACGCAATTCGGACTCAGTAATCTCCTCAAGGACACTCCTCAATCACACTCTTGGACTGGATGGACTGGACTTCTCGCAATATTCTCGACTTCCTCTTTCTTCGGTTTCGACGTCGACAGGTGCGACTTTTAGACTAAGCACAACGGCATTTCTTTTTCCCCTCCTGGATTGGGACCGGATTCTCCCCTTTCTTGACCCTTCGCTGAGGGTCGATCGGAGGAAGGCCGAAGTTGTACAACAAGTCGTCACGTTTCTTCCTGGCTCGTCACGTCACGAGCTCGAGCTCGTTCTCTCTCTAGACTCTTCCTCTCCCTGTTGGATCGTTTAAGCAAGGCTAGCCAGCCACTCACCCACAATGAAACCTGAGAAATGACGGCGGTCAATTGATGGTCACTCTCCTGACAAGACAAACGATGAATGATAAATAATGAAATATGGCGGTTCATTTGCTGAGCTGAGGGAAGGAGCGACCCAAACAGTGGATTATGATTTTGTCAAGAGGGAAAGCGGAAAGACGATGCAGTCTGTGCGAAGGTTAAGGGACTATCACACCTGCGACACTCACACGCATCTGTCACGCAGGCTTGTCATGATCGCCCCGGAACGAGTCTCTCCAGTACTCACTCCCACCAAACATTCGCTCCCGGCACCCACCGCCATAAGAGGCGGATGACTCGCCAAAGCTTCGAGGCGCACCACCGTCGCGACGTTGACCGTACGACGAGCCATAGCCGGGCCGCAGAATGTCTTTCCTGTCCCACAGGGCATCTTGAATTACGGAGGGACGAGCGCGGCTGGGCTGGCTCTGTGGGCTTTGAAGGAGGGTGAGGACAATGGAGGAGTGAAGGAAGGGATTTCGTTGTCCTTCACGCCATGATCTAGCGTGGGAAAAACATAATCCTCTTCTTTGGCGCTGTCGGACCGATAGCCGCCTGTTGGAGTTTCTGCTCAAGATCTCATCTCTCCTCCCCCATGCTCAGTCGATCTGTCACGCAGGAACCATTCGTCCCCTCTCCACTTCTTTCCTACCTCATCTATGGCTGCTTCTTCCTTGCTTCGGCCTCAATACTCGCGCAAGCATTCTCGATCACGGTACGTCCCTCACACCTTCTCTGATCTCCGTTCCTCATCTCGTCTCGACTTCACACCTTCAGCACCATTTCACTTCTTCGTCATTTCTGCTTCAATCCTCTTCTACTACTTTCCTTCATCCCTCATCGCCTCATCGCTAGCCTCATATTATCAGGCGTGCTGTCTGTTATGCAAACTCCTTGTCGGGTCCGACATCAAATGCAAGTGAGACTTGCTGGAGCTGTGCGACAGCACGCCTGATCACAAATGTAATCAAAACCTTTGAAATGCACCGAGAGAACATTGAGAGACCAACTTGGTGCTCCGATCCTTTCGGCGCCCTAAGAAGAGTTGTACAGTAGCCTCTTCTGAGCACGCCCATGTAGTTTTTATGAAAAGTTTCCTTACAAACAAATGCGTGGTTGGTGAAGGAAGAGGATGCGGTCAGGTCGCAAGTGAGGATTTTGCGACTGGAACGAGGCAAACGCGCTCATTGAGCAAGTCGGCGGGATCACACTCAAACAAGCTGAAACTTGGACAGTCTATTCGTGAGAACCTACGCTTCCCACAGGTCAGGTTTTTGTGTGTATTGCATGTCTCTGCAGAAGTGGATGCTGCGTCGAACGAAAGGACGAAAGTGTTGATTTTTCTAAGTTGCTCGATCGGAGCGTTTCAACGATTTTGATGGGACAGTAGCCGCTTGTATTTTGGTCGTAGAACGGGACAGAAGCCTAATTGGAAAACGGGCCAGAATCTGGCCGGGTCAGAAGCCAGAATCTGTCCTTTAAGAAGTGCACTCATCAACCCGATCCTAGCCATACAGCGCTTAGCAGCTCGAAATCATGGTATCCAGCTTCTACCCTCCTGCTGGAATGCTTCCAGCTCGATGCAATCATATACAAGTTGAGCAAAGGAATGGACAGGATGATAGGAGAGGTATCGATAGAGCAGGCTGCGTGGGATCCAGATGATTAAGGGCCCTCAGTCTCTCAGGAGACGGAAAGCTCAGAAGAGAAGGCCCCTCCCTCCCACAGGTCCGCATATATCCTTTGCTGCGGTGAGTATCGGCATACTTAATAAGACACCCTCTTACCTCTGGAGAGCTTGCCAATGACACCCTTCAGCACAACGGGAGTGCTTTCAGAGCTCCGTAGATGCTTTTCAAGGCTTGTAGAGACCAGATACCATTATTTGACAGTAACAATACATTTGCCGGCTCCCTTCCTTCACTTCCATTCAACATCAGTATACTAGGTAATAAATACCGAAACTCATGGAGGATATGCCTGTACTGTCACTTTGCACCACGGGAAAGTTTTGATGTCTAGAGATGCTCTGACGGTGTTCGATGACTGCAGAGATCAGACGAAGCCTGCTGTTCTTGCTAATTCCTGGGCATCTATATTCTCTACATCACCTCAAACGCTCATTCAAACATGACGAAAACTGTAGCAGTACTTCTACTGATGTATAGGTAGACTTTGGTATACTTTGCGGGCGTTTCTGGCCCATGTGATGCTCTACAGGGAAGTAATACTATCAGGGATTGACCTCATCCATCACCTTACTTATGTTTGCAATGTGAGCAGCGACAAACCTTTCATATCAGAAAGATTGAAAAGATGGCTCTATCTGTAGCTGCAGGAAGTAGGAGCATTCTGGTAAGCTTTTGTGACTTCATCTTTAGTTCCTGCGAAGTAATGGCCGTCAGTGTTGGATGTGGAATGTGTACAGAAGGAATCAGTTAACACTGAGAACCTGTTTTCCTACCCTAGTGCAGTCAATTCTGCTCAGAACCACATCAAACTTCGCAGTTAGGGTCCCTACATCAATACGGAAAGGTGGATACCATTTTTATCTTATGTGATTTTATGTATGGTTGTGTGGTGATTTCGGTGGTTCACGATTTTCATGCAAATCCGCGATGTACAGCTCATATGGATGTCTAGACACTTTTCTGTACATCGAGTACACCTCACTTTTCAGCACCCCAAACCTCAACACAAAAATGGTATCGATCGAAAGCTATGATAAGTGCGAGTGTATAGAGCCTTTCATAACGAGAATCGAATCAGAAAATGGGGCGGAGTCAGCGAAACTAGAATCAAAACAAGTTCGATAACCTCCTAACAGAAATGGCATATGCTGAGATGTACATGGGGACCGGAGAGACCTGAAAAAATGTGTATAAGTTTTGAAGAGTACTCCTAAACCAAGAAATGCCTATTTGAGAGAGACTTATACTGCCGTCAGCGAAGAAGAACCTGAACAAGCCCGGGCTCGAAAACGCTTACCTGACGGGGTCCATGTCGGGTCGTGGAACCGTGCCGAGACTGAAAGCGCATGAGGAAACGAGGGGGATTGGTGCATACGTATAAGTGCCTCTCTCTGAAAAGTTTCAGAGCCGTATCTTCTGTTCTGATGGAATACGAGATCAAAAGCAAACAGAGCCACAGAAAAAGGAGTTCAAAGATCAGCTTTGACAGCGAGCAGAACGTTCAATTTGCAGCGGATTGAGATGATGAGTGTTTCATTAGAACGGTCAGCACATTTTTCTATGTGGGAAAGGATGAAAAAATGCAGAAAGGGTGAGGGGTAGGGAGCTGCAGAAGCAAATGAGAAGGAGAGTGTCAACAGAGGGGACGGCTGTATAATCTTTGTCGGCGCACAGAGAGGTCAAAAATGATCCAGAAGACGTCAAGTTTGCGTCAGTATATCTAGGAAGAGACATTATATTGGAAAAGTAAAGTCAGTACTGAGGCAAATACGATCAGAGCTGTAATGTAGAGAAGCAGGTAAGGCAAGAGAGGAGGAGGGAGTGTAGATCAGCTTTCGAGGCCAGCTGAAGTCCAGAAGCAGGTCCCATCACGCCCAAAATCACACAGAATGACTCTGAACACATCCTTATGGCTCAGATCCTACCTTTGATATGAATCGATATGGTGGTTGTGGATACACTCAAGGCAGGGTAAGGCAGAGAAGGAGGAGGTAGGGGTGTTTTGGCATGTTTTGACCTCCTTGTCGGAGCGACTGGTTGTGTTGCTGTCGAGAGGAAAGGACAGCATAGTCACAGTGAAAGCCACGTGACCAAAAAGGACAGATTCTGGCTTCTGACCCGGCCAGATTCTGGCCCGTTTTCCAATTAGGCATCTGTCCCGCCCCACAACCAAAATCCGTTCGAAAGTCTACCCGATTTTGATCGAGTTTGAACTCAGGCTGCCCTGCTCGGGCAATTTTTTGCTCTCACTTCCATTTCGCTTTCGGCCGAAAGAACCCCCCCTCCCCCTGCCCCTCACCGCCCTGGGGATTGAGCCCGAGTGTGGCAGCCTGAGTTACTGAGGCTACCTCATCGCTCAAAATCGCCGTCTCGCCCTCCATCAACTCTCACTCTCCTTCGCGCTTGATTCGACCACCTCTTCCTCTTCACGTCTTCCTCGATCTCGACTTCATCAACATGCGATCCACACTCGTCACAGCTCACATCGCTGACACCTCTCATGTGATATTCGCCTCAGGGTCGTGCGCTCGCCCCAGCAGCACCAACTGCTCATCCACAGACACTCAAGGTACATCCTCCTTGCACAACTTCATATATCCTTGAGGATTCAAGCCACTGACATTATCTCTCTTTCATCCTCTCAGAGCCAGTGTGCCAAGACTACGGCTCGGGACGGCCAGCACGGAAGATGGTAGACTACAGTGAGTTCGATTGATTCTGATGACATTCTCTTCTTCTCCTTCCTACAGAACCAGAACTTCAAGACCCAGCACTCCGTCCAAGGTTCGCAAGATGCCGATACAGCTCAGGTAAGCTTGGTCATGCCCTTCTCACGCTCGTGCTTTGTGGAGTACTATGGACTGACGCTCGCCTGATTTCATCCTCGTGATTTTCACCCTCAAACAACCGATGTATCAAGAGGGATCGGCGAGGCAAGGACGGTGACGGCGACGGCTACGGGGGATATGGCTGCTATTCCCGCAGGTACGGCAAGATGACGGTAGCGGCCTTATGCGGAAGCTAAAGGTGAGCCTTTCATCGGGACTCAGACGGTTTGTCAATTTCACATCCTCCTCGAGCAACCATTCACTGATCACACCTTCTGGATTTCATTGGTGCACAGCAGTAGCGGCACGAGGATGGCAGCGCAGATACACAGCATAGTCTAGATGAGTAGTCTCACATCTACTCACTCAGTCTCTCCTTTCTCCCTTGCAGGGTCGGCGTGCCAAGAAATCACCACCGTAAGTAGTCTCAGCTCCCCCTCCCTCTCATACCTCCCCTGGCCTGCTCCGCCCATCTCTTATCGCTCATGCTAGGAGGTGTCCTGCCCCGGCGGGAGAAAAGTGTGCATCAGCATGGGTTTCGGTCTCCCTCTACGCAAGTATGAAGGCTGAACACCCGGGCGGGCAGGGTGCGCGGGTGTTATGTTTCAATGCGGGCGCCTCTAACGAGTATCCCCGTGTCGTCATGATATCTAAAGGACTTGATTGATGTTTGGAGGATGTTGGGTCCCTTGGCCCTCATGCTTCATCACGACTTGGATTGCACAACAGGGTCTCGACACTTACTGACTTCATGCTCCCCTACCTGAATACGTATGAGAGCGTAGAGACGCGTCGACAAGGTGAGTCTTCACTGGCTCATTCGCCTTCTCCCTCTTCATCCACTGCCTTGTTTCTTTGATGATCTTCTTCTCACTCCTTTCCTACAGTACAATGCGGCAACGTTATCACCCTCCCCTCTTTGTTGCAACGGCATGGCAGATATCGAGAGGTGAGTGCCTCTTTCTCTTTCCCTTTCTCTCTCGCTTGAAGGCGACCCAGCTGACTTCTGTCTAATACGCCCAGAAACAAGAACGTTCCCATCTTCGCCCAGAGGCAACTACGAGCCACACACCGAGCACACGATATTCTCTCCCTCTCTGTCACGCTGATCGATCCATCGGACTACGCAAGCACGAAGAGGAATTTTGTTCCAGGAACGTGCTATGAATTCCAAGCAGAACATCGTCAAGCGTCAACAAGCAAGAACCGCAGTGGATCGAGAATCTCTTTAACAGCACGTCTATCACCATCATCATGTCAACATCAACAAGAAGGATGCACGGCGAGCATCAACAAGATCGACAGTACCCGTGCCAGAGATTTACCCCACCTCTACCTTCCAACCGGAACGAACCCAAACCCATCACAAGGCATGAGGGAACATTCTTCAACGAGAACAAATCGCAGGCAGAAGCGTGGGAAACGTCCTCGAACGCCTTCGGAGCATCAAGTTTAGCAATCCGGCGTGAGAGTGCAAGTGGCTTGGGTTATGGGTCGATTCACGCGACTATCAATGATGACACCCGTTTCATCATCGGATACATAACCTGTTTTGCCTGTCTCCTCAAACTGTAAGCGTCGCCGGTATTCACAGCAGGGAGGTTTTAGTTTGAGACGCAATCGTGCGTGCTGATATTGAATCTGAGTTTTGAGCTTTGGATGAGAATGTTATGATACATGCATCTGCCTGTGAAGATGGGCAGGGAGGGGATGGTAGACTGGTGACAATGCTGGCTTGAAAGTAGAAGACGAAGACCGTATGCCGTCAGTCGTTGCTGTGTCGATGAGAAATTCTTCAGCGAGTCTCGGGGCGTTTGAATTGGTTGTTTGCTTCGTCGAGCTGGAGAGGAGCGAGGAAGAATGGATCAGCAGAGGGATATGAGAACGAGAAGAGGCAGGAGGGCGAAAGAATGAGTAGACTCACCAGATCGTGTTGTGCCAGAAGCCAGCTATGAGAGAGACGAGCATCCAAGCCGAGCTCTCTCTATGGATGCGATTCAGCTTGCATTTGCACTTTTCATACAGACGCTCGTACTCCTCCGGCCAGTAGTTACCCTCCTGGTCCTCGTCTTCATGAGCAACCCCCTCCTGAGCTCTCTGTTGACGTTCGGCCTGGACCTGATCGTGGAGCCGCTTGAGCGATTGTGAATCTGAGAAGATGTGGAAGCGGTCGATGGCGATGTTGAATATGATGGTTCGTGCCAGGTTGCGGAGTTCGTTGAGGTGGTCTGAGATCAGATGGGCATCGAGCATAGCGAGGAGGGAGAATATCCATTGTGCGTGGAGTGGGAGCAGGACCGACCGCTGTGCTGGATATTTGCTGTTGAAGTCTCTGACCTGAGCAGCCTCTGAGAAGCTGGGGATTATGTCGGAGAGCATCTTGAGCATGGTTCGTATTTGGGATTGGGTGAGTCGACGAAGAGTGCCGATGTGGGGTTTCCGACCGTCTTCGCACATATCCTCGACATTGAAGCCTTCCATCTCTTCTGCTTCTTCGCTTCCTGATTTTGTGGAACGGAGGACTCCGCGGGGAGCGTGTTTGTTGTGGATGAAGGCGAACCAGCCTCCGCGGTCGGTTTCGTCGGGGAGGGTGACGGATTTGAGAGGGTTGGGGAGATCGTCGAGCGGGCATGTGTGGAGAGCATGACGCAGGGCTGTGAAGCGTCGGATCTGGTACTTGCGCCAAACAGCATCTGGTACGGGGCTTGGGTATTCGTCTTCCTCTTGATGTTGCTGCTGCTGCTTCTGCTTCTGCTTGTGACGCGAGCCCGAAGCTGAGGAAGAGGCTGCCTGCTGATCCTGTTGTTGTGGTGGACTGCGGTCGTAAGGATTATGAGCGCGGGTGAATGTTGGAGCTCGTCGAGCTTCGCGTCGGACGAGGGCAAGGTATTGGTCGCCGGATACGGGTGAGCCTGAGAAGTCTCTCAAGTTCGCTACGGGGAGGAGCTGTTTTGGGCGTGCCTCTGCCTCGACTGATATCCGCCCTGCCTCTGAATCCCGGCCATCAGCGACGAGCTGATCGACATAGACCACATCATCTCCATCCCCATCCTCGATCTGCTCCAATTTTATTTGGATCGTAGCTTGTTGTCGTCGTTTGGCAGCTGCTGCTTCGAGACGCTGTCGTTTGCGTGGATGGTCCTGGGTTGAGTTGGAGTTGGGAGCTGGGGTGGGACCACCGTCTGCGTTTTCGTCGTCGTAGACTTCGTAGCTGACCTTCTTCCTGCGCATGTGATGGCCAGCATCAGCGCTGCCAGCGAGTCCTCCTCCTCCAGCAGTGGCAGTGGCAGCAGCAGATGTGGACGCCATGATGATCCTTGTCCTCACTAACCAGCAAGAAGGTCGCCGTCAAGAAGCTCGAGCTCGAGTATCGGGTTCGTTTGCTTGGACAGGGTATTTTCAAAAATAACTTAATTTCGAAAATAGATGACATAATCACGCATAAGCAAACAGATTCAATCCACGTGACCGCGTTTCGTGTTGATCTCCGTCGCCCCTGTTTAGTTGCCCCATGCGTTCGGCAGTCCCCCTCATTCGGACATTCCCCTGACCACGACCTCACAACAACCATCTCACAGGTCCCAAGCTTCAGCGCGCTTCTCCCTCAGCATCGCGTACAGGACTCCCATATCTACTCCCTCCCCGCCTGTTCGGTCTCGACGCGTCTCCCCTCCATCACATAAACACGCGTTTCTTTGTCTCCCCTCGAACCCCCCGAGATCGCACGCAGCCATGGCCGACGCGGCCAAACGCAGAAGCATCCTACCAGGAGCAAGCAGAACCTCCGGGCGACCCAGCAATGGTGCGCCCGGATCACCCAGTCTGGCCACCGCCGAGGTATTCACAGGAGGACGACGCGCCAAACCGGTAACCTCGGCCGCTGATGCTGCGGCTGCGGCTGAGTTCGCGGAGAAGAAGTGGGTCTGGATCGTGGACAAGGAAGCTGGGTATCTGCCTGCGTGGGTAGTCAGGGAGGAGGATCATGGCGAGACCAGTGTGTGCAACCTCAGCGACGGACAGGTAAGCAGGCATTCAATGAGCGCCTTCACCCCAGAATTGTTAACCCAGAGCTGATGGACTCACGCGTCTTTGATCTGCTCGCCCCTTCCCCCCTATCCCTTTCAGGTGCGCAAAGTTCCCACTTTTGATCTCAGCAAAATGAACCCTCCCAAATTCGAGAAGGTAGAAGACATAGCCGATCTCACCTTCCTCAACGAGGCCAGTGTCGTACACAACTTACGGCAACGCTACAACAGCGGCCTCATCTATGTGAGCCTCCCTCCCTTCTGGCTATCGGCGCCGTGTTCCCTCCTTAGCTGACATTCCCTCCTCTCCCAGACTTATTCCGGCCTCTTCCTCGTCGCAGTCAACCCATATCATGCCCTACCATCTACACCGACACCATCGTGGCCGCATACAACGGCAAGAGGAGGGAAGAGAACGCTCCGCACGTGTTCGCTCTGGCTGACGGCGCGATACGTAGCATGCTCGACGCAAAGGAGAACCAAAGTTTACTCATCACGTAAGTAGGCCAGGCATGATCTCCCCATCGCAATGCGCGTCGCGCGAAATTTACTTACCCTGCGCGCTCATTCTACAGGGGCGAGTCCGGCGCTGGTAAGACGGAGAACACAAAGAAAGTCATTCAGTACCTGGCCGCCATCGCAGCCGATGCCGCACAACCTGGTCCCCACGATCCAGCCGCAGCAACAGCGACAGCTGCCTTCACAGCCCACCAACGGGACGCGTCCGCAGCGACCGGCCTCGTTCGGACCGGGTCATCGCGTCAAGTTCTTGATCACTTACACGGGATCGAGGCTATCGGCGCCAAGCGGCTAGGTCTGCTGGAGCGGCAGATTTTGCAGGCGAATCCTATTTTGGAGGCGTTTGGTAATGCGCAGACGATCAGAAACAACAATTCCAGTCGATTCGTGAGTGACACAGGCTATGTAGCGCCCGAGATGTACTTTCGTGACTGATCCCCCATCTTCGTCGTCACAGGGTAAATTCGTGCGGATCGAATTCACTTCGCTCGGCGCCATTGCGGGTGCGAATATTGACTGGTACCTGCTGGAAAAGAGCAGAGTCACAAATCGGAGCGCAAAAGAGAGAAGTTTCCATATCTTCTACCAACTCCTGCGCGGCGCAGACGCGGACCTTCGATCCAAACTGCTCCTCTCCAATTCACCCGACGACTACGGCTACCTCCGGGGGACCCGCAAGGACGTCGAAGGCGTGGACGACCACGAAGAGTGGAAGGCCCTGAACGAGGCGTTCAGAGTTGTAGGCTTCTCAGACGAGGAGCGCCTGAATATGCTCCGCGTCGTCGCCGCTATTCTCCACATCGGCAACATCCAAGTCGCAGATGACCGTTCCGAGCAGGCGCGAATCACAAATGCAGCGGCCGTCGAAAAAGTCTGTCACGTCCTCGGTCTACCCGAGCAAGAGCTCAACAAGGCTCTGCTCCGCCCGCGGGTCAAAGCTGGCCGGGAGTGGGTCACTCAGAGTCGGACGAAGAAGCAAGTCAACGACGAGATGGCTGCGTTGTGTAAGACGATGTACGAGAAGACTTTCGCGAGTCTGGTGGAGCGGGTCAATCGGGCGCTGGATCGCCCCACGAGCAAGAGCACGTTTATTGGCGTGTTGGATATTGCTGGATTTGAGATCTTTGAGGTCAATTCTTTCGAGCAGTTATGTATCAATTACACGAACGAAAGACTGTGAGTTTTGCACCACGCGCCACGGTAGCAGCTTTTCCAGACACTGACGATGATCTTTTGGGCACCCGCAGGCAACAGTTTTTTAATCACCATATGTTTGTTTTGGAACAAGAGGAATACGCGCGCGAGGCTATCGAATGGGACTTTGTCAACTTTGGTCTCGACCTACAACCGACTATCAACCTCATCGAGTCGACGAACCCGATCGGTATTCTGTCCTGCCTCGACGAGGAATGTATCATGCCAAGGCGACTGATCTGACGTTCACCGAGAAGTTGAATCGGATCTGGGGCACCAACAAGGATGGCGCGGCGAACGATAGCGTGGCGGCTGCGTTGTCGTTGGAGGCTGGCGTCGCGCATGGATCGACCAAGTTCTTACCTCACCGTTTCGCCCAGGGTTTCACAGTCAAGCACTACGCCGGCAATGTGGAGTACCGCACCGAGGGCTGGCTCGACAAGAACAAGGACCCTTTGAACGATAATCTGACTCGGGTCATGTCGGAGTCTACGGACCGATTCGTCGCGGGTCTCTTTGCGGAGTATGCGGCGGATGATGATGCGCCGAGTGGGAATACTGCTGGTGGACCTACTGCGCCCAAACGACGGATCAAGCGCGGTGCGTTCCGGACGGTGGCGCAGCGGCATAAGGAGCAGCTTTCGTCGCTCATGTCTCAGCTGAGTTCGACGCAACCGCACTTTGTGCGATGTATCGTGCCGAATCCGAACAAGAAGCCGGGTGTGATGGATGTGCCGCTGGTGTTGGAGCAGCTTCGGTGCAATGGTGTCCTCGAGGGCATTCGAATTGCGCGTCTTGGTTATCCGAATCGACTTCTGTTCTCCGAGTTTAGGAACCGATACGAGGTTCTTACTCCCGGAATCATACCGCAAGGCTACATGGACGGACGCAAGGCCAGTCAACGGATGGTCGAGGCGCTCGAGCTCGAACCGTCTAGCTTCAAGATCGGAACTTCCAAGATCTTCTTCAAGGCGGGCATCCTTGCTTTGCTGGAAGAACGTCGCGATTCGCATCTGTACGACATCTTCTCTCGTTTCCAGGCGGCTTGTCGGATGTTCACGGCTCGTCGGCAGATGAAGAAGATTTTGAATCGGGCGGCGGCTGTCCGGACGATTCAGCGGAATGCGAGGTTGTATGTGGAGTTGAGGGAGTGGCCTTGGTGGCAGCTCTATACTAAGGTGCGCCCGCTCCTCCAGGCGACGCGGCATGATGAAGAGCTGAAGCGGAAGGAAGTGGAGCTGGCTCTGCTCAAAGAGCGGGCTGATCGGGATTTGAGGGAGAAGGAGGCGTTGGAGACGCTTCGGCATTCGCTTGAGACGGATAAGAAGAAGGTGGAGGTGGCGTTGGAATCTGAACGGGCGTTGTCACTCGACAAAGATGTCATTCTTGCCAGGTCGAAGGAGCGCGAGTTGGCGTTGGAGGAGGAGTTGGCTGCGCTACAGGCGGATGTGGATCTGTTGGATAGTCAGCTGGAGCGCATGATGACTCAGCAAAAGGAGGCGGAAGGTAGTCGGACCGAGCTCAAGACTGCCTTGGATGCGGCGCAAGAGCGACTCATGACGCTCCAGAATGCGCAAAACGAGTGGTCTGTTCGCGAGTCAAGTCTGACGGCCGACATGGACAAGCACAGCGGCGAACTGCAACAACTGAGGAACGAGCGCGGTGCGATTGAGTCTGAGCGTAAGACTTTGGAGCGCAAACTCGCGGAGCGGGAGCAGGACTTGGAACGGTTGCAGACGCGCTTGACAGCTTCGTTGACGGAGGCCGAGGGCAAGCTTGCTGTTGAAGTCAAGGCCAGGGCGGAGGAGCGTCAGCGGCTGTCCAAGTTGGAGCTGGAATCTCGTCAATCTACGACTCAACTGGCGGAACTGTCAAGAATGTCGACGGAGCACGAGCGCGCGGTCAAGCGCAAGGACGACGAGATTTCGGAGTTGAAGGGACAGCTGGCTAGTGCGACTTCGGAGCGTGGAGTCAAGGACAAGCAAATCTCGGAACTCAAGTCTAAAGCGGAGACACTGATGTTTGACTTGAATGCGGCCCAGAAGGAGCTTTCGGGACTTCAACGGTCAAAGACGGATCTTCTACGCCAGCTGGACGACACGCGTCATTTGGTCGAGGCGAAGACGAGCGAAGACGTCAAGCAGAAGGAGATGCATCGGATGAAGGAGCAGGAGTTGCAGACGCTTCGGCAGCAGATGGCTCAGATCCAAGATGAGCATGCGAAGTTGAAGCACTCCTCGGTGCAGGAGATCACCAGCTTGAAGGCGACTGCTGATGCGGCTCGTCGTCAGCATGCTGATCTGAACGGACAGCATGCTGATCTGCTGACGCGTGCGAAGGCGCATGAGAGCAATGCTGCGCGGGCAGAGGCGGCTGCTCTGACTGCGGAGAAGAGTCAGCGGCTTGCTGAGGACGAGCTGAAGCAGATTCGTGATCGGAATACGACTTCGGAACGGTCGCTTTCTGAACTTCAGCGGGCGAAGGAGGCGATTGATAAGCAACTCCAGCATACGCTTACGAAGCAGCAAGGGCTGGAGGATGCCGTCTTGGAGCTGGAGCGGTCGAATACGCATCTCAAGTCTACGGTCGATCAGCTTTCGGTGGAGCTCTCTGCGGAGTCGAAGCGGCGGGAACTTGCGGAGAGCAAGACGAAGTCTGTTGTTCAGGCGCACGATATCCTGCAGCAGCACATGGCTGTGCGGGATAAGGATTTGACGAAGATGAGGGAAGAGTTGAAGATTGCGAATGCGGAGATGAAGCGCTTGCAGTCGATGCAGAGCAAGACGATTGTGGAGCATGTGCATGTGCTCGAGGAGGCCAAGCGATATACGGATCGACAACTCGCGGAGGCTCAGGCGAAGTTGCAAGAGCTTGCACAATACACGCGCACGCTCGAGAAGAGCAAGGCTCGACTTATCTCCGACAACGAGGATCTGAACCGGCAGATTGGACTGGTGCAGCAGTCGAATCATCGTTTGCCGGCCAAGAATGGGGGTGCGGAGGAGGCGACTGTGAAGCGAATGGAGACGCAGGTCAAGGATCTGACGACGCAGTTGCGGGAAGCGAAGCGGGAGCGGGACGAAGCTCTTTCTGCGAGTCGACGGAAAGACCTCCAGCTGGACGACGCACTCTCGCGAAGTTCGCGCGGATACGAATCCCGGATCATCGAGCTGGAGCGGGAGTTGCGCAATGCACATGCCGCGCGCAGTAATGCGTTCGCGAACTTGGAGGACCTCGTGGCGTACTCGGACCCGAACCTGGACGACGGCTCGTTCCGTCGCCGGCTGTTGAATGAGCTTCGGGCGGGAATCAGGCGATGGAGGCTGAGTTTGTGGCTAAGCAGGATATGTTGAGGCATCATAAGGCGAATGGGATGGGAAGCCCTTCTGCTGCGAGGTATATTGGCACGACGCCGAAGGTTGGTGGGTCGGCGACGGTTGGAGCTCCGGCCAAGTTCCGATGATGGCTCTGGGCGTCCAGCATGCCTTTTTCAACTTCATACTTTTTTTCTTCCTTCCCTTCAAATTTCGAACATTCCCTCTCTCAAAGTCTTCACAACGCGGTCTTCGACTCCCCTGGTCTCCATCGTACTTGTTCATCCTCTCCCTCTCCATGGTTCGGCGTCTCTTTCTCCACTTTCTCCCTCTGGTCCCTTTGCTCCGGGTGTCTCTCTTTCCCCCTCTCGCAACTCTCCCACTCCCAATCTCTCTATTGAATGGTCCATCTCAAGAAAACTGTATGTTCCGCTTTCTTCCCTATCCAACTCTTCCCCAATGTCAACTTCGATGAATTGTCCAGCTCCAATCGTCTTCCCTTTCGCGTGCGGTAGTTTGACCAAAACAGTGACGTGTCCTTTTGGAGTAGATCACGTGTATTGCTGCGGCGTGAGAAATTGCGAGAAATGTCTGCGCCACGTGGTGTTGGTGGGTGTGAGGCACTGGAGCAGTGTTGGTCCGCACGTGACTCTGATTCCACCACCCGCCCGACTTTTTGACCAAACCTTCGACCCTTCGCCTTCTCCATCAGCTCCCTCACCAATCCCTTCCTCAAGACCCAACCAGCAAGAGATCATCCGTCAACATGGTACGTATACATCCCACACACGCGATCGGAGGTAGAGTAGCGCATGCGCAGAGGGTAGGAAGGAGCAGGAGCAGCATCAGCAGGTCGACTCAGTTCTCGAGAAGGATCGGTCGGACGTCAGCCAGCTGCGGATCACAAAGGATGGATACAGGGACGGGTGTGGAATACGCGTCGAGTGGAGGAGGCAAGGATATGTCGACGCTGTCAGGAGCGCGAAGCGGCAAAGCGAAGGATCACGACCATCGACATCCTGGGGCGCGGAATGCGATGCGGTGCGGTGTGTGGCACATCGGTGATGCTGTGTGCGGGTGCTACGCGACCTTGCACGCGCTGGATTTCACTTGCTTGTCTGGCAAGGTGGAAGGAGTGTGGGTGATGTTGGGTGGAATGTTGCGCGGTTCGGAATTGGCATACATGCGGTCACTGGACAGGCGGGTGGGCACGTAAGGTGCGCCGACTGGTCCATCGACACGATGACTGCGGTCGAATTGGGATACTTTGTCGCGACTGCTGCTCCTACTCCTGCTCTCGACACTCTGCTCTCCGCGCGCACCCTTGTGCTGGAGCAGATTACTGACATTAATCCATCTTTCCGCTTTCCTCTTCCTACAGCCTAAGGACACATCCAAGCCGAAGAAGGCCGCTTCTGCGCCTTACTCCAAGAAGTCCGCCAGCTCCAAGACCCCCAAGAACCCTCTCTTCGAGAAGCGGTCACGGTCGTTCGGCATCGGTGGTGACCTCCAGCCCGTAAGGGATCTCACCCGGTTCGTGAAGTGGCCCCAATACGTCCGTCTCCAGAGGCAGCGGGTCATCCTCAACCAGCGTCTCAAGGTCCCCCCGGCAATTGCCCAGTTCTCCAACACTCTCGACAAGAACACTGCCACCAACCTCTTCACCCTCTTGAACAAGTACCGCCCCGAGTCCAAGCAGGAGAAGAAGGTCCGACTGGACGCTGCTGCCAAGGACGTTGCTGACGGCAAGAAGGCCGACCCCAAGGCCGATGGCAAGAAGCCCCTCTTCGTCAAGTACGGTCTCAACCACGTCGTTGCCCTGATCGAGGCCAAGAAGGCCCAGCTCGTCGTCATTGCCGACGACGTTGACCCCATCGAGCTCGTCGTCTACCTGCCCGCCCTCTGCCGCAAGTTCGGTGTCCCTTACGTCATTGTCAAGGGAAAGGCCCGGATCGGTACCCTTGTGCACAAGAAGACCTCTGCCGTCGCTGCCATCACTGACGTGCGATCGGAGGACTCTCGTGAGCTCGCCAACCTCGTCTCGGCCGCCAAGGCCAACTACCTGGACAAGTTTGAGGACTCTCGCCGACACTGGGGTGGTGGTCTCCGTGGTAACAAGAGTGAGCAGATGCTCCGAAAGCGGGCGGCCAAGGTGAGTTCTGGATGTGATTCGGGCGGAGATGGCGTAATCTGTGGGAGGAGGAGGCGTCAATATTGCAGGATTTTGGACTGACATTCCCCTCTACTCGTTCTTTCCCATCTTCCCAGCCCGGTGCAGCAGCAGCAGTTGCCCCTGCGGCCTGATCGGTTCAATACCCTGTCGCAATCCAACCAAGACTCTCTCACTACTTTTCCATCGCAGCATACGCCCATTTTCCCCCACCGATACGATCATGGCCAACTACCACTCGAACCCCCCTCCCTTTTTGCAACTTTGTTTCCCATATTCCTCATCTCCACCCATGTTTCTCCCTTCTCTACTCTCTCTCTCTCTCCTCGAGAATGCCATCAACCATGGTACATGTCCCACGCAGTTGCCACACAGCTGGCTCACCTTGTCCCCGATCACGCGAGGGAGTTAAGGCAACATGGACCGGGAATGGGATAGGAGGCCTACACGGTCAGCAGACGTAAGGAGGAGGAATCAGGTTCTCATTTGGAATTAGACCAGATTGAGCTAGCCTTGACACCTGGTATGACGCAGTACGAGTGTGAGGGAAAGGAAGGAAGGAAAGGAAGACAGGAGCGGTGGGTATCGGTGCTCCAACTCGGGCTGACCAGACGGAAAGGAGTAAAGGAGTGGAGAAAGATGGAAGAAGTAAAAAAGGTCGATTATGGGTTTATCGTGTGGGTGTGAGAGAGGGAAAGAGTGAAAGGGAAGACTAGTAAAGATTGGTCCTAAACAAGAAGGGACAGTGTAAGTGGGAAGTTAAAAACGTGAAGACCGGCCGAGACCCCCCCCCCCCCCCCCGTGTTCGTCCCTTCGATCGCCCCCCCTGGAGTCCCCCAGATCCCCTCCCCACTGTGGTATATGCAGAAACGTTTGGTGTGTCTGTGCTTTTGAAAGTAAGAAGGTCTTGTTTTTCTCCAGATCGTCGTAGTACTGGTTCGTCGGTTCTGGAGGGACGAGAGTTTCGGTGGATGCTGGTTGGTGATTCTCGAAACGACGTTGAAAGTTTACCGACACCGAACGAGGAGGAAGAAGAAGAAGCAGGAAAGGTGGAGAGACCAATGTTGTAGACGGGGGTGAAGAGACGTGCGCCGAGCGGTGTGGTTCGCGAAAAAAAGAACAGGCCGGACTCGAGGCAGGATCTTCATCGGTACGACGACGTATTCGACACCCGACCCGACTTATGCGCCGTCCCACCAGCCACACTAGTCGACGTCGACGCCCGACTACTAGCACCACCAAACTGCGAATGATGCGTGCCCGAAATCCGTCCAGACGTCGTCCCACCAGAAGTCGCGTTGCTGCTCCCCATGGACGATTCCTGCGGCCCATGTCCATGTCCGTGCGTCGACGAAGGCGCAGACTCAGCCGACTGCGCCGTCGAAGGTGGGACCGTCCTCAACCTGTTCCCAAACTTCTGAACACGCGGCGTAGCGTGTGAGCCAGCTACGACGTTCTCGGCTGCCAGACGCTTCGAGGGCGAAAGTGAGCGCAAGTTGGGGTTGATCCGCCCGAGTTCAGATGTGACAGATCGCCCCGTCCAGAAACTCCTCCTCCTCCTCCGGCGGTGGAGGAGCCGGAAGAAGAGTGTGGACCGTTGCCGTTTCCATTTCCGTTCGCGTTCGCTTGTGCACTTTGTTGCATAGCGGCCCGGAAGGCAGCGACGGACGAGAGGGCGGGCGACTTGTTCGAGTTGGTGGAGTACGTGGCTGAAGGTCGAGGTTCCACACGGTCGTCGCCCCAGTACTGATAAGGGTAAAGAAAGTCAGCCTACCTTCTTCACTCCTTGCCTCTCAGCACAGGCTTCCGCATCTAAAAGGACGCTACTCACAGAGAAGCTAAGCTTGGCCTCTCTAACAAATCTCTCCTGATTCCCTCCTGCTCCAGCCGTACCCGCACCCGCACTCCCACCCACCGCACCCGCACCAAACTCCTCATCCCCACTCTCCTCCGAATCCGTCGGCCCATCCTCCTCATCCCCATCTTCCTCCTCCCGAATCAAAAGCCCCTGCCCACCACCTTCATCCTCATCACTCTCCTCACTCCCCTCACTCTCATCCTCAGCCTCGACCTCCTGAATCGCCCTGGCCAACCCTTCGGCCCGACGAGCCGCATACGCCGCAGCTGCAGCGGACGGAGCGGCCGTCTTCCAACTCTGGACAGCGATAAACTTGTACAAGTTGCGCGTCTTCGCTCGTAAGGTCGTGTTTCGGAGCGCACGAAGTCGTTCCTTGCTGTACTGAGCCCGACTCGCGAAGTCAGGTACTTCGTCCTCTTGCTGTTGTCCTTGTCCAGCCGAGCCGCCATTGGTCCCGCCACTCCCGCTAGCACCAGGTGGGCCCGATCCCTCAGGACGTAAAGCAGCACTGCTCACCATCGGCAACGTCGTCGTACCCGTCCGCTGACATCTCAACTCGACATCCGAGAACCTGATCACCCATAAATCCCTCTTCGATCCCAAATTGGGCGCCTTGGTCGGGGCACTCCCACCGGGCGAACCATTCGCTGTACCCCCCGCACTACCACCACCATTACCACCTCCACCCTTCTCACCATCTCCATTCCCACCACTGCCTCCGGGCCCAGGACTCAGGAAGTCTGAAAGACGGCGGAAGGAGCGTTTACTCTTCAACATCGCGCGAAGAGAAGCCGAAGGACCTTCTGGGCCATTCCCATTCCCATTCCCACCAGTCCTACCAGGGCCCGAAGTAAACTCAGAAGTCACCGCCTCATTCTGGCCCACATTCTCCGTCCGACTCTCCGAAAGGGCCCTCCTCGGCCCTTCATCATAAAGCGGCTTCTCCTCAATCAACGTCCGATCCGCCTTAGGCTTCAAAACACCCTTATCGTTAATACCATCGATCCGTGCAAAGCAGTCCCGCGTCCGATCACGTTCTTCCGCCGAGACTTTTTCGTCCTCGATCGAGCGCACGATACGTTCGACTTCAACGACCATGCCGACTGTGCTTTCGAACTCGTAGGTGGAAGGGTCTGTGTGGAAGAGCAGGTTTTGGAAGAGGAGTGGGTATTTGAGTAGGCGTTGGAATGGTTTGGAGATGAAGAGCGCTAGACCCGGTTCGCCCCGTTCGGCCGCGATGATCTCCAGAGCCTGAGAAGTAGAGCAATTGAGTCAGTTTCAGCGCTCTCACCGACAAACGTTGGGTCGAAAAAAGAAGAGTGGGTACTCACAGCAATAGCCCGTCCCACAGCAACAGTCTGCGTCATCTTCTCCTTCCGAATCCTCTTCCCCCTCATAGCCCTCTCCATCAGCGCAGCCTCCTCCAAATACTCCAAAGCCCGTTCCAAATGACAAACATACGTAGCATAGTGCTGCAACAAGAACGAATGTTTCAAAAACACATCCGCCAGACTTCGGACGAGCGGCCATTGTTCCTGATACCGGTTCTTGAGCGCGTCTGAGAGTAAAGAGTGCTCGTGGAGGAGTCCCTCGGACATCGTTCGAGTACGATCCTGACGGGCGCGGGGAGGGAGACTGGGAGGAGGACTTCGAGTGGATCGGGCGCTCGGCGACCTTGTGATGAACCGGGGAACGTAGGGAACTGAGGCATCTTGCCCTTAAAAGCCGCTGACGCGGTCGCTCCCAAGGAAGTCCGCTTGGACGAGCGCGATTGGGAGACGACTTGCGGTTGGAGGAGGAGGAGGACGAGTGGTTGACGTCCTCGGAGCGAGAGAGAGGGTGCGGTTGTTGATTCGAGTTCGTCATAGGTGATGAGGAGGAAGGGGAAGAAGAAGACGAAGCCTGCGCGAGGGAGTCAAAGGTCGATGAGCGGGTAGGTTTGTTGCTCGATGACGAAGGTGCCCCTCCTCCTCCACCCGAGGGTGTCCTCGGTCCAGAAGAAGAAGAAGGACCCGTAGAAGGTAAAGCAGCCCCAGGCAACCTAGGACTACCCGTGCTCGACCTCCGACCGGGTAAAGGACGGTAGCTGGACTGGATGATAGCAGCCGTAGAGGGGGAGCACGCGACGAGCTCGACGCCGCCGCTCCCGCTCCACCACCACTTGTCGTCGAAGACCCGTTCGCACCAGAAGAAGTATTCATCCACCTCGCAGCGATGGGTAACTCGACCGGATGTTCAGGGACCGTCTCCGTCAACTTCGTCCCTGCAAATAATACCCGTCCCCGTTCCCCATCCCCGAACCTGCGCCCGCGCCCGCGCCGGACGAGGCAGAAGAAGAAGAGGTGTTGGTGGTACCCACAGGCGGCGGACTATTCGGCGGCAAGGGCAACTCCTTGGTCGAGAACCGATAAGGATGCAAGAGCGCCTCGAGATAGAACTGTTGTGTCCGTTGTAATTCATGCACATACCTCTCCTCGGACGCTACGATTTCCCAAAGGACTTCCTGTCGAGTCCGTTCGCGCGGTCCGAGATTCATGACCAGATCGTCCTCGGTCATCTCGGACCAGCTCGGTCCACCGACCTGTCGAGCTCCCGTACTCGTCCAGGAGACACTTCCCTCTCGACCGTCGACGAGGGAGCGGGAAGGTAAGGAGATACGTTTGGAGTAGAGGGAGGAGGAAGCTCCTGCGCTTGCTGTTGAGAGTTGTGGGCTTCCTGAGCGGAAGGCTGCTCGTGCGAGACTGGCTGCGGTCGGTTTGGCGAAGGAGCGGAGGTCCGTGTCACTGCTGTCTGAAGCCATACCGCTCCCACTCCCTCCCCCACCCCCACCTCCTCCATGGTGTCCATTCCCATTCTGTCCTGATGCGGTAGGGAAGGAGAACTGCGTATTGGGCGGAGTAGCCAATAGAGGCGAAGCGGAGACGAGGGATTCTTGTTGGAGCAAGATGGGTGACCTTACAGCTTTTTTGGGTGAAGGAGCGAAGGCGACGGTCTTAATGGGATGAGGAGGGGCGTTGGAGGTAGACGAACTATTGGCAGCGGACGATCCTCCGCTTGCATCGCGAGCATCTTTCGTCCTCCTTCCACCTCCTCCTCCACTCCCTCCCGCACCGCCGTTGAGGATGACGCTGGGTAAGTTCTGAGTTGGTGATAGTGGGGAATCAGCACTGCGCTGCTGCTGCTGCTGCTGCTGTCGGCGATCCTTGGAAGGAGGAGGAGGAGGTAAACCCGAGGTCGAGGCGACTCCAATAGTCTGAAGTGCTGGTAAGATGCTGGAGGAAGGAGTGAGGATGTCCTGATTGTTGTTGGACACAGCAGAGGACGAAGGCTGTAAGAAGCCGCCGCCGCTGCTGCTGCCTGCCGGGGGAGAGTGGATCGATTCGAAGCGGGCAGCGATAGAGCGCACGTTATTACCTGGACTGCCTTGAGGTGTCGATGGATCTTTCCTGGTGGAGGGTGAGCCGGGAGTGGTAGAGTCACCGCCGCCTGTTGTTGGAGAAGATCCTGCTGCGACGGTGGAGGGCCCGGTGGAGAAGCGCGAGAAGAACTTCTTCATGGCGGGCGAGGCGAGGGCGAATGTGCGCGCGAGAGTTTCGAGTCGAGAGAAGAAGAGAAAGAGAGAGTGAAAGAGTGTGTGTGTGTGAATGCTCTAGAAGAGAGAGAGTGTGGGAGAGAGAAGAGGGAAAGATGAAATGAGAGGGGAGCGAGCGAGGTAGAAAGGGTGGATATGTCTCTTTCTTCCTTGTTCCCTGTCCCTGTGAGAGTAGCAGCTTCTCCTAGTCAGCTCAGCTCAGTCGTAGGGAAGGGTAAAGGTGGTGATGGGAGATGATGAGCGAGAGAGATTATTGATTTGAGGTGATGGTCTTCCTCCTCCAAACCCAACACTTGCTTTCCACTCACTTCTCTCATCTCTCCCCGCCATTCACACGCGCATCCAAATCAAGCAGACTGTGTGTGTATGTAAGAAAGTTCTTCAAAATCTCAAGGGCTTTTCAACGCAGGAGAGAACAAAAGAGGAAGGGGAGAGAGAGAGGGAGAGTACCAGGGACAGAGGGAAGCAGGGGATACCGAATCAACATTCTCGACAAAAAGGGGAGAGAAGCAGGGGTGGGAGATGGGTTTTGCGTGCACGGTGGGAAGTTGTCGCCTCGAGGAAATCCGGAAAGCCGGCACTGGGGACCAATTCGCCAGGACCAGGCCATATACTTGCGTTTCATCGAACCTCGTCGTCCTTGTCGTCGCAGTCCAGCACGTCGACCCCCTTTCCCGCGCCGTATACGCGATCCTCGTCAAAACCGTCGAGAGCCCGAGTGTTGATGGGGGAGGAGGAAAGGGTCTTTAGTAATACAGGCCCTAGGTCGAAGAAGGTTGTGAAGAAGGTTGGGATAGGCATCGAGGGGCCGTTCTTGAAGTGTTGCGAAAAGAAAAAGAGTTTCGTGCTTGACCGCGTTGCGCGTGAATCGAATCCGGCACAAAGGCGTTGGCAATACGAGCGATTGAGAGGGAAGAAGTTGAGTTGTGCGTTTTGCTTGAAGATCTTGCGGTATCGAGGTCCATGTCGACCAATTTACGCCTCCTCCTCCACAGCCATCTTGACAGGAGTTCCATTGGCAGCACCACCAGCATCCGTCGTCGCCGCCGTCGCAGCCGCCGCCGCAGCAGCAGCAGCAGCCCCCGTGTCCCTAAACCGCAAATGACGTTCATAGAACTTAATCAGTGCCTGCGGACACCTCGTCCGACAAACCTCCGACTGATAAGCCAACTGTTCCCCCGTATTAAACGTCAAGAAGACGACCAATTCCCCATTCTCATTCCTCTCAACCGTCTCCACCCTCTCCACCAACGGATCCCAATCTCCCACACTGGCCAAGCGACGTTTGGCTAGATCTTCCTTCTTCTTCTTACGCGCCAGTGGGTCGTCCGCTTCTTCCTCTTCAGCGTCGGAGAAGCGTGAAGAGGCATTCGCATCTCGACTCGAACTACCTTGACGCGCTCTCTTCCCTCCTCCTCCGCCTTGCGAACTCGAACCAGCTGCTCCTCCTGCTCCGCCTAGATCCCGCTCAGTAGAAGCTGAGGGCCGAGACCGTTTCTTGGATGCGCTTGCTTTGGCCTTCTTTGCTGCAATGGCTGCTTCGACGGCTTCGCGCTTCGAGGCGTTGTGCGCCCAGAACTCTTCTAGCATCTCGGATGCGTTCTCGGCGTCTTCTTCGCGTACCCACGAGTTGTCTTCGGGGCCGTAGCCCTTCCATGAGACCAGGTACGCCCATTTGCTCTGTTTGGTATCGATCCATTATAGTCAGTATCATTTTCAGCTGTGGATGGAAGGGGGGACTCCAGATACGCACCTGTTCAAAGCGCTCGTAGTCGCAGTCGAGGACCTGCTCGATCTCGTACTCCTCATCCGAGCCGTTGTCGTTGTTCTCCTGATCAGACATCGTTGTGTGTGCTCCTGCTTGCTACGGCGAAATTTTTCTGCCAGAGAAGGGAAATGGGTGCGCAGGCAGTGGATGTCAGCTGTGTGTACTGGCGCGCGTGGATGACTCGACCTGCTGGATGGCACTCACCCTGACAGAGAGAGAGAAGGTCGCTGTGTGTTGTGCGTTGGAGAGATGATGATGGACGTGCGGATGTTTTCTGTCTCGAGTGCGCAATCCGAGAAGACCGATGGAAACCAAGCCAGCTGTAACCCCCAATCATAATCTCATTACAAACACTTACAAACCTCGTAAACAAACGCGTCGCGTCAAATCTTCAACGCGTCAAACCCAGAAAAAGGGAACGCGGCCTCTTTTATTTTTCCCTGGTTTTATCGTCCATCAAAGAGATCTATTTCTACATCTGAACAACCACTCTCCTCGCACTGACCTTCGTCTTCTCCTCCTCTCCAGCCTCCACCTCAGCCCTCGCAGCCAGTGCTACCCCTCTCCGTCTCTCGATCTCCCACCGGTGCCTACCCCACGCCCAACAGGCATCCAGCACGGCCGCCTGTCCTCCCAATCCCCAGACGAGCGTGATGGCATAGAAGAAGTTGGCGTTCCCTGATCCTGAGCGTGATCCGGGCCCTAGCCAGAGGGTGTGGAAGATGGGGAGGAGTAGGGTTGCGTAGGTGAGTAGGAGGGTTGTGACTAGTGGGTGTCGGAGATCTGTTCAGAAAAACTGTCAGCTCTTTTCAACCATTCCAATTGAAATGTCCGAGGGACGAAAAACTCACATGGGAAGATGGTCGGATGGAGAGACATCAACCCCCAGAAGAGACCTGCATCACCAACAGTCGGATACGACTGGAAGACAGCAAAAATCCCCGCGAGCGCCGTAATAGCGAAAAGAGGATCTTCCCTGAACTTGATGGTGAAGGGCGCGACGTAGGAGAGGACGTGTACGTTGAGGGTGAGGAGGAAGAAGTCGCGGAAGTGGTCGAACATCTCTGTGATGAAGTACCACCACATCCCGATGTTGGGTGTGAGGTCTGTGAGCAGGACACTTTTTCGATTCGAGGGGGGAACAAGAAGTGTTCAGAACGGCTGGAGCAGAAAAGAGCAAAAAATGGACACTCACATCGAACCCCAACTTTCATACACCCAATCCCAAGTCCTGCCCTGCAGTTCCCAGCCGAGATACATGCCCCCTCCCAATCCCACAAGCGCTCCCAGCACACCCTTCACCAGCGCAAACGTAGCTGATCCCCGTCCTACAGTAAGAAGTCGTGTCTGCCGACGACCGAGTAGGAGGAGGGGTGGGAGAAGAAGGAGTGGATAGAGGGATGTATGGGCTGCTAGGGACAGAATGAAGGTCGATAGGAAGGCGTGACCTGATGTTTCCAGACGAGCGCATGTAAGTAAATTGAAAAGAGTTCCAACTGGGACATCGAGCAACGCACCTTCCATGCCCTGCTGTACGGCGAGCAGAGTGAGGGATGAGCTGAGTGGTTTGGTAGTGCGCGCAAGGCAGGATGCGATGTTGAATGGGTTGAACAAGTATCTGCGGAACATCAGAAGAAAACCCGCCCATCAGCGCGTCACCTCAAAACCAAGCAAGGAAAGCGGGCAATACACTCACAAGGCAGCAACTTTGACAGCTCGTCCTCTGACTCTGTCCTCACTCTCCCCTTCCTCCTGCTCAACCACCCCAGTCCGCCCCTTCGCAAGCACAGACCTATAAAGTGCCCACCCGCCCAACACATCCATCCCACTCCAAACAAGCGCACTCCCAACCTCCCACCTCCTCCACCCCAACACCTTCCCAAACTAGCAACAACCAACGGCGAATGATGCCCACCGTGCGCTACAGCATGTTGGAAGATGGCGAGAGAGCGTAGATGGACTGCCTCGCGTAAGGAGAGGAAGGATGAGATTGGTGTTGATGTTTGAGGGTGGGAGGCGAGGGTGGAGATGAGGGTGGGGTGGTGGAGGAAGATGTATATGCGGAGTGCTGTTGCTGCTGTGAGGATGGAGAGGAGGGAGAGTGATGAGCTCTGCTGTGTTGTTTGGGCCATTGTGTACATACACCTTTGGGAACGAGTGTTGGTCTCTGTCAGAAGGTGGTGGTCAGGAAGATGTGTATGAGAGAGTGTTGATTGTGTCACGTGGGAGAAGACGCGTGAAAGAGAGGCGCGTGGTGTTGTGTCGCGTGACGCGTGTCTTTTTGAATTATTTCAGGGTCTTTTTCCCAAAAAATAAACCATGGAAATGAAAAATTCTTGAAGCTGACCTTCGTTGATTGACTGACTTGATCTTCTTCTTCTTCCACCATCACCTTCACTTCAAAAGACAAGATGCTGCGACGGACACTTGCACTCACTCGCACAGCAGCACTGCCTTCAACAAGAGTGGTAGCAGCAACACGCTCACTCGCTGCTCTCCCCACTCGCTCTCTCCCAGCACTCACGCTCTACACTCGACTAGCAAGACATCTACAGACATCAGCACAGCAAGTCACAGAACAACACGATGACATCCCTCTCCCTCCTCCTCACATCCACAAGGAAGATATCCTCGAGCCAGAACAGCACGAAGAAGAAGAAGATACCGCAGCATCCTTCCAATCCCTCAAAGGAACAGTCAGCGAAAATACCCTCAAAGCTCTCATCGGCCCACCCTTCTCCTTCAAAAACATGTCAGAGGTACAACAACGCGTACTCTCCCTCCTACCAGACCTCATCACCCCCTCAAGCCCTTCCTTCCAAGATCTCCTCGTAAAAGCAAAGACGGGAACAGGTAAAACTATCGCTTTCCTCGTACCCGCCATCGAAGCTAGATTCAACGCCATCGAGGCTATCAAGAATGGTACCTTCCCCGTCTTCAAGCCATGGGAGGAATCTCTCCGCCGCAATCGTCCCGAGCTCTTCCCATCCTCGTCCACTGCCTCTGCCCCAGCAGACCCAGAGGCAGACACAGCAGAGCCAACCCCAGCAGCAACAACAGAGGAACCACTAGACTACCCTCCCTCTCCTCCTCAGACCGCCTCAAACTATCCTCCCAATTCGCAAAAAACACAACAGGAATCCTCATCCTCTCCCCCACCCGCGAACTCGCAACTCAAATCACAACCGAAGCTCGCAAACTGATCACATACCACCAGAAAGCCTTCTCGTCTCCCGAGAGCAAGGGGCGAAGTCGGCTAGTAGGGGGAATCAGAGGGTCAGATCATCCGGTCCGCCCAGGGCTGAGTGTGTACATCTCCTCGTGGGTGGGATGTCCCGCAGTGCCCAGATTGACGCCTTCAGGAGCGGAAGACCGGACGTCGTCGTAGGAACACCAGGTCGGATCCTCGACTTGATCAAGGACGTCTCTCTGGTCAGGAACGCCATGGCTTCTTGTCAGACACTCATCCTTGACGAAGCGGACACTCTCCTCGAGATGGGTTTCCGCGATGAGATTCAGAACATTATTGATCATCTGCCTCCGAATCGCGTTGTCATTCGTAATAATCGACGACGGAACTCCTCCGAGGCTAGTCCTCCACCACCAGCGACAACGGGACCGACGGAACTCACGCGTCAGACCTTCCTCTTCAGCGCAACAGCCTCATCGAAGATCCAGGAAGTAGCCCGCTACGCACTCGGCTCCCAACAGTCCTTCATCGACTGCGTCCCCAAGGGAGAAGACAACACCCACGCCCACATCCCCCAAACAGCCTACATCGTCCCCAACGGCCAAGAACAACTCGAACTCATCGTCCGACTCATCCAACACGATCAACTCATCCATCCGGGTGCATCGAAGGTTATCGTATTTGCGCCGACCACGCTCCTGACTCAGATGGTCTCGGGTGTGTTGAGGAAGGTCGCGGGTGGGAAGATGTTCCCTGCCAACACCTTTGATCGGTTCGGCGGTGCTTCGTCCTCGGGGCGGGCAGGTGGGAAGGGCGTTGGAGGTAGCGTATACGAGCTTCACTCCAAGATTGATCAGAAGGTCCGCTTCAACACGTCTCTGCCTTCCGTAAGGACAAATCTGGAGGGGCTGTCCTTGTCACCAGCGACGTCTCGGCCAGGGGTGTCGATTATCCTGGAACGACGAGGGTCATCCAGGTCGGTGTGCCGCAGACGAGGGAGAGCTACATCCATCGGATCGGAAGGACCGGTCGGGCTGGACACCAGGGCGGACGAGCTGACATCTTGCTCCAACCGTTCGAGTCTGGCTTCGTCCAGGGCGCCCTGCGCTCGTTGAATGTCCGAGTAGGCGAGTCTACCGAGATCAGCTCGGAGTTGGACGCGTTGGCGACCAAGTTTGACGAGCAGGGTCCGGCTGGGTTGGGGTTGGATGAGGAGAGTGTGAAGATGATGATGAAGCGGATGAAGGATGGTTGGAGTGATAAGTCCAGTGCTTCTTCTTCCTCCTCCTCATCGCGTTCCTTTGGACGGGGAGGTCGGGATGGAGGTCGATATGGCTCCTCAGGTCCCTCGGACCCTCCACTCCTCCCTGCACCAATCAAAGGACCCCTCCTCCCCATCCTAGGCTCAGACGTCTCACCCGAACTCGTCATCCCAGACACAGACACCGTACGCGAAGCCTTCCTGTCCTTACTAGGCTTCTACAACGCCGTCGACAACTCGGACATCCGCTCCACGAAGACGGGCGTCATGGAAGGTCTGAGGAATTGGGTTACCCAGCTGACGGGGGACGAGCAGGCGGGATATATCTCCGCGTCGTTGAAGATGCGGTTGGGATACCGGGAGGAGAGGGGTGGTGGTGGAGGTAGCAGGGGCGGTTCGTCTAGAGGCTTTGGAGGAGGTGGAGGGGGAGGTGGGTTTGGTGGGAGGTCTAGATTCGGAGGCGGAGGTGGAGAAGGACGAAGTTTCCGTGATCGGACGAGCGTGGCGGAGGTGGCTTTGGCGGCGGCCGTTCATCATCGTACGGCGGTGGCGGCGGAGACCGAAGTGGCGGACGGAGCTATGGCGAGAGGAGCCCGCGTCCAAGCTATGGTGGTGGGGGTGGTGGCGATGACGCCTCATCAGGTTCTCTGTCCTTTGGCGAAGGCGGCCGATTGACACGGAGTTATGGGGACCGTCCTGAGGGCTCGTCGTACGGACAACGTCGCGATGGTGGTGCGCCTCGGAGCTTTGGCGAGTCGTCCTCCTCTTATGGCGGTGGGAGTCGGGAGCGAAGCTTTGGTGGGAGTGGGAGAGCCCCCCGGGAGAAGTCACCGTGGGAGAGGCGTGGCAACCAAAGCGCTCCTAGGGAGTGATAGGCCTTTAACGTTCGCATAGACTGCATACTCTCTCTCCTTCCTTTTCTCTTGACCAAAGATCAGCATCCACTTCCTTCTTTGGAGTCTTTGTTTCTTCTCTCGCTCTAGTTTCGCCGTCTTGTTTCCCTTCTTCCTATCCCTCTCCCCATCGGACGTAATCATGCTCAGAACCCTTCCCACAGCTCAGCAAAAGAAACACCACCTTTCATCGTTTATTATTCATCATGAATCAGGCAACGCTTATGGTTTCAAGGAAACAGGTAGAAGAGGTTACATATCGTATGTATCGGATGAAGAAATGGGTGTCATTGATTGTCGTCTGAGGAACGTTCGAGCCCACCCAAGCCCCTCTCATCTCTCATGCCGCATTGCTAATCTTGATGATACGAAGGCGTTTAGAGACATTTCCCACGCTTCTGTCTGAGGTAGACACGGTCCAATCTACGACCGTTCGAGCTACTCACGCTGACGTCGTCCCGCCGACTTATTTCGCCGCTTCGTTTTTGAAAGAGTACTCGGTCTAGCTGTGGGCGCGCACACAATCCTGAGAGAGACCTCGTGGAAGACGCAGGGCAGAACGAAGTAGTAGGAACTGAGTACCGATTGGAAGACTTGCACTGCTCGCTGTTGCTGGTAGTGGATAGGATCTACTGTGAAGAGGGCAGGGCGTAAAGAGAAGGAAGTCAGTGGAGAGGGTTGCCAACGGTGATAGAGCGTGGTAGATACGTACTTGAAGAGCGTCGAGAAAGCTGGAGAAGAGCCAAAGAAGCGTTGTCCAGAGACTGGGGGTGGAGTGAGGAGGGTCAGGAAGAGATGGATATTGAGTCGGTGTAAGTGAGAATGAGGGCGAGGACGAGGGCGTAGAGATGCCTGGAGGGGACACGAAAGCTCACCTGATGAAATGATGGAAAGGAGGCCCCCTCAAGAGATGGAAAGAGATGGGGATGAGAACCAGGAACAAGGTTGAGAAGATGGAAGATGGAGGGTGGGGAGACTTACTTGAGGAGATCGATAAAGAGGAAGATTTCATCTGAAGTTCATGAATCGAGTCTCGTGCATGAAAATTCAAAAGGAGAAGAGGGGTCAGTTCAGTGAGTCCTGTTGAGACAGAGACCGAGGCAGAATCAGATACAAAGTGAAAAAGCATACACACCACACCTGCGCTCGTTCCCACCTCGCTGGCGGGCTCGTCAGCCAGCCCTCTCCCCGGTGGCACGCCGGCCAGCCAAGGAGGGTGACGCTGAGTGACCAGCAGAGCGTCTCCCCCGAAAGGAAGAACGCCGTCCTGGCACTGACCGTCACCAAACCGCGCTTGTCTGGTTGCTGAATGCAGCAGCACAAGAGGAGGCGGGTGGGGTGCGGAGCGAAGCCGGTATGCTCTAATCTTTCGCTTCATCTCTGCGCGGATGTCTGGTGGGAGGGAGAACTCACTCTACATTCCTCCTTTTCAGTGATATGGGTCGGACTTCTCGATCCCTTGCCTGGTGCTCCGCCGACCCCTGCTCCGATCCCTTCTACCAGCTCCGGTCCAAGGTCGACATCGGCGCGCTTCAACGCGTCCGCAATGCTGTCTCAGTCACAGGATCACAGCATGCAACCCATGTCAGCGACTGAAGAGAAACAGTAGAAAGCTCGCAACACTCACAATTGATCAACTCTCTGCGCCTCCAAGTCCCTGTCGTCATTCGCAACGTGCAAGTCCGCATCGCTGGCACCCGCCTTCCCAGGATCCGCTGCAGCTGCAGCTGCAGCTGGTCCACCACGCTGTCGTCGCCTATTAGCAGCATGATGCCCTGCACGCTGTTGGAACGAATCGTCCTTGCGCTTCAGTGGTTCGCTCCGTCTGTCGACCGCCGATGATCCACCTGCACTTGCGTTGGCGGCGGATCCACGGGATAGAGAGCCAGTTGCGCCGTTCGCTCACGCTTGACCGGCGGGGGGAAAGCTGCCCTTCACGTTGAACGTTTTCTTTCTGCGAGACTGATACAGAAGTCAGCTGAGTCACCTTCAAGCGAGAGAGAAAGTGAAAGAGAAAGATGCACTCACCTCTCGGTCTCTGCCATGCGATTGCAACCAAGAGGGAGGGAGTGATTGTTGCCTCTGATAGATGAAACGATGGAGCTCGAATCGAGCAGCGATGAGATGGGAAGGAAATAGAGGAGGTTGACTGGTCTAAGCTGACGATGTTGTCGATATCGATTTCCATCCTGCTGTTGGTATGCTCGGCAGTATGGGCGTTCGTCAAGTCCGTACCTTCCATCTCTTCGTCTGAAGAGAGTCTACATCGTCGTCAGTTGTGGGATTTGAAGTGCTTCTGAGGAAAGAACATCGTTCAACTTACCTAGGCTGTCTGCCAGACGTCGTGAACCTTCTGCTTATCGCACTGTACTGCATGAAAGGAGTGAGAAGAAGATCAGCAAAGAAACAAGGCAGTGTATGAGGAGAGAAAAGGCGACTGAGAGAGTAAGACTCACCTTGTCGACGCGTCTCTACGCTCTCATACGTATTCAAGGAAGGGGAGCATATATAAAGTCAGTAAGTGTCGAGACCCTGTTGCGCAATCCAAGTCGTGATGAAGCATGAGGGCCAAGGGACCCAACATCCTCCAAACATCAATCAAGTCCTTTAGATATCATGACGACACGGGGATACTCGTTAGAGGCGCCCGCATTGAAACATAACACCCGCGCACCCTGTCCGCCCGGGTGGTCAGTCTCCATACTTGCGTAGAGGGAGACCGAAGCCCACTGGTGCACACTTTTCTCCCGCCGGGGCAGGACACCTCCTCTTCTGAGCGATGGGAGATGGGGCGGAGCAGGCCAGGGGAGATATGAGGAGAGGGGGAGCTGAGACTACTTACGGTTGTGATTTCCCGACACGCCAACCCTGCAAGGGAGAAAGGAGAGACTGATTCAGTGGATGTGAGACTACTCACCTAGACTATGCTCCGTATCTGCGCTGTCATCCTCGTGCCGCTACTGCTGTGCACCAATGAAATCCAGAAGGTGTGATCAGTGAATGGTTGCTCGACGAGGATGTGAAGATGACAAACCGTCTGAGTCCCGATGAACCTTTGGTCGACTGAGCATGGGGGAGGACAGACTGGTCACTGGACAACATGCGGCTATCGGTCCGACTACCAAATTAAAGGCGCCAAAGAGGATTATATTTTTCCCAGGCTAGATCATGCGTGAAGGACGTGCGATCAAATACGGTGAGATTGGCCTCAGAGTCCATTCAGATTCCGTCTAAGATCTTCCCATGTCGGGTTATTGACCTCGATCGCATCCCGGCCTCCACCCGGCGCTCCCCTCCACGCAGCCACAACCTCCAACGAAATCCCTTCCTCCAATCGACCATTGTTCTCACCCTCCTCCAAAGCCCACAGAGCCAGTCCAACCGCATTCGTCCCTCCATAATCCAACATACCCTGTGGGACAGGGAATACATTCTGCGGGCCAAGAGCAGGGACGTACTTGCCCATCTGCCACCCGTTCACAAACAGCAACGCCCTGTACTTTGGCCGCCGTCCTTGATCCTTGTCGCCTCGAAGAATAGCAGGAAACTTGAAGGCCAAGCTCACATCGTGTGTCTCGTGCTCTGGAACGTCCAAATCAAATTCGGCGCGGAAGAAGCCGACTCCGGGCACACCGCGGGCCCAGCCCCGACCAATTCCCTCCGTAGGCGGACGACGTTCCCAGCTATCCGACTTGTTAAAGCCAGGTAGATGCAGCCTTGACGCTCGGCGAAGAGGCCGCCTTCATTAAGATGCGAACGGACGCGGTCGGGAGAATTCTCGCCGTGTAGATTTCCCGTAAGGTGCCAGGTAACGTTGATATGCTCCTTCTTGAACGCATGCGGGTGGGTCTTCTTGTGGTTGAAGTTGTAGGAGATGATGCCGCGCGGAAGCTTGACAGCCTCGTACTGATCCGTCGAAATGGAACCCTTCACCCCGTCCAGAGAAATAGAAGTGGAGTTCAGACCCTTCAGTCCAATAGGCAAATCGCCATACTCCATCTCAATTCCGGTGTGATCTTGAACGATGACCAGACTCTGCTCGGCATCCTCGCCATCGATCAAACCAGCCAACCCAAACTCAAAGTCCTTCTGCACCGCACCATGAGCCTTGTCTCCAAATGCCGAACCAAGGAAATGCCCATTCAACCAAACAGAGTAGGCGAAGAACCTCCCTCCCTCCAAATGAAGCTTGATTCCCTTCAGACCCTCCCTCTGTGAAGAATTGACCTTGAACCCTCCGCGCCAAAGAATAAAGTTTCCATGGAACCCGTATTCGCTCGCAAAGAGCACTTGTCCTTGTGTCTGAACAAGCAAGTCCTGGAAATACGGATTATTGGTATCCGCAGCCGTCTTGTTGGCGCGAACCAGATACTCGTCGAAGGGGAAGTCAGCCTGAAGCTCAGGTAGAGAGTCCGCATATGTCCACTCGAGATCTTGGAGCGAGGGCGGTTTCCAAGCGGCCATGGCGTCGCTCAGGCCGGTCAAGCCCACTGTCTTGATGGGCCCATCCTCAAGGAAGGGTACAGTCATGCCGTTCCATGTCACCTTTTTGACGCTTTGACGAGCGACAAACTTAAGAAGAGTAGTCACGTTTGTTTGCCCTTCAAAGCGTAGTTCCGCACCGTCATCGGAATATGTAGCCGACCGGACCAAGCCTGGCTCACTCAAGTAGGAGAGAACCGTCTCGTGTGCGCCTAGGTCCCAGAAGTTCGCAAATCCCTCGACCGGACCGTTGGCGACGACATTTGCCTGCAGTTTGTCGATTGCGGAGTAGTGAGCGTAGACGAGAAGGAGCGGCGATGGACCGTAGTCGAAGTACAACCAACTGACGTCCTCCGATCCAGTCGAGCCATCTTGTCCTTAAAGTCGTACGTGATCTCCATTCGCTCCACACTGGACTTGATGTCGACCTGGCCTGTCATGTTTTGCGCCTTGTGCTCGAAAGAAGAAGCACTCGGAGGATGGGCGAAAACAGTCTCGATAGGGCCAGCTTCAGGGTCAGCGTACATGACCAAGGTGTCGATACCGTCAATGGCTCCAGCGAAGAAATAGCGAGGCGGTCGTGTATAGCAGGTGATGCTCGCCAGGAAGCGTCCGATCGGTGCAGATGACCTGACTCGAGCGACTCTGCAGGGTCAACTTAGCACCAGCTGCACGGGGCAAGTGCTGGATTCCCTGTGAAGTATTGATGGCAAGTTTGTACTGCGTCTCCTTGCGCGAGGAAGAGTCGGTATGTCGAATGAAGTAGAAGCCCGCGTTCGTCTCCGGATTGCGCAGCTCGGTCACCATCACACCATCATGGCGCTTCTCAACGGAAACGCGATCCGTCTTCGCGAGGTCTGGGAAACTCCTGATGAGATGAGCCAAAGCCTTGACGGTGCCGTATTTGGGAGTCAACTGTCGACTCTCCGAGATCGGAGCAGCGTAATCGTAGCTGGTATAGACATCAGGCGCAGCGAGGCCGCCCCAGTTCGTGCCGCCGAAACCCATATAGAAGGACAGCCATGTGACACGTTGTGCCAGCATAGCCTCCGTGGCGAGCTTGCTGAAAGCAGGACCTGTAAGCTCTGCACAAGCTCCAAAACCTTCGCCCCCATACGGATCATACGATCCACCCTGCCACTCGGGATGATGAAAGGCTGGTCGGGGTTGGTACGTTCATGTCGGGCAAGATAGTCATCGGGGATCTGCTGCCACTTGTCAGGGTGTGAGCAGTCAAAGCCGAGTGGGTAGGAGTCGAGCCCCCAGAGGTCGACAATGTCAACGAAGGAGTTTTGTTGGCCGATGTCGTTGTAGGTGATGGGAACCCAGAATCCCCTATCTTTGTAGAACTTGACCAGACTTCGGATATACGCATCCCGAGTCGGGCCCGCATGGTACTCGTTGTCTGTGTACGAGAGGGAGAGATCCAAAACATTAGGTCAAAGAAAGACACGAAGGGAAGGATCTTGGAGCTCACCCGCTTGAACGGCAATGACGCTACCCCCAGACACTCCGCGTCCCGGAACGTCCCATCCCAAGAAATCTGCCTAGGCTTGACAATATCCGCAATAGCAGAAAGGTAAGGCTTCCAAGCCTCCTCAAACTCCGTTGCGTTCGTCCGAAGCGTCGACTTCAATCGCGTAGTCCAGGTCGCCATCCCTCCGGCGGTCGTCTCAGCATTGATGTAAGGTCCGGGTCGAACGATGACGAAGAGACCTACTTCCTTCGCGAGGTCGAGGAAGGCACTTAGGTTGTGCATGCCTTCGAAATTAAGACTTGCTGGGTCAGGCGTGGGTTGTTGTAGGCCCCAGTGGGTGTAAATGCTGTGGAAAAGGAGGGGGGGCAAGGGGCCGATCAGCATTACAACTTCACCGCTCCACATACACAGCGCGAACCACTGACCTGAGGCAATTGAAACCAGCTACTTTTATCTTCTCGAGGACATCCCTCCATAGTCCGGGCACAGGCAATCGCCAGGGATGGAATTCGACAGAGAACAGGAATGTCCGCTGTCCGGCAATGACCATCGAGTACTGGTCCCATTGAACAGCCTTCTCGTCCGTGCCTCGAGCTCGACGCAGCTCAGACTCGCCTTTCTTCGCCGTACTCTGCAGAGGAGCTTCATTCCATGCGAAGACGTGCTGTCCCGCTTGGCCTTGGGAAAGAGAGTTCGATGAGCCCAACGATGGGGCGGGCGAGGCGATGCCAAAGCTGGTGGCGAGCAGGACGAAGCCGGCCAGCACCGCGGTGAACAAGCACCCCGACCCAATGGCAGATCTTCTGAACACGGTTCTCATACTTCACAATGCACACGCTCTCGCTGGGAACATTCCCCAAATCAACGATTGGGGTCTTGTGCGTGAGCCCTCAAACAAATCTGTCACAGAGGCTCTCGACAAAACCGGTCGGCGGAATTCCGACAACTGATGCTCTCACGTGACACTCGCACAACACCTGCTTCGGTTCTGCAACCGTTTCTGAACCGTTTCCCCCGTTCCCTTGATCTAACCCTGGCAGCACGTGGCTTCACCACGTGGCCATATATCTTCTTGTTGCCTCTCTCTCACACGAGGCTCGATCAGGTCTTGTGCAGCCTTCCTCCTACACAAACGGAACACTCCCAAACATCGTTCTTCTTGCGTATACTGATATCTGATACGGGAGCGCGAAGCGTGCGAAGGGTGGCGCAGCCACCCTGAGTCACGCGTAGCAGGGGTTTCTGATGAGTCTTCCTCATCCTCACACTAACCGATCCGGCCCGTTCCGGGCAGCGCAATAATGGCCTCTGGCCATCATCTCTCTTCTCAATTTCTCATGTCCTTTACTTCTTTTCCCTCATACGAGATACGAGTCTTTACGCTTCAAAGTATGTATGTATTTCTTGAATAATCTTGATTCGTATCTCGTAAGGGCGAAGCGTGCGAAGGGTGGCGCAGCCACCCTGAGTCGCGCGTAGCAGGGGTTTCTGATGGTCTTTGCTCAATGCTCATGCCGATCCTTATCGTGTAACGTTTTGTGGTGTACAGCACGGTGCGCACTGCGGAGACCATTCCAACTTCCATGACCACAGCTGACGCTCGTCCAGTGAACCTTCCTTCCTTCACTCATTCACTATTCACATTTCACTGCGTCGTCACTCGTCGGACGAACAGATAGACTATTTTCACCTCACCGCCTCACCCACTTCATGTCTTAGACAATGATTTTTGATTTGGGGAACAAGCCGGTGCCAAACCGGCGCTACACCGATCAGTGCAGGTCTTCAGGCAAGTTCCTGCTCGAGGGCGACGGAAATGAGTGAGTGGGCACTGGGCACGTGCGGCCCGAGCTCAAGATCAGAACAAAGGGAAACCCAAATCCAAACAGATGGTTGCTAGCGTAGGAGAACGACGGAGAGGAAGGAGCCATGGCTACGAGTATACTTTGCATTGGAGCAATGGGATTGATTGGACTAGAGTAGAGTAGGGGATAAGGGTGCGAGTTTTGTGGTCTTTGAGAGCGAAGATGTAAATGTGAATGCCCGAAGTGACTAGAGAACGCGCAAGGGATGACAAAGGGGCCGTACATAAATAGACAGCATGAATGGAGTAAGAGAAGGACGGACTCGATCCCAAGGGAAAGAGTAAGGCCAGCCGAACGGGGCGAGCGGGCTCAAATTCAAATACTATCGAGCTCCATACTCTGCTCCTCCGACATCGCCATGCTCCCATCCCCAGTAGAAGCCGACATCCCAGCCGCCACCAACGAAGCAGTAGACGACACACTCAGATCAGCCGTCGTCGCCGCCACGGCCGCCTCTGCCGCTGCCACTGCTGCCGCCTGAGCCGGCGTAGGCACTTGCTGCTGCTGCTGTTGCTGGACATTATGCGCATGTCGAGATGGTCGTCCCCGATACGAATTCTCGCTGTCCTCGCCCACAGCCGCAGGACGAGGTTCGATATTCTCGCTCTCGCTGTCGTCATGAGCCTCGATCCGACCAGCGGCCCCCGTCCGCCGACTACTCGTCCCCGAGCACCAGCGACCGCACCACCACCATGTTGCCCAACAGCATTGGCATCATTCTCCGCATCATGATCCTCATCGTCCGAATCACCATCTTCGTCCTCATCATCATCCTCCTCATCGTCATCCGAATCATCATCTTCAGACTCGGCATCCGACACATCCTCATCGTCCTCCTCATCATCGTCCAACTCCTCGTCCTCCTCATCCTCCTCACCGGGAAGGGACTATCCGCCATCGGCTCGTCCGTCAACCGCGTAGCACCAGACTCCTCCGGCCCATCCTCAAAGACCTCCCCACTCTGCTCAACAGGGTACATGCTCGAGAAGGCCGTACTGTCGACCGTACTGTCCATCGCACTCGCATCAATAGGTCTTCGCGCACCTTTGAGCGCAGCACGAGCACCTTCGCCCATCGCCTTGACGATCCGAACATTCTTCGGATCCAAATCGATAGCAGCCGCGAGGTGGAAAGCGATCGCCTCATGGTACTCGTTTGGCGCAATAGGATCTTGCGCAGCCATACTGGTGCTCTTGTCGCCTCCGCCATGGGTACTCGTCGAGCCGTAATTGGGATCGGCAAACTGACCGTTGCCCAGCCGCATGTACGATTTGGCGAGCAAGATGTGCACCCGTGACTCGTCGGGAACAAGATCGGCCACCCGCAGCAGTTCCTCATGCGCGTCTTCGTACTTCTCCATGTGCGACAAAAGCTCAGCACGCTTCAGGCGCGTCATGGCGAGCTTCGGCGACATCGCCAACGCAGCATCATACTCGTCCAAAGCCTCCTTCCAGCGTCCTTGGCTCTCGTACGTCTGTAATAGATAAATGAGCAATCCTGTCAGCTTCCATCTACATCCAACGAGCAAACAAAAAAGGAAAACTCACCCAACCCAACAAATCCTTCAAAACAGCATGATGAGGATTCACACCAAGCGCCTCCCGATAATGCGCCTCCGCCCAATCCATCTTCCCAATCTTCAAAAAGATCTGCCCCAACCCAGCCCAAGCATTCCAATGCCTCATATCAACCCGAATCGCACTCCTGAAAACCCCACAGCACGCTCCAACTGCGAAAGCTCAATAGCCTCATAACCCGCCAACGTATACGCATACGCACATCCAGGAGCAATCAGCGCAGCCCGCTTGAAAGCTCGCATCGCCTGTCCGTGCTCCCGCTGCAGTGCAAACGCATTCCCACTCGCAATGTGCGTCTCGGCAGCATTCGAATCCAACAGACCCAAATCCTGCGCAAGCGCAGAGAGCTTGACCTCCCGATTCAGATGGAAGAGCACAAGACTGTAGATGTCCATATGCCGCGTGGGTACAACCGCGCTTGATCGAGATCCCGTAGGTTGGGTCGTACTGCGCCGAGCAGCGTCGAAATGCCGTTCCGCCTCCGCATACTTGCCGAATCGTGCGCCGCCCGACCTAGGAGACACCGCACAGGCTCCGTATTGAGTACCGCGTCCGAAATGCCCAGACTGAAAGGCGTAGTCCCATACACAGCCCGATTGAACGCGAGTTCAACCTGCTGCTCTTCCGTCGCTGCCGCCGTGCCCAACGTAGCACGAGCAACCTCGTCAACGCTCCGAAGGAGATAAGCAGTCTTTCGACCCTCGTACAGCCGCACAGTCCGATAAGCCTCCGCAAGCTGCCTCACAGTCGACAGAACCTCCACGTCCACGTCCGACCAAAGTTTCGCAACCTCAACCGCCGCCATCTTCGCATCCGAAATGCGCGTCTCAACCTCTACCCGCTTCGCACGCACAGACTCCAACTCAGCCGCAGCAGCACTGAGAGCAGCAGCCGCAGCATTCGAAGTACCCGTCGTCCCATTCGTCACACCAGTAGCAACACCAACCCGCCGAGTCCCCTTCCCAGCAGCCATACCAGCCCGAGCCGGCAGAGCAAGCGACGAAACTGATCCCGTCCCATAGCCAGAGTCCGTAGAAGAGGAAGACTTGGGCGCTCTCGCACCAGCACGAGCCAAAGCAGACGCAGCCCCACCCATCCGACCCGCCGTACCCGAACTCAAGCTACTCGCGTGCCCAGGAATTCCTCGTCCTTGCGCGCTCGTACCCTGAGTCCGACTCAAAGCAGTGGACGACATCATCGTCGAACTCGAATTGGGCGCTGCCCTCCCAGCACCCACGCCCGCGCCCGTCCCCGTTCTCGCGCCGGCGCCCACAGTGGCACCACCAACTCTTCTCCCAGCCACATTGCCACCACCACCAACCCCGCTACCGCACCAGTCCCAGCACCGACCCTAGTCCTCGCCGCCGCCCCACCCACAGGGGCCTGAACATTCGTCCTCGTACTCCGCCTCACAGGCCCTCCTCCCTTCTCAAACTCCCTAACAACACCCACAGGCGCAGTATCCACAGGCAAGTTCTGTTTACCCTCCACCAACGCAGCCCCACTCTCCGCAGCAGGCATCATCTCGTCCACCAACATCGGTTCGTCCTCCGTCGTCCCCCCACTGCAGATGGACTTCGCTCTCGGGGTGTGGAGGTTGACGCGTCGGAGGAACACCAACGTTCGTCCGCGCCGTAGTGAGCGTTCTCGCACTCGCACTACTCGAGACGCCCGACCGAGACGGCGCCCCTCCTCCTACCCCACCCACATTCCGATTCTCCATCGATGGACCGGGGAAAGTAGGTACGCTCCGAGTGGCGGCGCTCCGCGTGCTCGAAGCTACGCTCGCGTCGGCACCTGATCGGAAGCGCTTGTTTGAGCCTGGATTACCGGCTGCTGTTCGAGCTCCGGTGGTAGTTCGCGAGCCGGCACGCGCGTAGGTGGGCAAGCCTGCATTACCAGTCGTTCTGGCTCCAGCGCCGTTGGTTGTACCCTTTGGCTGACTGGAAGGTTGACCTTGTGAGGCCGACTGAGACGGAGCCCCAGTCGCAGCAGCAGCACCAGCCCCTCCACCCAACAGTCTCCACTTCCCCTCCGCCTCCGCCTCCTGCGCGACAAGCCGAACCAACAACGCCTCCCAATCATCCATATTCTCCGGCAAGAACTCCTCCAGCCTATGCAGACCGAGCTCAGTATACGACCACCGCTCGAGGGTATCATGCAAGTTCCCTCCATCAATCGCTCCCCTCCTCGACCCGACGCGCGCCACATCGCACAAACCCGCCAGGCGGCCCAATTCCATCGATCCGCATCGAGCGCGGACTCGAAGGAGGAAGCGGCTTCGGCGAGTCGATTTCCCTTTGCGGCCAGATGTCCGAGGGAGGTGAGTGTCTGGGATTGTTGAGCGAGATCGAGGGTTGTGTGTCGGGGCGAGACGAAGATCTTGATCGGTTGGGAGGAAGATGATGAAAAGTGGGTGTTTGATGTGGATGGATCGGGGGTAGGTGGAGTGAGGAAGCGAGGAGCGCTGCTGTGCCTTCATTCTCTTCTCCCTGATTCTGTTCCTCCCGCATTTGAGAACCACCAGCAATGGGAGCCGTCATCCCCTGCACAATACCCAACCCCGCCAACCCAGCAGGCGCCTTCCCCTTCGCATTCATCGAAGCCAAGCGCGATCGAAAGCCCGTGGTATGATCGACCGTCCAAGAAAGAGCATCATGCGCTTCTGAGAAAGCAGACAAAGCCGAGCTAGCTTGAGCGAAGAGTGTCGCACATCCTACATCCTCATACACCCCCGCCGGACCGGACTGGAGTAAAGAGAGAGCAGCATGAGCGGCTGCGCTCGAGATTCCACCTGTGAGTAGACCTGGCCCTGCCGTGACGGGTGAAGGGCAACCTGCGGATGTGGATGGAGCGAAGGGAACGGATCGGCGCCTGCGAGGATGCATGCTGCTAGAAGTCTTCGTGCGGGGATGGAATTTGGGAAACGGGCGAGGGCGAGGAAGGAGAAGAAGGCGGCTGTGATGTAGTCTGGTGTAGGGAGGGTTGGTATTTTGGATGCGGCTGATGAGGAGGATGCTGTTGATGATCCTGGTTGAGAGGTTCGCGCATCGGGGGACGTGCCTGTTAGGAAACGGTTGGCGAGTCCGATGAGGCGGTCGTGCGTGAGGACAGCGCGAGACTCTGGTGTTGTTGGAGCTTCCATCGTGTGTAGATGCTGTCTGTGTGTGTGTGTTGGTTGCTGAGGTGGATGGATGGATGTATAGTGTTGAGGCTCCAGCAAGTGGGATTTCCTCCCCGCGCGACCCAGCAGGCACTGACTGTTGTTGTTGTTGATGAGGAGCCCCGAAATCAGAAAGGTGCCGAAACAGCAGTAAGCAGATGGGATTGAGTCCGCCGTTTCCTCCACGCTCGATCCCTTCGATTAAGCTGGTGACTCTGCGCTGTCTTCTGTGCACTCCGCCTGCTTGAGTATGTGGTGAAGGGGATGTTGATCCTTTGTAGGTCGTTGTTGGCTGGCAGTTGAAGTTGAGGGAGTGAGGGAGTGGGTGTTTACGGCATTTGGCTGTGCGTCACGTGATTCTGCACGCGTCTTTTGATCACGTGACTTGCTGTGAGACTCTTGATCGATCGGGCGGAGAGCGGAGAGTCTCAAAAAATGACCCGCCCCCACCATTCGGCCGCGTCTGATTCGCTTGTTTCGCTTTCTCTCCGTCTGCTCCGACCCTCGGTCTTCTGTTCTCAACACAACACCCTGGGGGAGGGGATTTTTTAGAGCTGCCCCAGTAGCTAATTTTGGGGCAAGATTAAGACACTGCTGTAGTGCCTTGCTTCGGTAGATGATATTTTGTGGGGGTCCCAAAATTTGGCAAGGGATCGGCGGTAATTTTTTGGAACCTCAGAAGAAACATGAAAGCGACCCCGGGCGACCTGAGCTCCGACCTCGCCGCTCCCATCCATCCAAAGTGTCACTTTCCTCGGCCACCACCACATACACTCAGCTTTAGCTCTCCTTTCTCTCTGCTGCAGCCTCCCCACCACCACTCTCAGCTCACTTCCTTCCTCTCTTCCGCTTATACAACTACAAGATGTCGTCCGAGAGCAAGGTCATCACCCTCGAGGAGCTCAAGCAGCACAACACCCAGGAAGGTCAGTCTCGCCCATCTCATTCCCCACACACAAGCGCAGTCGCAACACGCTTTCTTACCTTGGGGGAACAAGGACTGACCCTCTCCCTTCTACCTATCGCTTTGCTTCTTCCTGCGCAGACCTCTGGCTCCTGATCAATGGCGAAGTCTACAATGTCAGCTCCTTCATGGACGAGGTAAGCTCAAACTTAAGGACGCGTCGCATTTCTCGCCACTTCGAACAAATGCTAAACAGCTCTCATTTCTTCCCTCCAAACCTGCCCGCTCTTCCCCTTCTCTACGCGCTGCTGTGCCGCCGCCCTCCACCTAACGCGCACTCACCAAAAAACAGCACCCAGGCGGCGACGAAGTCCTCCTCTCCGAAGCCGGCAAAGACGCAACCGAAGCCTTCGAAGACGTCGGACACTCCGACGACGCACGCAAGCTCCTTCCTCCCCTCAAAGTCGGTGTGATGGATGGCGCAACACCGAAGGCGACTGTCAAGACTACTGCGACTAGCACCCAGCCACAGTCTGCTAACAGCAAGTGAGCAGCCTTTCTGAACTTCTATTGTTATGCACGCTTCTTCTTTGGTTCACTGACTGGTTAGTGCTCTCTACAGCCCCATCTTCATGTTCTTCCCCCTCCTGGCCGTAGCAGCATGGCTCGCATACAAGTACGGCTTCAAGTGAACAATTTCCCATTCCCCGGAGGCAGGGAACCCCCTTACCAAGGCGCAATTCACTACAGGCGTGGTCTCCCCACCTAGAGGATCAAAACCGCGTCTTCATTCATTTTCCTATCTGCATTTTCTTTTTCCCGGCTATGTCTCCCCATTCGTGTGCAACCTGGTCCCCCTTTCATACATGCGATGGCGTCGCGTTCGGGCACTCACGGCGTCGGGGTCTAGAGAGGGAAGATCTGTACGCAGGGCCGACGTGTTGAGACTGGTGTCGTGTGAGACAGGGAAGGAGCTCTGCCCCTGGGGTATCTTTGCAGTACAAAACGAAAGGGGGGAGGGGATTACAGTAATAAGAGAGAGACAAGTATACAGGCAGACGCCTTCCACATCAATGAACCTCCATCGCCGAGTAGAACGAAGCTCTCCTCCGCGTCGTCCGCGTTCTGAGAGGTTCAGATCTAGTTCCTCCTCATCGTCATACTCCTCCTCCTCTCCTTCTTCATCCAGACTATACCCGCCTGCTTCTCCCTCTCCGTCCACCTCCTCATCGCCGTCGTCGTCGTCGTCCTCATGGCCGCTCACCCGCCCACGGGGTAAGCCCGCCCACCTAGGCACCCACCTGGGTTCGACCCTAGTCCAGACAGCCTCCTCACCCGCATAGAGTTCCACAAACTCCTGATCCATGCTCCTCGACTTTGGCGCGGAGAACTTCCGATATTCATCAAAGATGGTAGTGAGACTCCACTGCTGCAGTTTACGCAGACAGCCTACCAGACAGCCTGTGCGATGCTTGCCCTTGTTGCAGTGGATCAACATCGGATGATTGCGGACGTCCAGGATGGCGATGAGTGCGTTACTGATCATATCTTCGGGGATCTGGACGAAGGGCTCTTTGTTTCCCGGAATACCGAATTGGAAGAATTGGATGCCGTTCTCATCGAGGAAAGTCGTGTTGGATGCTGGATATTCTTCGAGGATTAAGGTGAGGACCGAGCGGAGGTTGAGTGTTTTGAGGAAGGGGAAGTGTTTCTTGAGGGGTAAAGAGGAGCGGTAGACTTTTGAGTTGATCATTGCGAAGTTTTCTGGGGGATTAGGGGTTCGAGGAATGGGAGGGAGGTAGGGATATTTGGTTGTGGGAATTGGGATGGGGTTCGTGGTGGGATGACTCCGCCGAGGGTGGAGGTGGACCCTGACATGGTGGTGGTCGTACTGGCCGACATGACTGACGAAGCTGGGGTCTCCGTCCTTCGATGGGAGAGTGTACTATCCGCATCTGACTCTTCGTTCTGCCAAGGGGGTGGTTGTGGTTGTGGTTGATGGTTGTATGCGAGCCCTTCGAAGATCCGGCGTCGATAGGCTGCATCATGTGTGAGCAAGATCCGATGGAGGAAAGCTGGACAGCCATGCGGGCAGGAGGGATGACGACCTCTCGTTGACTTGTCGTCCTGACATTGGGTGGAATGGAGCCCGCATAACCGGAGAGAGAAGGTAGAATGCCAGACCCTCCCAAGGGCGTGCTGAGTGCTGAGGAGGATGTGCCGCTGGAGTGATTGTGTGGATAGAAGAGGGATGAAGAGGAAGAGGATGAAGGATGACCGTGCTGGAAGAAGTGAGGATGTTGTTGTTGTTGACCTGATGTTTGGCGTGAGTGTGTGCGTGAGTTGAGTGCTGAGGAGTGTTGGGATGTGCTTCTGTTCATGCTGGCTGATGAGGATGATATTGGAGTGTAGCTGGTACTTGCGATGGCAGTGGTGTTGGTTGAGCCTGCACTTGTCCCTGATGCGACCATATTGTCATCGTCCACTGTTCGTCGCGTCAAGCTGCAGCCCAGATGAAGCCGAGATGAAGCAATGCAGAAGCAACACGCGTTGAGAGATGCTCGCTGTCGACTTTGGACGCGTCGATGCCATCTCTGATTACTGATTTCTGGGTGGGGTAAGGAGGAAGCCAACACCACGTGGTCTGATTCCCCCGATGAGCGATGACGTACCAGTGCCAAGCTGTACGAATATGGGGAGCTCGAATGGAAAGGCAGCGATGACCTGGAAGACGTCCACCATCTTCACCTCCTCTGACTTCCAACAATGACAGTATTCGGAAAACTACAAGAGAAAGCAAAGCAGAAACTCAGCGACCAACTGGGTGATCTCAACATCAACACAAAGGCAGCTCAACCTCCACCACCTCAAGCACAGCAGCCAGGAGCACAACCATCCACTCGCCAGCTATACTCCTTCCGACAACAACGAGGCGTAAACCTAGGATCCCTATACACCCTCGAAGCATGGCTCACCCCTTCCCTCTTCACAAACGCCCCCGAATCTAAAGGCAAACAGGGCAAGTCAGAACTCGAAGTCGTCCAGGGCAACCCACAGGAAGCCAAGAAGCTCCTCGAAAACCACTGGGACAACTTCGTCAATGAGGGCGATTGGAACTGGTTCGTACAGCATGGCATCAACACCATTCGATTGCCTGTGTCCTACTACCACGTCCTCCCCGGTCATGGCGACTCAGCAGCACGCAATCTCATGAAGGGAACACCGTACGAACCTCACTCGAGCATCTATGCGGACTGTCTACCCCGCATTCACGCCCTCTTCGACACTGCGGCCAAACACGGCGTCGGAGTCCTCCTCGACCTCCACGGTTGCGTAGGTCCCCAGAACGACCAACACCACAGCGGAGTCTCCTCCTCCTTCCCCGGTCTCTGGAAAGCAGACAACGCAAACGACCTCCAGAAGCAGGCCATCGAAATCCTCGTCGTCCTCGCTAAAGAATTCGCTGATCGACATGAGAACATGGTCGGGATTGAACTGCTGAACGAGCCTGCGAATGGACCTTGGCTTGCCAAGTTTTATGAGAAGGCGTTGAAGGCTTTTGATCAGGCTGGCGTTAGGCCGGACTTGCCGGTCATTGTGAGCGATGCTTGGGCTACGCAGTTCTACTCGACTTGGTTGGGAGATGGCGCTGCGAAGGTGACCCACAGACATGTCGCTATCGACTACCATCTCTACCGCTGCTTCACCGAGAAGGACCGTGGTACTGCCATCGAAGATCAGTGAGTTCTTTTTCTTGCCCTTCTCTTACCATTACAACACATTCATTGATCTGATCCGCACTTCAATACTCACAGTGCCAACGGCCTCGATCTCGGATGCAAGGACGACAACTCCGACCGAGGACACACAGCATCCTGGCTCTCCCAAATGTCAAACCAAGCCAACAGGAACATCATCGTCGGCGAATGGTCCTCAGCCGTCTCCGGTGGATCCTTCGAATGCTCAGCCCATCACAAGGATGGTCACAATGCCCGACGCGCAGGTAGGACTAAATGGGGTACCTCCCAACTTCAGGCTTTTGAAGAGTTCACGGCTGGAAACTTCTATTGGACGGGGAAGAAGGAGGGTAAACCGGATGCGGGGTGGTGTCTCTACGGCGCGATCGAGGGGAACGTCCTTCCTTCGAACTTGGATCCCAATGTGGACTTGTGGCAGGGAAGCAACTGGGACGCAGGAGCGGCGGCGCAGTATGGGAAAGACGAAGAAGAACGCGCGTGGGGTGGGCATAAATCCTACTGGGCCTCGCGTGGGGGTGATGGAGTACACGACCGTTTCCGACGTGGCTTTGCTCAGGGTTGGGCGGACTCGACTACCTTCTGGGAGACCGACATTGGTGGTGGGCGTAAAGGGAACTTGATCGGGTATACCGGTCGATGGGTCCAGGAACGCGTGGAGGCGATTAAAGCTGCGGAGGGGAACCCGAAGGATGCGTGGGAGTATGAGGAGGCTATGAAGCAGGCTTTGCGCGCTTGGAGGAGGATGCTTGGGGAGAAGCGACAGAAGTGAAGGTCGCGTTCCAACGTCCAACGTACATAACCAACAAACAAAGGGTCTCGCATTCGGTTTCTCTCTCTCTCTTTAACTTAAGTGCTGTACCTAAATCCAAATTCCTGCACCCTCTCTGCTCCAACAGGCAAAATGCAAAGTCGTGTTCTCGTCGGTTCGCATGAAATCCTCCTTCTATGATGCTATTTACGTCTTGCTGACCCCTTCTATCCTTGCCACTTCAAAACGAGGACATCCCCCCACCGATTCTCATCATCGCTCCCAAACCCATTCCACAGCCTCTTCGACGTCGCATACCCCTTCTCCCTCAGTAGATCGCCTACCTTCTCCTTGCCCTCTTCCGAGCGAGAGCGGTGGTCGAGTAAGGTCTCGAAGATGACGAGGTGTGAGGGCCAGGAGTGGGTCCAGTTTTGGCTCCCGTCCGTCGTCTTGGGTTCGGGGTAGGGCGAAGGTGGGAAGGTGGGATCTACTGTTGATGGGAAGCGGCTTTGGAGGTATGCGAAGGGATCTTCGTAGAAGACTCTTGTCTGGTCGCGATACGTCTTCAAATCTTCGTTCCTGGTTCCAAGTCATATACATCAGTAAATGCCCTTCAACTTGACCACCGAGGACACCTAACTCACTGTAATGGTGGTTCACAACTCAAGAACCAAGCCAATCCTCCATCCCCACTCCCACCTATCCCAGCTCCTTCCAACGCAGGAAGATGCATCCAAGCCTGCCAAGGCGTACTGTGACACGGCATCAGGAATCCTACGCTCTTCAACTTCGGACCCTCATCATGCAGTACGCGCATGATCTGCGTCTGACCGCGTCCGTGTGCGAGGAGGAGGTAGGCTGTTAAGGGTAGTTGGGCGTAGAGGAGGTATGGGAGGGGTGGGAGGTAGTCGAGAATGGTTTGGGACCAAAGTGAGAGTGTAGATTTTCTTGAAGACGTTCTTCCCTTCGTGCTGCTCGTCGTCCCACCCAACCAGATATCCTTCCACGCAGTACGTACTCTCCCCAACACACTTTCCTCCTCCCGCCCTCGCACGTCCGAAGATCGCTCATCACTCCGTTTAAACTCGATCTCTTGACGTTCCTTCCTCCGCTGAGTGAGAACGACAGCTGCGAAGAGGATCCAGAGTGGGCCGAGTTGTTGGAGGAACCTCCACTCTTTATGACCCAACGCACTCATACAGAGCGTCACCCACAACGCTGCTCTCGATAGGAGTCTCAATGTAGGGGCATCCCTGATATCCTCCGTCGAGGTAAGGCGGAGAGTGGAGATCCAACCGATGAGGGACCAGGGTGTGAGGAAGGTACAGATGACGGGTATACCCTGGCTGAAGTAATAATGCATCGCCGACTGTCCATAGAAGAGCGAGATGGGCGATTTACCCAGAACGTTGACTGCCAGGAAGGAGAGGGGCGTGATTGTCAATCGACCGAAGAAGGAGCTATCCAGGACGATCTGGAAGAGGAGGGAGAGGACGAGGGCGATTGTGCATTGGACGAGGATCTTCAAGGCTGAGCGTGGACTTTGAAGGAGGAGGTCAAGACCGAGGAAGGACCAGAGAATAGCGGAGGTAGGGCGAATCATGAAGGTCAATCCGATGAAGAGTAGACTGGGGCCTAAGTTGAGATTGGAAGAAGGAGTCGGCCAGTAGAAGAGGGCGGCAGAGGTTAGGGAGGCTTCGAGCGAGTTGGAGAATGTCCTTGTTGCTGTGTGGAGAGCGTACGGGCTTGTCCATGTCAGGACGAGCTGGGAAAGGGGGAGAGAGAAAGACAGCACAGGACTGATCAGCAGGAAAAGGGGTTGAAAAGAACGGGAGTGAACAGAGAGAAGAAACTCACGAAGATCCATGCTGTTCGTTCGGAGGTGGTCTTGCGTGCGAGGCGGAATGCGTACCAATCCCCCAAGGCAGCGAAGACGGCCTGGACCAATCGCGGGAGCAGTGTCTGGCAAAGGCAAAGAGGACATCAGCTTTCACCCCAGATGAGACTCAGTAAGGAAAAAAAGAAGGATACTCACAAGAAGGAAGGTATCGTCCAAGTTGAGTACCTTCAAACTCCAGTAGACAGGCACAAAGAGCGAAGGATACGCAACACTCCGCACAGGCGAGCCCACCACGACCGAGTCCCACCACCCAGAAGCAGCATGGCTCAGCAAGGATCGTCCATCGCGCCATTCCCAGGTGGTGTATCCATAGCCAAAGACGAGACGATGCGCTACTTCGAGCGACTGCCAGAATTCGTCTGGTTGGAAGTAGGTCTGTGTTAGGGCTGCATTGAGAAGGCGGAAGATGAGCAGAAGCAGGAGCTCCATTTCTCTCAGCATTCAGATGTTCAAGGGGGTTCTTTCTATCGCATGCTGCCTGGGGCCCTCGTCGTTGGAACGAGCTGTTCTTCGGGAGGACAATCAATCACTCTGCTCGACAAGACTCAACTAAAGCCAACTCCGCATCTCATCTCATACCATCATCTCACATCCCTCATCAGGCATCACACCTTCCCTAGTTGTAGATGAACACAGCCGCAGCGTCCACCTCAGCACTACCACCCACAGCTACAACAGAACCTCAGCTCCACCCAGAGCCAGAAGAAGAAGAAGAACAAGCTCCCATCTGGTACAAATCACGCGCACGCACACATTCACCCCCACCTGTCATGGTCACCAACAAAGCAGCTCACGCCAAACGCACAGTACCCATGCCCGTGGCCCCGAACCCCGGTCTTCTTACTCGAGGTGCAAGATTGGCACTCTCTAGGCTTGATGGTGCTCCCGAGGTTCAGGAGGTCGAGGAGGAGCAGGAGGTGGAAGTGGAGATTGCTACAGCTGAAGATGGGCCTACGATCAGTCCTCCCACGGAGAACGAGGATCCCTCTCCAACATCCAGAACGACTCCAGTATACCCGCCAAAGCTACACCGGTGCGGAAGAAGCGTGCTGCGGGGAAGCAGAAGGTGAAGGCGGGCGCTGGTGGTTCCGCTTCTGCTTCTGCGAGGACGGCGGTGGTTGCTGGATCTGTGGCTTCGGGGTCGGGTATTGGTACGAGCAAGGTGACGGCAGGGAAGAAGGGGAGGAAGCGCTCTGCGGAGGAGATGAATGAGGCTTCGGGGAGCGCGACAGCTTCGACTAGCTCAACCTCAAAAAGAAGGGGTGAGTTGTTGAAGCTTTGAACCCCAAAGCCGGCTGCGCACTGACCATGCCATTCTCACTCTCTTCTTTCTCTCTCCATGAAATATGTTTTCACAGTGACAGAAGCAACCCCATTAAAGATCGCCACTCCTTCCTCAACAATGAGCCGCTCAGCCCGAAACGCCCTCTTAGGCCGTCCGAGCGATGCCATGAGGTTATGGACCTACTGCGGCGTAATGCGCTGGACCGACTCCTGCGCGGACGAAACTCCACTCTCAGGACCCGAAGTCATCGAAGAATCAGCAAAGGCAGCCAGAAGGGAGGCAGAGGCAGAGGCAGAGGCTGGGGCGAACGACAAGGAGGATGAGAGTGGACCATCGTCGTCGTCGTCTGACGCTGCTAAAAGGGGAATCTCTCGGTCGGCGAGGTATCGTCATTTGCGGGAACGGTGGGTTTGTATGAGTTGCGGCACGGTCAGGCATGAGCTTATTGGAGCTACTTCGAACTTGACTCGACATTCGAGACAGTGTGTTGCTGTGGACGCTGCGGAGGGTGGGAAGGATGCATAGGCGTATGAGCGCGGCCGTCCAGGAGGAGGAGGACGGGAAATGATTCCCACAAATCACGGTCAACAATAACCAATGCATCCCTCGACATGAACCTTTCGGTCGGAATCTCCCTATCGACATATCGACTCGGTCTCCATTTCTTTCAAATCTACAATTCGGTCGCATGTATCGCTCCGTTAATATCGTTGAGCTCGACCATCGCAAACCTCGCACAATCTCCGCAGATGTAAAAACTCCATGAGGTATATTTGTACGAACCTTCAGTTGAACAGAAGACATCAGGCATCAGATGCTTCAATTGTTCACCCCCTTTGACTTGTGACATTTGAATCAATGGATGACTCAATGGTGTATTCCAGAGCTACATAGTACATACCCGCATGTACTGGCACCGCAGTCAACCCTAGAGACTATGTGTTGTTGGGCACGTCTTCGTCTGATTCGTCCCCGACATGTGTGACCTCGATGGTCTCTGTGATCGGCACTTCAGAAAACTCAGAAGAGTCTTTGGATACGGCTGGCTCGACGGGCTCCGATGGCTCGACAGGCTGAGCGGGCTGTTCACGTTCAACCACTGGCTCGGCTGGCTCGATAACTTCAACTGGCAGAGCTGGGACGTCCTTCGATGATGGTGGTGGTGGACGCGCTGCGGGGGCTGCCTTGCTGAGAATGCGCTGAATGCTTTCGCGCATCGTGGCTGCGTTTGGAGGGTCATTCTCGAGGTAGTACGCCGAGGTAGGCACCATACTGGAAACAGGCAAACAAGGACTTGAGATCAGCGTGAATCCCAACCATGTCTCCTCCCCTTCTAACTCTCTCAAACTCACCGTTTCTGGTCATAGCATGCGAAAACCCAGTGAGGCTGCACGACTGGAATATTGAGCTGCATAGCCTTGGTGTACATCGCGCCCTGTCCACCTCCGATCGATCCACGATCACGCGGATCGCTGCAGACGAAGTGAGTAGTCTCGATCTGTATCCGCTCTGTCGGTTCACGGGCTCCCATCCGAACCAAAGCCTCTCGAGCGGCCTCTTCCAACTCGTTCTCACCGCCCGCTGAACCTTCTCCACCACCACCACCGCCGCTGCCAGAGAGAGATCCGAAGCAGACGGCAATACCAGACGTGTCCGTGATGTCGTGTGTTCGGACCCTAAGGAGTGGGGAGGGGAAAGTACCCGCAGTTGTGCGAAGGACGAGGTGGAAGGTGTACTCGGCGTTGACGTCTAGACCGGAGAGTTTGGTAGAGGTGTTGTGCAGGGGCGATGGGATGGGCGCCAGACGCTGGTTGTTGCGGTAGATGTCCAAGGAGATCAGGGTTGCTGTTGCCAGGTAGAGACGATCCCACTCGAGTGTGACGGAGGTCTGGGTCACATTCCTTAGTCGCAACTGGGGCGCTGTTGGGGGTGAAAGGATCAGAGGTCAACGAACGGTGCTCTGGACGTGCGCATAAGCAGAAAGAAAGCTCACATTTGGGGGAATCTTGTCCGAAAGCCCTGAGAATGTCATCCTGAAGTTCCTCGAACTCGGTGCGCTGTCGTTGCTCCTCCGCCTCATTGCGGTGCACACGAATGTTAACGACTGATCCCGAGGTGACGCCATGGGGTAGCAAGATGGATGGGAACTCGATGAGGGATGCGCGTTCGCCGATGAGGATGGCCATGCCTGCGTCGACCTTGCCGATGGTGAAGGTGTAGAGGTCGCCTTTCGGTCCCTCCGTTGATGCTGATGCTGTATCCGCTCCTGCTGCTGCTGCTGCTGAGACGGACGCAGAGGACTTCTGCATGGGAGCGACTGAGGTGACTGCTGCCATTGTGTAGGGATGAAAGTGGAAGAAGGTCGTGGTTGATGCGTAGGAAGCTCATCCTCATCCTCGACCTTCTCCTCCTCCACCTCGACACCCTCCTTCTCAAAGGCTCGTGCACACGCCCCAGACAGGCAGAGAACCACCACCCATTCCTCGCTGCTCCCCATCAACACAAGGCCGGCCAGCGCTGCTCCTCCATCGACTGCAGAGACACACGCGCGCGCATACACTCAGCTACCACAGCTCATCCTCCCAACATCTCTCCACGGCATCAAAAGCAAAACACACACTCAAGTAAAAACATTCCTCAATCCCCTGACGAACGCCAACTCAGTATGAAGCACTTCAGCGTATCTGCAGAACTTCCCGTCTATGCGCTCGACTTCCTCTCAGAAGATGTCATCGTGTATGCCGGAGGAGGAGGCGCCGGTCGAAGCGGTGTTAAAAATGCCATTGTAAGTCCATCATTCCCTCTCGCTGCCTCTTCTCCAAGCCCATAGCCGCTGACGAGCTGTATTCTTCTCGTACCTGATCTTGCGCAGCGCACGGTCCGAGTCGACCTACCCGAACAAACTATCAAAGAGCTCAACCGGCTCGAGCTCAGCCGCGACGAGGACGCCCCCATGTGTCTCGCTGCCAACAAAAGTCTTGGAAACCTCGTTTGCGGCGTCAATTCTACGGCTGACAAGGTCAAGGCTGGAAAGAACGAGTCGCTCCGAGTCTTCGAGTACGAGTTGAAAGAGGCGGAGAAGAAGGAAGAGGAGGAGGAGAAGTCTGGAGAGCTTAGGTGAGCTGAAGGAAGGGCCGTGGATCTGCCTCTGGAATATTTCGGGAAGTCGCTGACCGCCTTGCTTGATCTAATAGTGCGACCGTCACCTTCTCAAAATCTGCATCTTCGTTGGCCATCACGGACCCCGAACAGTATCAGGTCCGTCCCCCTTCCGTGCCTTATTCGAAGATTCGTAGCTGTCTTACAATTCAAGCTGACACTGCCCCAATTCTTCCAGAAATTCTCGACCTTCTCTCCTGACGAACGCTTGCTGGTATCAGGCGGGACAGACGGCAGCGTGAGTCTTCGTCGTTTTGCCAGCATCAGGCGCGTCCGAGCTACGCGGGACTGACCAGTAAGATCATTTCCCTCTCACAGTTCACCCTCCACACATATCCCTCCTTGAAACCTGCATGGGAGTCACCCCCCGACGCCTTTGGAGCAGGATCTACGGCTGCCGAAGAGCTCTACAGCGGCGACTTCTCCTACGACTCCGAACAACTCGTCCTCGCCTCGGCCCAAAAGATCAAAGTCTTCTCTACCTCGCCGGCACCCTTCTCCCCCTCCGCCTCGTCCTCAGGGGAAGCTGCCAACATCAGCGCGGCGAGTGACGCAGCGGAGAAAGTTAAGCGGCCTCTCAAGATTCAGACGATTCAGAACCCTGCTTTGGGTGGGGCAGGTCCGTGCACCTTCCGCGCAGCCCGATTCGGTCGAGCACCTACGAGCGAGAAGGTGCTCTTCACGGTCGTCAATGCAGGCTCGGCGGGCAAGGGAGCCAAGGGCAAGAGGAAGAGCTTCGTCTCTGCTTGGAATGCGGAGACTTGGGATCTGATTCAGACGCGGCATGTGGCGGATAAGCCGATCACTGCGTTTGACGTTAGTGCTGATGGGCGGTTGCTTGCGTTCGGTTGTTCGGATTTGAGTGTGGGTGTGTTGGATGCGAAGACATTGCGGGTGAGCTTTCTTTGACTGGTCGTAATGCAGGGCTGAAGCCGGCTGAGACGCTGACTTCTTCTTAATCTTCGACAGCCCATCCTTCGGATTCTGGACGCGCATTCATTCCCACCAACGTGCCTCCGGATCTCGCCGTCCGGCAGGACACTCATCAGTGGGAGCGCCGACAACACTCTCCGCGTTGTGGAGATTCCTCCCTCGGCATTGCTTGGTGCAAGCACGACTTCCTGTGAGTATATCATTTCCGTTGCTGCGACAACTCATTCTTTCACACGAAGCTGACGTTGTACACTCTCTCCCCCGCCCTGCCTACAGCCCGTACGGTGCTCCTGACGATCTTGTTGGCCCTGATCTTTGTGATCATCGCGTACATCCTGCAACAACGACTCGCTCTCATGCAGTCGTGATGGAACCGATCCCCTCTTCGTCCTGCCTCCTGCGTCTCCAACCATGTCTCCGACCTTCGCTGCATGTTCACCAGTCCTTCCAGTTCGCATCACCCCTCAAGCTGCTTCATCTCTTTCGCAACCTCAGACCCTTTCGCCGACCTTTCTTTTCCGTTCCTCTTCATCAGCCCTTTCCTTTCAAGTGCCCCTCGGTCGAAATATACCTCACGGATTTTCAACATGATTGCGAAGTGGAACCTCAACGAGTGATGGGAGAGACGAATACATTGCGTTACCTGCCCCCGTGCTGAGCTGAAGTTGCTTGTACAGAATGTCTTCACTTGGGTTGATACGCATCCGCCGCCCCTTGAAACTGCTCCCGAACGTCTGATACCACTTGTCCACCATTCCCTTTCCCATCCCAGCCGAGATCACGTCTTGCCCAGCGGCCAGTCCTTCCTGGACATCCTTCATGAAGTCCTCGACGCTGATGCTGTTCTTCGCTCCCTTTTCCGGTTTGTTGTCATCTGGGTTCTCGCGGTCGCGGTGGAGGTCTGTTCCTACGGAGGGAGGGAGGATCTCGACTACTTTCACAGAGGTGTTCTTCAGCTGGGTTCGTTGCGCCATACTCCAGAAATGAAGGAAGGCTTTCGTGCCATTGTATCTGTGATGTGGACAGGGCATCAATTGTCCAGTCTCTCCCTGTCTACTTCCATTGAAGAATCGGAGGACCACTCACACTGGGTTGATGATCGAGAACGGACAGATACCGAGCACGGAGCTCACGTTGACGATCAAGGCGCTCGGTCTGCTCTTGAAGTGAGGAAGGAAGGCAGTAGCCAGATGGATCGGTCCGCGAACGTTCTTACACCGGGACAAAGCAAGGCGAATCAGTCCAACTCTCACAGGTGAACAGATCAAAGCTCCCCCAATACTACTCACAATGTCAATCTCCTGATCTGCCTTGCTGAGGTCGAGCTCATGAACATCCAACGTCCGCTGAACGCCCGCATTGTTCCAGAGCGAGTCCACCTCCGGATGCTCCTTGATCACCCGCTCCGCAAACGCAGGTGCCTCCTCGACCTTGCCCGTATCGAAGACGTAGTAAGGAGAGTTATCGAGCTCCGCAGAGACTTCGCGAAGATTCGATTCCGTCCGACCGACGAGGATGACTTTCTTGCCTTGGGAGTGGAGGTAGGTTGCCATGGCTTTGCCTAGACCTCCGCCGGCACCGGTCAGGACGGCGCAGGTGAAGGTGTTTAGGGTGTTCTTGCTGAAAGACATGGTGTTACTTCGTTCGGAGCGAGGAGAAAGGAACGGCGGCGGAAAGGGGATGGTTGAGGGGGAAGCTCCTTCCTCCAGGCCCCACTCTCCAGTGCCCGTTATATACCCTCATCCTCCCTTCCTGAGACGAATGGAAGCTGACGCAGCTCGGGTGTCATCATGCAATTCGTCGTCCTCCACCTCGTCACAACTGGGTTGACCGTTTCAACGTCATCGTTCTTCTGACAAGAGGAAGCCCAAGGCCATGATGGAAGTCGTGCGTCAAGCCATGGCTGATAGAAAGGTCAACAAAATGATAGAGTCATCGATTACCTCCTGACAATAAATGTGCCCTGATGGTGATAATTGATCCTTGCGATAGCAAATAAGAGACAACTAGTCCTTCCTCACCCTCACCGCCTCACCACTCACCACGCCGATGTCCACGCAGATGCCGCTCATCGTCCCACTCCGCCCACGCAGCGGACAAAGCCCTTGCTGTCTCCTCAAGCAATGAATCCTCCTCGCCTACGCCACCCATCTGCTGGTCCATCGTTGATGCTATAGGCCGTCCAGGGAAGGCAGTATCGAAGTACTTATCGTCGACGTCGCAGTACTGGCCCTCGGGCGGAGGAACAGTGCCGTGGAGGAAATAGTCTCGGTAGGCTCGAGATGTGCATGTGGCTGCGCTGCGGAAGGAACAATGGCCTGGACTATTCTGAGTGACCATGCGAGCTGAGTCGGTTCCCATGAGCTGTTTGAAGCAATACTTCTATTCAGCATTCCCGCGAACTGCTAGTACACAGGCAACTTTGAAACTCACTTCCAAGACTTGAAGGCCGCATTTTCGCGGTGTGGCAGGGTCGGCCGTGTTCGAGACGACGAGCATGGGCGAGTTGATGAGGGAATTGTTCCATGGCCCTGCAAAACGTTCAGGGGCTCGACCCAACGCAGCATGGAATTCACAACCGCCGTCTGTCAGGGAGAGAGTAGCCGTCAGGCTAGCGTCCTAAGCTCTAGAAATAAATCTGCCTATGAACTCACCAGGCTCTCTTGCCGCCGAGCTGCATGCAGGTGAAGAAAAATCCACACTGAGTCTGTCTGTCTGCTTGGCGCTCTGGAACAACTGTCTACATACCTGACAGCAAATCGGCGCGTAGTCTCATTGAACGTCTGCATGGTCAACTTCGTCAAAAGACCAGCATCAGGCAAAGGCCAGTTACCGGCCTCAGGATCCTCATACGGCACTACATCAGCACAAGTGACAGCGGCTCGACTGAGCTCTTCTTGGTCGATGTCGCTTCGGTCCTTCGGGAAAGGCGGGTACCAGAAGTCCATCGTTCTGGTGTAGTTTCCTGCGAGGACCTCGGCGAAAAGATCTGCGTAGAGGGTCCAGCGCTGAGGGGTGTATGCTAGGTCGTACATCATGGCTGTGGGAGGAAAGAAAGAGAGACAGAGAGACCACTGATATCAGAATGGAGAGCGGCCTTAAGTGCGAAAATGAGAAAGGGTTACACGTACTTCTGATGACTCCCGAAGTCAGCAAGCCAGGTCTTGCAGCGTCCGCAACAGGTACCGGAGCATGATAGAGCTCTGTCATGAGTTTGTCGAGTCTGGCGTCTATGTTCGCCGCCGTATCGTTCGTACTTTGCATGAGCGAACATTCCTTAGGACCCGCGCGCTGGCAAGACTCGAGGAACCATTCAAAGGCGCGATCAGAGTCTACCATCCACTCTTTGAGCCAGTACTCGGCGGGGAGGGTGGTCCAGTCTTTTGGGCAGACGACTCCGTCGATTGCTATGCGACCAAGTCGTTCGGGTGGGAGCATGTTGGCAAGGTAAGAGCCTATCACTGTTCCGTATGACTGTAGAGCACAAGGAAACATGATCAGCATAAGGTTTCTCCGCATGCGATTCGTCAGCGAGCATCTGTGTGGAACAACGTACAGCTCCAATAAAATTACTGTTGTGTTGAGAGTTGTCAGCGGTCAAGGCGCGATTGTTCTCGTTCATTGCGCTCGAGACACTCACATCAAGCCATTCTCTCCGTCGATCTTCCGACTGATAAAGTCAATATCTCTGACGACGGATGTGGTCCCCATGAATCGAAGCTCGTCTGCGCCCATCTCCAGAGTACAGCGCTCCATCTCGATCTTCCGAAGTGCCTGGACCTCTGCCCACTGATGTCGTTGAAGCTCTTCGTTTTCCTTCGAGAATACATCTGGCGCGACGTCAAAGGGACGGTCTAGGAGAGTCCCGGACTTGAAGAGGGCCAAGTCGAGAGCTGATCCGAAACAGTCGACGAGAGGTCGGGTTTCGCCAATGCCGCGAGGGTCGAATCCGATGATGTCGTATGTCCCATCGAGCAGGGTACCCATTATCGGTCCGAAGCGATAGGCGAAGCTTTTGCCACTCCCACCTGGCCCGCCTGGGTTGATGTAAATGGAGCCTTTGTATTTGGACCGGTCCTTGACTTGGGCCTTGAGGCGAGCCAATGCGATGCGGACCGTGTCTGTTGATGAAGCATTCAAGTAGTCTTTAGGAGCTTCAATCGTGGTGCAGTCGAACCGGTGGTCGTCCTCGTATCCTTGGCAAGCTTTCCATCGCAACGTGCCTCTGTCTGGACGAGATGGAAAAGGAGAATTGAAGGGGGGAAAGAGGGTGGACCCAAAGGAAGAGGAACGTAGGAAGAGCGTCGGGGACATCAATGTCGTTGATGCCAGACCCAAGATTGTCAGCACCAGCACTATCATCCTTAGCACCGAGCTCGCCCTCGCCCCTGCCCTTGCCTTTTCAGCCAGTGCTCCTTGTCCCATTGTTGATACTCGTAGAGAATAATCAGGAAGTGAGTCTAGGTGGTTTCAGACTAGTCTCATAGTATCAGACGTCCTTCACGGTCTAGTGTGCGTGAGCGTGTGTCGACGCGTGATCGTGTGTTGATCACGCGTCGCAGTGTGTCACGTGGCAGCAAAAGCAAATGCCGGAAGCTGCCAGTGACAGCACACTGCACTGACGGTTAGGACGTCTGATCCCAACCCTCGATTGAATTGACACTTTGCAACGACCTCCCGAGATTTACCAATACAACCACACCAGTCTGAGCTTTAGGTTATAAGGGCCTCGTTACCCAAGTTTGGCGACAATTGAATCACAGGAAGCTGAGTTATGGTGTTCGGCGTGAGTGTGAATTGCAGCTGAGTAGTGAGGAAAACGCATACATCCGCCAGAATTTGGCCAGAATGGAGAGATGCCTTCGAGGACCTCTAGCCAGACAACACAACACTCAACACGGTTAGTTTTGGCATTGATCTGGTGTCTGATACTGTCCGGAACGGATGGTCCCGGTCGCTGATGCTGGGAAGGTCACAGTGAGCAGATACGGCTTGGAGGGTCATCTTCGCCCAGTCTGAAAGTCAGCAACCAGTGATTGGAATCAGCTCAGATTTGGACAGTATGCGTTTGAGAACCTTCTCTTCCGTTGGTGAAAGTCTGAATTGATTCTGAGGATGGTGGTTGCAATCCCTAAGAGGCTACTTAGGATTGGGATCAGACTGTCTACACGGACACTCGAGTGTTGGTCACTGGCAGCTTCCGGCATTTGCTTTTGCTGCCACGTGACACTCAACACGACGCGTGATCACCACACGTCCGCTGTTGACTGTCTGATACTATGAGACTAGTTTCAGACCATACCATAACTTCGGACGGTCGCAGCGAACTCATTCATTCGCTTCGTTGTCACGTGATGGGTCTGGTCTGTGGAATATTGATCTCTTGTATTGCAGGAGACAGCGCAGAAGGGAGAACTCAGAACAGGAAGGAGAAGATACAGTGGGCAAGCTGCCCTCCACCTCCACCTTGGTCACCATTTCCCACATGGTCTTCTACCGGAAGTCAGTTTTAAAAGTCTTGGGACTCATGTCGAATTGATAATGATCTAATTTTGCATCTCAAAAATCGATCATCAAAAATTCCCCAACCTTATAGCTTATAGCTTATAGTTATTATGTACGGGTTAATAGAACCGGATTCGTTCTCGGCCGAAACCTCATTTGGAACAATTTCTCACAAAGCTCCTTTATCTAACCATTAAACTCGGGACGACAAGGTCGTCACTCGTCGATGAAAAAACCAACCCAAACGTCCCAAAGTCCCAGACCAAAAAAAATCCTTTTTTGGTCAAGAGAAGGGGACGCAAAATGCGCAAATGTCCCCCCTTTTTGATTAAGATAAAAAGGATTGATCGCTGATTATTAGGAGACTAGGAGGCAGGGGCGTGCTTAGGCGCGCCATACAGGGTCGCAGAGGGCAGTAATAATAAAGTAGTCAGGACCGGGAAAGACGCTCTGTGAAATGGTCTGGAGATGGACGACGCGCAGGCCACAGAGCTGCACACGGCAACGGGCAAAGATAAGGCATGAGCGAGATGGAATCCTTTTTCAGACGCCTGCAGAGGACCTCATTACTCAGTAGACAGTAAGTCAGTAGGCGGCAGGCGCTCGACATACAACGCAGCAAGGCAGACGTTCACACGCACGAAATGATTCAAACAGAACACTTACATGGGAAGGAGCAGAGAGCATGGACAGTCTAAGGTAGAAGGAAGGGGGGGGGGGATAAAGGATGCCAATGGAGAATAGAAAGGCAGCAATCGATTGAGATGCGGATGGTTAAGTGGTGTTCTTGTCAGACTACTGTAAGGTGCAGATACAACAGGGCTATTGTGGTCGGATCACAGAGCAGATCACATCACATACGGAAGATTGTAGTCAGATTACATAATCAGATTACAGATTTTGTATTCGCTCATCGCTGTTCGTGGTTTAATGGTTAGATGACCAACTCACTGTACACCATCTTTCGACTCAAAACTCACTTTCGTCCCTTGCCTCTCCACATCGTGCGCAGCACTGACATTTCTTTTCCATCCTGCATCGCATCCACATCCAGCCCGCATACAGATACACACCTGTCCGCACATCCACACCTGGCCCTGCATCCACACCTGGCGAACTTTGAGAAACGTGCAGCTCGTAAGTATCCCTTCCCTGCATCTCCGCATCGTTCGCAATACTGATATTCCTTCTCCATCCTGCATCGCGTCCATCCCGTACGATATTGAAGTACCGAAGATGTCAGAGTCAACGGAGGAAGCTTTTCGCCGCCCCGCTTCGGTTCGGAAACCAGAACCGACCCATCTATCTGCTTCCCGTGCCCCGTCAAGTCGCTCCGAGCAACCGGCACCTCCTTCGCTTCCAACCGCACCTCCCGCAGCCACCCGCGTAGCCGGAGTCGATGAACCCCCTCAAGCCCATCGACCTTCAGCGCCGCAACCACCGGCACCGTTCCTCCCCCCCTTCCCTAAACCCCCAGCTCCAACCTATGGGCCGGGTGGACCGACGCGCAGGGAAACCCTTGTACAAGGAGACAACGAAGGGCATATCGAGGATTTTCGTCAAATTTATTACGCCGATCAAACCCTCGGCAGCGCGCTCCGAAACCTCCAGCGGAGAGCATTTGAATGTAGAGTCTACGTGGATTGGGGCTCGGATAATTACCGACATACAGGGTTTCCCATGCTTCTTTCGACATCCTCCTTCCACCCCACCTATCCCGGGTCACCCTACTCCAGCCCAGCCCAGTACCCTCCTCCTCAAAGCTCCAACCCCTTTTCGGCACATCAACACCAGTTTCCGCAGCAAGGCCCTCCCGTCTGGGAGGGCTATCATCCATACACCAGATGTCGAGGCGGATTGGTTCCAATGATTGGCCATCAGGCGGGGTGCAGTGCGCTCTTCGACGGGCAGTTGAGGTCGCTGCAGTGGTTGGCGCTGAAAATCGCGAGCAAAGCATCCATGGTCTTGGGGTCCATAGCGGGGGAGTTCGTTCCTCCTTGCTTCTTCTCCTTGGGCTCGGCGGCAGGTGGCTTGCGAGTTCCCGTCACTACGATGGTTCCTTTGATTGGACTTTTCTCTCCAGAACGGAGATTATCGCGCCATCTCTTGTAGATGAGGTCCGCCTCCCTGAGGCTGAGGTTGAGAGCTGTGAGGTCCTTCATCGTGGTGCCGCGTCCGGAGGAAAAGATCCCGTACGTCCAGGGGTTGACGACCTTCTTTCCGTCTTCCTTGGGCTCAAGGAGCTCTACTGATCCCTTTGACTGGACTAACTTGAGGAAGTCGTCCAGACTCCAGAGAAGTGCGGCCTGTGATGAAAACAGACTGACAGGCGCCAAGGACAGTCGGATTTCGGTCGCGTGCGATCGGGGCTTCCGGGTCGCCAGGGCACTGAAGCTTCACGGTGATGTGATGAACCTCTGCAGACAAAAAGTGCTCAGTAGTCAGTACCAATGAACCCCTGAGAATTGACATCATGCACGTTCCACAATCCACAGCCCTGTTGTATCTGCACCTTACAGTAGTCTGACAAGAACACCACTTAACCATCCGCATCTCAACCGATTGCTGCCTTTCTATTCTCCATTGGCATCCTTTATCCCCCCCCCCCCTTCCTTCTACCTTAGACTGTCCATGCTCTCTGCTCCTTCCCATGTAAGTGTTCTGTTTGAATCATTTCGTGCGTGTGAACGTCTGCCTTGCTGCGTTGTATGTCGAGCGCCTACTGACTTACTGTCTACTGAGTAATGAGGTCCTCTGCAGGCGTCTGAAAAAGGATTCCATCTCGCTCATGCCTTATCTTTGCCCGTTGCCGTGTGCAGCTCTGTGGCCTGCGCGTCGTCCATCTCCAGACCATTTCACAGAGCGTCGTTTCCGGTCCTGACTACTTTATTATTACTGCCCTCTGCGACCCTGTATGGCGCGCCTAAGCACGCCCCTGCCTCCTAGTCTCCTAATAATCAGCGATCAATCCTTTTTATCTTAATCAAAAAGGGGGGACATTTGCGCATTTTGCGTCCCCCTTCTCTTGACAAAAAAAGGACTTCTTTTGGTCTGGGACTTTGGGACGTTTGGGTTGGTTTTTTCATCGACGAGTAACGACCTTGTCCTCCCGACAATTATGAGCTGTGACAAAGAACCACCAGGCACCAGTGACCAGGGCGACATCAAAATTTTACCACTCTCTTCAACATACATATAAATTATAAGAGCATCACAACTCACAATTCACATTTCACCATAATTTTTCGTGCGCAATTCAAGATTGGTTCTCCTTTAAATTAAAGCTGACGATTCTTAAGATACAAAATTACTTATTGATCATTGGCATTGTTATTGTTTATTAGTTATTACCAGTAACCACAGGTCGGCATAAATTACAGCTACATGTGCCGTGTGCCGCGTGACACTTGGAAAGTTGAAACGCGACTTGCTACTTAAAGTGCGGTTGACGGCCTGGGCAAAATGTTAATGCAATTAGCGAGTGTCAGTGGCGGACCGGTGCGGCGGTGCCAACCACGTGTCACTCATATGTTAATCGATCCACGTTCTCAAATCTCACCACTTGCCATTCATATGTTACGCATGACGCACGTCACACGTGTCACGCACATGTCATTGATTGTCCACTCACTTGCAGCGTGATCAAACACGTGGCACGCCGCCGCGGCGCCGCACACGAATGTAATTTACGAGCTGAGAAAATGACACTCACAAAATTCAATTGTCAGTCGCGTGACATTGGTGTGACACTCACTAGTAACGCACACGGCACTGGGCACATCACACATGTCACCCAAATATCATTGGTTGCAAACACTCAATCAATTCATAACACTATAACAGTGTTGTTAAGTGACACTTGGTTCTCAATGAGTGTGTAACTCGCGAGTCGCGAGTGTCAGTGGCAGCGATTTTCGAAAATTTTCTTCCAAGTGCAATTCACGTTGCACCAAAATGTTAATTGTTTTTGCACTCACGCCGACCTCTGGTTATTACTTCACAGTAGTGAGTAATACTGATATGTAGGCCATATTAGTATCGCAACAGGGTGTGTCGGACACCCTCAGACACAGCTTAAGTCCGACACAGCTCGAATATGTGCTTTTGTAGAGGCGCGCGGAGCGCGCTTAGAAAATTTTGTAATGCTATATACAACGTCTGGGAACCCCATCCAGAACCATAACCAGCCAATTTCTCTCTGATTTCGACCAGCTTTCGTGCTCAGACTATCAGGAAGGCCTCCGCCGAGGTCCACAGGGAGAAAAATTGAGAAATTTGGGCGATTTTTGGGAGAAATCGACGTGTCTGAGGTCAAAAAATATGCTGGCATATCATGACAGGAAAGGTCCCGATATGTGGTCTGTGAGGTCACATACTGTGTCTGGCTGTGTCGGACACGTGATGTCCGACACAGCTTGAGATCCGACACAAAATCCTAATCTGTATATGGAACATGAGTATACTGTACATGACGATAATGACACAACTCAGAATCACATCCATAATTCAATTTCGCCAAAATAGCAAACGCCGCGTGCGGCGTGAACGCTGAGTCATGAACTCGTTACCGTTTAAGCGCTTACTCATTACGAGACTCTCTTCTAGCTTTCCCTACTGCTGCGGTCGTCTCTTGGACCTTGTGGATCACAAAGTCTGGGAACCCTCAAGGCCTCAAGCCCTCAAGGCATACACTTTAAGAGCCTTTTTGATTTTTTTTTTTTTTTTTTTTTTTTTTTTTTTTTTTTTTTTGCTCGGCCTAGGGCGTAGGCGCTAGTCACATTCGTGACAAATTCTTCTTCACTCCCTTCTACCTCATTTCTCTTCAACAATCTTCTCCTCAACTAATTCAATTTCTTTGTAACAACGTGCCAAGACCTCTCTAGTGACTAGTCCTTCCAGATGTCTTTCGTCAATCTCAGATTGCGGATTGCCTGATGCCTCCAGTCTCTATGTTCGAATTTCCTCTGAAGTGCGTACCGCGGTATCTCCTGCCCGTAGACGGGATTTTAGTGCACATTTTAGTGCACAGCTCCATAAAAGGGAAGTGGGCTTGATTAAAAGCCTGGGCCGCACATACTTTGCTGAGGGCATCACCGTGCAGGGTGTGATCATGGCGCGTGGCCCAAGTTCAAGGCCTCCGTCCGACCTTTACCCCAGTCTTGACCGTCCGGTCATCGTCGATCTCGGATCTGTAAGGATGTATCACAACCTCTTCGATGGTGGGAACAATGTGCGCGGCCGCTCTCAACAGTCAGTCCCTCCCGCCTCGGCCAGGTCATTCGGACAACCTTTCCAGCAGCCAACTCCCGCTCAGCAGAAACCCATGGCCGCCGCTGATAGCCTCACCGACCTCTCCCAGCCCAGCTTCTCTGCCCCGGCGTGCAGCAGAAATCAAATGTCAGTCTCTCCCACCTCGGCCAGACCATTTTAGACGCTTTTCTATTCCAGACAGCGATAACGATGCCTCCTTCGACTTTTCAAATACCATCAGAGGAGTCAACTCAGGAGGGATGCGAAGTTGGAGTGATGGGACTTGAGGGGAGATGATGATGGTCGAGGGAGAGTGGGGGACAGGGAAGAGGGAACCGTGATACTCACCTCGCTTTAACCCATCCACCATATAGATCCACCGACCAGTGCTGAACGCCTGCTAGAGCTTGAATGCCATCTCTTGCCCGCGAGTTTGAGACGAAGGGCAGCAGGGAGGTAAATGCTGAGATGTAAGGCGGCACGGAACGCGCTCCAAGACGATGACGGCGAGCTGGCAGTTGCGCTGTAGAGAATAAGGGCCAGGGGGTGTTACGCGAATCGATCTGTGCGGCATTGTGGCTTTTGGTGATCTGCCGAGCGTGATGAGCTAGGGCCCGCGGGCAGTGTGCCAATATGCTGTGGAGAGGCGAGAAAGAAGAGTGTGTGTCAACAGCAAGGAATTTGCATGTACGCTGGGGTAAGGACGACACATAAACTCACATGCTGCACCAATGACGCCTGGCAGGCAGGACCTCAACATCTGGCTTCAGCAGGAACCGCTGACCGTCCTTATCGGTATCACCATCCATGTCGACGAGCGTCTGATTGAGCCGGCTTGATAGCGCTCCAGTGAAAGCTGCATGCCAGCGTGCCCAGTGTATGCGAATGGTCAGGTTCGAGACGGACCTGAACAAAAGTACTGGCAAGTGGCATGTGCTCACCTCCAGTGCATCTGCGATGTTAGGCAGGACGACAGTCGACGCCTAGTCGGTGTTGCTGTTTGTGTCGCCCCTTTGCCCATCAGGCGTGCGTGGAGTGATGTTTTTAACTATGTCGGCCACCACCCCTCAGTACTCAGTACATCATGCTGATGGTATTGGATCGAGTCGACGACGTTTGCTGGACGGTCTGAGCATCTGGGTCTCATGCGCAAGCATGTCAACCAGACTCTGTGTCGGAAGTCTGTAATTACTTACATCCTCCTCGCTTTGGCTCATGGTTGTATTCACAAGTACGAAGACACCGCAGAGCGTTTGACTGTCAGATTCCCATACTGTGCGCCGCTCTACTCATCTTCCAGCCATATCGCTGATGCGGAAGAGCCTCGAGTATGTGGTTGGTAGGTGTGAATTTATGACAACTCGGTGACTCTGTGACTCGCGTTGGTTCGTGCTGCAGGTTCTAAAAATCTGAAATGAGCGACTTGAGTTCAGGAAGTCAAAAGTGGTGACGGAAAAAAATTGGCATGTTATTCTTTTTGCAACCAGCTGTATATCCACAAACAGACCCTGTTGGCAATCATCTCAGCAGCTCTCCTCTGCTTTGGCACGGACGTGCTGGCTTCTCATGACTACGATCAGAGACGAGTGACGACAAGCACTGCAGAGCAGTGGTCGGCATGGACTAAAAGTCTAACATTTTTCGATTTCAAAAGTCCAAGTCCAAGTCTAATGTTCCCAAAAGTTCAAAAGTACAAGTCCAAGTCTAGACTTTAGTCACAAAGTCAGACTAAAAGTCTGATACAAAATTTTGGCGCAAATAGTGACTTTGTTGGGACTTTTATGTCTTATGACTGAAAGTCCAACTGTAAAGACTTGAAGTCGAAAACACCAAATTTTGGGCCATCTAAAAATATTGTTTTTAAAGATATCAGCCTCAATTTCGACTTTAAGTCACGATAGAACAGACTTTTGGTCACATAGTCGCTCAGCCGTGTGAGTATTGAACTAAAAGTCCAAAGAAGTCTAAGCATTTTTGTGACTATTGGACAATAAGTCTGACTTTTAGTCCAATAGTCTGACATTTCAAAGCAGTGTTGGACTTTTGGACTTTTTAAATTTTTAGTTTACCCTCCCCGCCAAAAAATCCTAGTCCAAGTCTCAGCCCAAAAGTGTGAAAGTCTAAGCCCGAAAAAGTCTAGACTATTAGACTTTTCGAAAGTCTAATAAGAAAGTCTAAAAGTTTGCCGACCACTGCTCGCGCTCAATACACAATTTGCTCGGCATCGTGGCTTTTGATGATCTTGCGTATACTGACCCTCTACATCTCAGTCGCTCGCGAAATAAAAATAAGAATAAACTCCAAACAATATGCAATAGCAACCTACTTCAGGGTATTCTGGCGTCCTCAAAAGTACTATCACAGACTCATATCAGCTCGGAATCGAGCTTACAGGGAATATATCATATTCAGCACCTAAAGTTTGAGTTTTTGAAGGCATCCGAGTCCTATGATTTTGGGTATTACATGGGACTTTGAGGTATGTAGTATGTACTCATTATCATTTGAAGGTCATATCATGGTATTCTATACTTGTACGATTGATCGGTATTTCCGCCAAGGCGGCCGACGGCAGACGGCTAGTAGTGTCACTTGTAAGGTAGTCCGGCTTGGATCAAACTGGCAGTCGACGGAATGAGGAATAAGTCGCTGGTATTAATCACGGCTTGCGTTTTGTACCTTGTTTGTTTTATGCCAGATTCCAGGTACGAGAGAGAAGGCTGCCAGTATTCACGCCAGAAGACGGCAGTATTTACCAGGTCACATGTAATGATGTACATTCGTGTTGTATCGGCGTCTGAGGGGTTATGGTACAAGAAATCGCGTTGAAACTCGTCAATGGTGCACGAGCTCTTACAGCAAAGTGGGAGAGGGGAGAGAGGTTACGGGGTAGTTCGTTCACTGACAATGGGCTCGCGCCGTCGTGGTCGCTTCTCCGGAAATAGCCGTCGGTAACATCTGACCCAAACTCTTAGTGGCGGGACTTCTTGTGAGGAGGAGATCCTGTGTTACCGTCTCCCTGTTCGGCGGGTGGATCGACTTACTCGTCTCGGAGTCTGCGTACTCCGGTTCCTCGTAGTGCAAAGGCGGCTCGCCTCCCATCTGAAGCTGACTTGATTCTCCCTGTTCCAGGTGCGCCTCCTGTTCCAGCAGTGAATAATAGTTCTAAGTTGCGAGAATAGGGTCGGAATGGATTAGTTGCAGTGCCTGAGCGGAACATGAGTGCGCGGGAAATACATACCTGTATCTTCTGAGACCAAGTGATCCCGCACGCGTTGCACAGGCTGAAGGTCGAGTCCCCCTTGGAACCGGCGAAACGGTTTGGATGTTGTCCTCTCGCACCTCTGACATTGCCTAACCCCTTCAGAGTTGCAGAAGGGGAATTTCTTCGCGGGTCTTGGGAAATCCGATTCGTCCTCGGCATTGGGGTCCACTCCAACGTCGTTGTTGTGGAGCGGGCGAGCGGGACGGGCTGTTGTGGATGGCCCCGCGGAGGATGAACCTGACGGGCGGCTAACGCGCCGCTGTGGTCCAGATGACGTCCGGCGTGCTGTTGACGGAGAAGAAACGCGATCGGACTGATTGCTGCCTGCCGATGTTGAGGCTGTGCGAGGTACTCCATGGTGCGGGCCCGAAGGAACTAGGTGTGCGGATGGCGGGGCTGGAAGCGGCGAGCTCGCGACGGCGCAGTGATTGTGTTACAGGAAGCCACTGCGGGCGAAAAATAGCAAACAGGTTCATTTAGAGAAAGAAGAGGAGAATTGTGAGAAGCCAGACAAGAGACAAAAAGAGCTTGTAACGAATCAAAAAGAAAACCGCACCATATGTGGGGTGGGAAGCAGGGGAGTAGATTATTTTTGGGAAAGGAAGCTGGGAGAGAGTCGAAGCGATCACGAAGTCATTAGAACAGCTTATGGTTGCAGTGCTCATTACGCAGGTGGCTCTCAAGGTCCAAAGCTTGATCCCAGGTCCGATCGTATCAGGGAGAAGGCGGGCATCTGAAACGGATTCTGAAGCGTTGCGCTTCAAGAGTCTTCTGCTTGTTGGTTGCAGGCACACCGATGGGAGCAACCGCCTTCGGAACGGGAGCGGAGGCTGCGGATAGATTCCTTGACCTAATAGGAGCATCAGTCGTTCCGAAGACAGGTGCTTGGAGTGAGTCGAGCGCTCCTTCCTCATCGGTATGCGTGGCAACAATGATGCTACCTGGCGGGCTTCAAATGGATGATGCAACCTCCGAAGTAGGAGCAGAGACAACAAAGTCGCGGGGGAGTTTTTGATGCTCCATTCGTTGACCAATTTCTCGAGCATGATCTAGAACTCTTTGCATTCTATAAATGTGCCGCCAGCGTACTTGGATCGTGCCTGCTTGTTGAAGGTAGGCAAGATCCGAAGCTACCACGTCCTTACGCCTAGCACCCCCAGAAAACGTTCGGGGAACAATGAAACTTGGCAGGAGCAAAAGTTTTCATTGCCGAGATCCTACAGAGAACATTTCAGTAGTTGAAGGCTGAAGCTACAATGGGTCATAGGTGGGAGCAAGAGTCTCTCACCTTGAAGCCTTGAAACGTTAGCAGATCATCTGGCTTTCTAACCTCGAGGGGAGGCAGGAAGCAATGCTAGGCCAATTTTCGTCGTAGCTGCTTGTGGCTGGATATGGCTTGATCTGATCTTGCAAGGCCAAAGCTGCCGTGACTGATGGTCAGAACGGAGCCAACTGCGCGTCTACGTGGCGGGACCGGTCTTCTCAATGACAGCAAAACGCAGTCAAGGGTATATCTTGCACACCGGAAACACTTTTGGACTATAACGCCCAGCACGCCCCAGTCCACACAGTTCAATTCACTCAAGCGGTTTATGCCAACAGCCAATTAGCGAAAATTCTACGCACATGACCAACTTTCCCGAGCACCCCAGGTGCTCGAGATCGGTGCGTACACTACGTCCGATGACTCCACCAACTCAGCGTACCGCTTGTACGCGGTCGGGCATCACTTCGGCAAAGGCTCCGATTCGGGACACTACACTGCCTCCGTCCGCCAAGGTGCACATTGGTCCAGGTGCGACGATGACTCTGCAGATGGCTTCCAGACGGCCTCAAATAGGTATATGAGAAGATCGATAAAAAGATTTTCTCCCTCCTTCTCTCATCTTCATCGGACATCGCCTCACAAGATGACATTTCTTGAATTGAGGATGCAGTGGAGGTTGAAGACAAATATAGAGCGGGAAAAAGGTGATCCGTGCTCTGACTGAAGAAAATTCTCTCCTCGGGCGGCCTCGGAGGAAAAGCTCGGCCCAAATCTGAATCCGGAGTTCACGGAGGTCGCGGAGGTTGGGCGATTTTTTCCCTACGCGAAAAAATGTGCCACAATAAGTGTATTTGGGCCATAATTCAGCCGATTATTTCGGAAAACAAAATTATTGCGGAGGCCGCGAAGTTCGCGCAGGTCCGCAAATTGATCAACTTTCAGACCAGCTGCTCCGTGCTCAGCGAAATGTTCTGGTCTGGCTGCTCACTGCTCCGCTCTCCGCGTTCGGCGGAGCGGTGTGCTGGAGACCCTCCTCCCGCTTGTTCAACCGCGGAGCCATGTTCGAAAATCTCCCGAGGCGGAGGGAGCGGAAGGTTTTTGGCGAAGGTGCGAAGGGGAGGAAAAACTGAGCACCTCCGCACCTCCGGGGCTCCGCAGTCCAACCTTCCATTAATCCGGCTGCAAAGTCCAAACGCAAAGCCTCGGCGGGTCTGGTCCGCCCGAAGGGCGGGAGGCGATCGCCGTGGACACCGGAATGTGTGAACGGTCGATGTGGAAAGACGTGGAAGGGGCCAGCGTGCATAGGTCGTAAAAATATAAGATGAAGAACGAGAGTAAAGAGATATAAACCATTTGATCAAAAGGAGATAAAATGCAACCCGCCGACCCGTGACGCGTGCACAACCCCGGGCCCGGGGATTCTGAGCACCTGCAGAGGAAGGATTTGGAAAATCACGTAATATTACGTAAAATATGACCGGAATAATCAAAGACTACTCCTACTTGGGTAAAATCATATTACTTCGTTTTTTTTCGGAAAAAGGAGGAGTCATATGATATTACTTGGAGCCCTGGTCAAGGAGGCAGTCGTCGAATCGCCAAGTGCCCGGGAGAAGGGCCCAGAGCCTGCCGCGGCTGCACAATCGCTCTCCTCAAAGGTGGCTCCCCATGCGAGCGCCTTCTGCCGGGCGGCCCTCCACACAGCCTATCGCATGGTTCGCATAGCACTGCTTGGGGAGGCGGTCAAATCAAATGTCAAGTCATGCCCGCCAGGCCAAACGCTGCTTACAAACGGGATACTGGCGCTGAAGGAAGCAGCCGCGGGTCTGGAGCACGCCCTCACCTCCAACGCATCCGAAGTCCAATTCCGCGGGCAAAGGTCTTGGCAAATTTCAAAAGGCGTTTTACTGTGTGCTTGATGCTGATTTGCATTGCTTCTGATTGGAGGATACAGAAGATGTGGCTCGCGACTGATGTTGAGGTGGTACGCAAAGTAGTTGGCGTCTCTGTGCTGATTTGGCGTTCGATCACGAGTGAACTCACGTTTAGGGCATAGTTTATAGCTACCTAATGAATTGATGGCCGGGGGTTGACTCTGATGGTGTTTGATGAATCGAAGGAGGCATCGTTATCTGTCTGGCGCGCGCGCCTTCATTGCAGGTTTCTGATTTTGGGTTGAGGTCACCTTTATTGCAGATCCTTAGAAAAGCGTCTAAAATGGTCTGGCCGAGGTGGGAGGGACTGGCATTTGATTTCTGCTGCGCGCCGGGGAGAGATGCTGGGCTGGGAGAGGTCGGTGAGGCTGTCGCTGGCTAGCCACGGCCTTTGCTTGGCAGTGACCTGTGCTGCCGGCTGCTGAAAGAGCGTTGTGAATGGCCTGGCCGAGGCGGGGGGATTGACTTTTTATTGCGGCCACGAGCCGGGGGGGAAGATTTTGTGTTGGGATGGGAGAGGTCGGTGAGGCTATCATCAGCGGCCATGGGTTTCTGCTGAGTGAGGGTTGGCTGCTGGAAAGGGTTTCCGAATGACCTGGCCAAGGCGAGAGGGACTGACCGTTGAGAGTGGCCGCACCCTTTGTTCCCACCATCGAAGAGGTTGTGATGCAGCCGGGCTCCTAGCTCGAAAGTTCGGAACTCTGTCGAAATCAAACGGGCCCTTCATGATGAGTAGGTCATCTCTGCAGAAGTGGGTGGAAAAAATGAGAACAGAGTCAGCACTGTGAAAGTAGCTATGAATCAAACGAAAACAAAACTCACCATAGGGTCTCTATTCACCTGGGCGTTGGTCTGTCAGTTTTCCTGGGATGCTCTCTTGCCTGTGCACTCACCAGAACTAAACCTTCGCCCCGGATCCAACGATGATGGAAGCCATTCGATACTACGGCCTCGCGTACTAGGCACTTTCCCCTCCTCCAGGTAGGCGCCGTTCCGAAGTCCTATATCGAACGCTTCCATTGGCCGTCGGAGGATCTGGATTGAGCACGAAGAGTTGAGATCTGGTAGGCTGCAAATAGAGCTGTGGAACTTGCTGTGGAGCAGAGGTGGTCTCCACGCCCAGAAAGAACCGGCTATCGGCGTGCTCACCGATTGGCACGCTAAATCCACAACCCTGGAAATCCCCTCTTGTCCGGCCGCAATGCCCACAAGCTCCCGTAACCCGTTCTCCGAGCCCAAGAACGCTTCGGCAAAGAAATCCATAACTGCATCCAGGCTCCAGATAGTACTCGTCCAACCCATGCACCATCTGCGGTCGCCTCCGATGATTTCGACTTCCGCACGTCGCAAGACTCAACAAGGCTCTTCAACTCGCGGAGGAGGAAGTCAAGCGCGTTGCGAACGAGGCTGCCACCAGGGAGGCGAATCGTCGCGCGAGGCGCCCAATTTCACAGTCATTACAGTCACTTGCTTTTCCATTAGTGTAAGTCAACTGCAGAAGCTACTGCCACAGATACTTAACTATGATACAGTAACTGTATGAATCTGACACAGTTATTGTATGTAATATAGCTACTGCACAGTACCTTACCTGTGAATCAAGGGACTGAAAACGCTTGCGCAGTGACCTTTTTTTTTTTTTTTTTTTTTTTGGCAATCACTTTCAGTAGCTGGCAGTACATTTCAGTCTGATTTGGCATCGAAGGCTTGAAGTAGTACCGTGCAGTCATGGTAGGTTATGGCGGCGGTGAGACCAGCAAAAAGATAACTTAAGTGATTTAAATAGTAGCTGCGGCGGGGCTCCGCAGTTGCAGTTGACTTAAATTTTTGGCAGCCCCCGCCTCCGCCGCCCGTGATTTAGGCCGCAGTATGACATTCAACACGGTAGTCAGCCAGGGGTCCGGATACATAAGGACCTCTTCAACGGTCGGGACCGATGAGATCTTGAGGACGCGCTCGCGCAGGGCGGTGTACGCCGATACGAGCTTCTGGCTCATCTTCTGTGACTTGACGAACTTTCTGTAGAGTAATGTTGTCAGTGTCGTCAGTCGGAAGAGGAGGAGAGGGAGGAGAGGGGGGGGACTCACTGTTCGGCGCCGAGAAGGCGGCGCTTGAGGTCCAGCTTCTCGGCCGTCATGGCGTCGATCATCTGTTTGGCGGCGATTTCGGGTCCAGGGAGCTGAGCGGTCGGAGGGGTACCGGAGACGGGCCGATGTGGGCCACGCTGCCGGCCACGTGCACGGCGTACGTAGTTGCGGTCTCTTGTGCCTCGCCCGTCCTGGCCGCCTTGACGACGCGCTGTTCCTCCTTGGAATCACTAGGGCGCTTGCCGAGGACATCAGCGGAAGGGGCAGGAGCTGTAGAAGCGCACGAAGACGAGGGAAGAACGGCGGGATTGTGAGCGGTGCCGGACATGATCAGAGTGTAGTTTGAGGAGGTGAGATGTATGAGGTGAAGGTGGAGTGATGAGACTTGAGGGGAGATGATGATGGTCGAGGGAGAGTGGAGGACAGGGAAGAGGGAACCGTGTTCGTCTGACTGCAAATCAGTCGGACGCTTGCCCAGGACGTCAGTCGAAGGGGCAGGAGCTACAGAAGCGGAAAACGCTGAGCAAAACATTTCAGGTGCGAACTTTCGAATGTATCATTCTCACTGGTGCTAGAGGACATTTGGAATTGGCTTGTGAGAGCGTTGAAAGAAGATAAGTTTGGTGAAGAAGGGAAGAATTGGTGTTGGCGAAGAGATGATGGTGGAAGACTGGAAGGGATGTAGAAAAAAGGATGATGGGGGAAGGGAAGAGAAATCAGGTTTCTCCCTGGCTGCTCCTATTGAGGGATGGGACGGCCACTCACACTGAAGACTGAGAACGGTCAGAAATAACACACGCGCCGCAGGAAATGATATGAGATGTGAGTGAGCGGCAGAAGCAGAGTCCAGGACTCCAGGTCATTCACCTCCTTGTGCTCCGCGCGCTCAATACACAATTTGCTCGGCATCGTGGCTTTTGGTGATCTTGCGTACCCTGACCCTCTACAGAGTACAGACTACATCTCAGTCGCTCGCGAAACAATATTAATAACAAACTCCAAACAATATGCAATATTAACCCACTTGAAGATATTCTGGCGTCCTAAAGAGTACTATCACAGACTCATATCACCTCGGAATCGAGCTTACAGGGAATATATTACATTCAGCACCTAAAGTTTGAGTTTTTGAAGGCATCCCGAGTCCTATGATTTTGGGTATTAATAGGATTTTGAGGTATGTACGCATTATGATTTGAAGGTCTCAATATGGTATTCTATACCTGTACGATTGCTCGATATTTCCGCCAAGGCGGCCGACGGCGGACGGCTAGGAGTGTTACTTGTAAGGCAATTCTGCTTGGATCAAACTGGTAGTCGACGGAATGAGGAATAAGTCGCTGGTATTAATCACGGCCTGCTTTTTGTACCTTGTTTGTTTTATGCCACGACGGCGCAGTGATTGTGTTACAGAAAGTCACTGCGGGCGAACAACAGTAAACCAGGTTCATTTGGAGAAAGAAGAGGAGAACTGTGAGAAGCCAGACGAGAGACAAGATGTAAGAAAGAGCTTGTAACGAATCCAAAAGAAAACCACACCATACGCAGAGAGAGAGAGAGGTGTCACAGTCAGGGCTGCTGCTGCTGCTGCTGTCCAGAATTACCCATACTCACTGGCAGCTTCACAACGTCGTAAGCGCACCTGCGCACAGGTGGCAGCATGGCGAAAATTGCTGGTCTCTGGTCCAATTTTTGATCTCATCCACTCCGCTCCACCACCAAGATGCCTTCTTGTTTTCGGACGTCTGTGTCGGGTCCCATATACCGCAGTCCTGGAAATAGGTCCCGTCGGCTGATGCTGGATGGGTTCCGCATCTTATTGCCCTCTCATCGGTGGTAGCCCCAATGACCTGGGCATGAACAGCCGCCAGCGTATCATCGCCGTTCCGCATGGCGGTGATTAACCCTTCTACTGCCTCCGCCAGCGCCCAGAATCCCTTCGGCAGGGAGTTATGGCTGGATGCGATGCCATCGATAAGCCGAACGCTTTCCTCCAGCAGGAGTAGGCGTATGGATCGGTAAGGAGAAGCCAGTGCGTTTCCGACGGAGGGCCGTCCAGTACATCGAAGACGTTCGCTTTCTACGGTCGGCAAAGAGCGTTCTCGAGGAATTCGAGCCCGACCCTGATGCGATAATTCGTTGGCGGCAGGGGACCGACTGCCCGGCGTATTAGGATCGGTGACTTGCAGACTTGCAGTGATATAACTTTCCCGTACCCATGCTGTGCACCGGCTACAATGAACAGCACTGTGTCTCTGACCGCAAAGCTCCTCGTTGCAGTCACGCCCGGCCTGAGGCCAACGGTTGACCTAACCACGCAGCTCTGAATCGCTGTTTCCTTTCCAGCCGAGATTTTGGGCACTTTCTATCGTGATCAAGGACCTCTTCTGCTCTTCATCGAGGCCGTGATTGTTGTTGTGAGAAATAGAAGCATCAAAGTCATCAGTCAGCCTACTTGCATAAATAAAAAAATAGATGTCAAGTACACACAGAACCTGTGCTTGTACTCACAAAGTATGATGCCTGGTTCTTTCGGATCAGCTCTGACCGCAGCAATAGGAAGAAATCCCAAGCATTATTAAAATGCAGCACAGGCAATCTCATCAGACTCGCAGGTGTTGGCCGGTCGGACAGCGGTAACATTGTGGAATTTGAACGACGTTTGAGCTTGAATGTGATGCTCGTCCACAGAAACGTGTACCTCGCGTCTGAAGTGGAACAGAACGAGACGCATGCTTATGACTGTGCCTCGAGCAGTTCGACTGATTTTAATATCAGTAAACTCTACTTCGTCTCCTTCCGACACCGTATAGATGCTGTTGTCCTTGTCGGATACGTAGGTACATGCTACAGCTGAAAACCAACATGCACACGTTTTTGCGATGAAGAAAGACCGGGTCGGAGTGACCCTGTAGGTGGAAGCAAAAATTGTTCCGCGGCATTCGCAAAGTATATAGCACGCAACTTGTTTTTACTCTGTGGCCGCGCGCTACCTTGCCCTGGGAGAATACAGACCTGGAAGTCGGACCCGAGCTGGGAGCACCCGATTAGCGGATATCCCTTATTGCCTCGGCGTCCGTGTTTCCCAACTTCTGTCCTCGTCGGGAGCTCGCTGACGCCACGGGCATGTCCGGTGCATCGATCACGAAAGATGTCTGAGGTCCCTGGGAATTGGTCAAAACAGGTAAGTGAGATGTCGATGTCTGATCCGGCAGGATCGGATCGTCAAACGCCCTTGGACTGTTCCCTTCCTCACGAAACTGTCTCTCCGTCGGTTTCCGAACCCACTTCCGAGGGCTGGGTTACTGCTTGCGATAAAGATATTCAATTTTTGCGAAGCACACCCCTCAGATGACGGCGGAAGTTAGTTGTCTCCTCAGGGCTGATGGCTCGTCGTTACAGGTTGCAGTTTTCCCATGAAGGGTCATTGCCGTTTAAAATTGCTTTCATCATTAAAGAAACTGCAATTCCACAGCTGCTACCGTCATCTTGAAGAGGTCCTAGTCCTTCCCGGACCGCCATTGGAGGAAGCACTTGTCGTTCTTGAAAGCGTGCGCGCTCGACCAAAAAGGCTTGAACGAATTCAGAGGCAGATAAAAGCCTTTCGTTAGACGGCATCGAGTCCGCGATTTGAATCACGCCGTCGGCCGTGGGAAAAGTCGACAGCTGCCAATGACCAGTGTCGCAGGCCGAAATGGAAGGGCAAAACTCATTTCTGGTGAGCAAAAAGGTCCTGATTTGGGCAGGGTACCTCAGAGAGAATTAGTGCTGCTCGCCTCTCACAGGCCCAAATTTGAATGCACTCTAACAACAAACTCACGATATCGGCTTCGTATGCGCGAGCCACTGCCTCACGATTGAAGCGTCCCATGTTTCTGTGTAGATGTAATCCTCGAGCACAAATACAGAGCCATTGCTTACAGCGGAGGAAGTCTCGGAACGAACGTAGGTCGTCAAGCATCGCATCAGAGTACATGTAAGCCAACCTCCTGGCCGAACCTCACGAAGGTCTTCTTTGAAAAGGAAAATATCGTCTCCATGTTGGCCCTCGCATCTGAAGGGAATTGCCGCATTTTCTTCGAGAGACGCGATGACAGCGTCTAGGTCGTCGAGCCAGGAGCTCATGTTGCGAGATGTGTTGCCAAGGGAAGCCGTAGGGTGAAAGGTCCCGATAATTTGTCGATGTAAAGCAGTGTGTTGCATCCTGCCTCAACACTCATGAACTCCCCCTGACTTTATCCTTTATAAGAAAATCGACCTCGCATGCACGCTTGCATGCACTCGCGTGGACCCGTTTCTACTTTGTGGCCGCGCGATACCTTGCCCTTGTAGCGTACAGACCTGAAGGTCGGATTCGATCTGGGAGGCGGAGCACCCGATGGACGGAGATTCCTCATTGCCTCGGCGTCCATGTTTCCCAGCTTTTGTTCTCGGGCCTCCGAAAAGAGACTATGATATCACGTGAGGAGCGCGGTCACAGGTAATATACTTCATCTAGTACCTAACATATGACCTTTCTGAACAAAGCCCAAATCATATGATTTCGGGTATGACATTATGCCTTTCAGGTACTAAAAGTCATGAAATGATGTCCTACATGCAGTTTGAGCTTAAAGTTCAGGGCGGATTCTAGTGCTGCGCCGGACTTTAACTATGATATGCTTCTCCCTCAAGCCGTAACCTTGCCGCGCACTTCCCCAAACTGGTTTTCTCCTGCCGATCATACCAAGAAGGCTACAAACGCTCCGACTGTCTTGCTCAGATTGCGCCTCATCAATCTAAGGTTGACGCGGAGGTATTTTGCGGAGGGTTTTCTCACTCCGCGACCTCCGTTAGGGTAACTCCGTGCTCCAAATTCTTCTGGCCTCGGGCTTTCACTGCTCCGCCCTCCGCGTTCAGTGGAGCACTGTGCTAAAGACTCCCTTCGCGTCGCAGAGGTCGCGGAGAACTCTTCATGAAGGCGCGAGCGCTACGGAGACGGCTTCAAATGTGTGAGAGCTTGGAGAGCCTGGCGGACCTCCGTCTTGGAGTGTGGACAGTATACGACGCCGCAATCTTCGACAGTCCTGACGCTAAAGGAGTTGTCATCGATGTAGACTGGGTGTATGAACTCTTGAAGGCGAATCCCCTCCTACATCGGCTAAGTCTCATACTGGACAGGGCAATTCCGGTTATCAATGACCCAAGGTATCCCTTCCACGACTGCTGAGAGCCGAGGCTGCTTTAGAGCGGTCCAGGTTCAAGCTCGTCTCGGGCCTTCAGCCGTTGTGGGGCCGGTCTGATGCTTTGAACTCCTTCAGCTTCGTCTAAGGTTGTCCACGGAGCTGGCGCGGAGCTCGGATTTTGCGGACTCCGCGCTCCTCCGACGGATCGCGGAGCTCATTTTTTGAAAATTTTTGAACTTCGAAACACACGGAGTCCGCTCGGCGGACTCCATCGGGGATTATGCGGAGCGCGGAGCCCGATGATGAGCCTTCTTGAAAAATATGCGGAGCGCGGAGTCGGCTAAATGTTTTCGTAATTTTCACGGAACTTCCGCGGAGTTCCGACGGAACTATGATGTCACGTGACAGTCAAAGATAAGGGTCACGTGACCTCATTCCGAGCGCGCTCCGCCGGAATTCTGGGAAAATGAGCAACTTCAGGACACAACAACGGCACTTAACATGCACATTTTTGCTTTAATGACTTTCAAGAGGTACTTTGATTGCAACAGAAACGATGTGAGGCACTAGCAATATCGCTATGTTCAAGTTAGAGTTGTCATGAAAGTCATTAATATCACAACTGAGCTCCGCGGAAGTTCCGCGGAATTCCGGGCTCCGCGCGCGCGGAGCGCGGAGGAGCAATCTTGAAATCAACAAAAATTATGCGGAGCGCGGGGCTGGCATTACGAATTTCATCAGCTTCCGTCGGAGCACGGAGCTCCTTTTTTCCCGCTTTCTAGTATTTGACGGACGCGGAGCTCGCTCTGGAAAATGAAAATTCCGGGGGAATTTGGAAGCGCGGAGGCGGAGCCCTCCGCGTAACTCCGTGGACAACTTTACCCTCGTCTGCTCTTCCACAGCTTTCCCGATGACCTCCGTCGAGCTCTTCTACAATCTCGCGGCTCGGGTCTGCCTCACCCTGCGCTCGCTCACGGTCGCCATTTTGGACGACGAGCAGAGTATGGTCAACAACGATCCTGAGGCTGCCACTTACTACTTCGCTCCCTCCGAGTACCGCACTGAAGCCCAACACGACCGGTCAAAAACGATGCTCGACGCGCGTTCTGATAAGGTTGAGCACGGAGCGCTGCGGAATGCTCAGTACTCCGGGACCTCTACTCCGGCGCGCTCCGCTGAAAATTTACCGGTCAAATTTCTGCTCCGTATTCCGAGCCAGTTTTACTACTTTTGAACTTGAGAAAATCTCACTCCGTACTCCGAGAAACATTTCAGCCTTTCTGAAATGTGCTCGAGTGCCAAGCTTCGTAAATTCGTAAAATCGTAAAAGCGGAGTACGGAGTTTCGGTGGAACCCCGCTCAGCTTCGACTGGGCCAGGGTGATCATCACATATGAAGTCTGAGTCATCCATGGAGGTAGTAGTGGAACTGTGGTATTTTCCCATTCAAAAACACGGGAAAAAACGAAAAATCACAGAAGAATTTTGTGTAAATCAGGAGAAATTAGCATCCGGAAAATTGAGTTTGAAATGAAACTTTTGAGCTCTGTACTCCGGTCAAGTAGAAACTGTTTTCAAAACCCTGCTCCGCACACCGTCAAAAAATAGACGAAGGGGATAACTTGACTCCGTACTCCGCACACATTTTAGAGTCTCACTCGCACTCTGTACTCCGGCTTTTTTGTATTCCCCGGAGTAAATTCTGAAAATCCCACTCCGCACGGAGTGCGTTCCCGGATAATCACGGAGGTCCAGAAAAGCCACTCGGAGGCTTACTCCGAGCTCAACCTTACACATTCATCCCCCGGTCCTCTATGAGTTCCACTTTTAGGGTCGGCACTTTCCTGTCCATGTTTTTCGCTTGTTCTCTATGCCGGAACTACAGCCCTTCATTCCACATCATGGGTCAGGATTCAGGGATTGAGTCGGCGATCTCCGGCTCGATGTGCCTCTGACTTAACCCAATTGCGGGACCCTTTCAAAAGGACCACCAAGCCTATGACATCTACGACTCGAATCTCGATTACATGATACATCGCTTCACAAAAAATCCCTCGCGCGAGTACTTACCAATCGTTTGCCGAGAACGGTCAGCCCCACCCTATTCCTGCCATGCAGGCTTCTGGTTCCGCCTTCAGGACTTATCAAGGCTTCAGATCCTAGCCTTCCAGCTGCAGAGGTCCTGTGCGGCTATGCCTACTTAATAAAGACCCGGCTCCCAACTTTCCAGCTCCAGAGGTCCTGTGCCTACTCAACAAGGACGCGGCTCCCAGCCTTTCAGTTGCAGAGGCCCTGCGCCTCTCTCGAATTGGGTGATCCCGGCCCCGCCTATTTCGCAACATGAATGGCAGCAGGACCAGGAATGGAGACGATGCACGGGACGAGAGCAGTATCAACCAAAGTCCATCTAGGGCCTAGGCGCGGCGGGGATGGATGAATCTTGAAATGTCACTCAAAGCGTAGAACTCGCGGACGTCGGTCACGGGTCACCCGTTGAGCCTTGATGAGCAAGTCTGCTGGATGCTGTCTTGCTGTGAATCGAGGGCGACCGTTGCGGAAGATGCTTGGATTTTTGATTGGATCTACTGGATCCGAATAGACTGAAACACAAGTCAAGAGCATGATAGAGAAAAGGTTGTCTTGCTCCTGAGTGCAGGGCAAAGGAGTGAAACAGTGAAACACTCTTCTCCAAATGAACAGTTCTCCGTTTCTGCACTCAGCACGCCCCATACCATTCGCGGTCTTTCGCGCGTTGCCGAATGCCGAGGTCATCAACTCTCGCTACGAGTTCTCGCCTTCTATCGCTAGGTTTATCAAAGCCCAAAGGATCATTGAGAAATGCGCAATCTGCTGAATTGGCATTCGAAGCACATTAGGTGCAGACGCCAGACAGTGTTTAAGTTTTAACAACATACTATAGTATACCATTTTTCGGGGCCGACATACTATACTCCATAGTATGCTTGGTCGGCGGCCCGGTGAGAAATAGGATAGTATATCAATAGTATGGTAGCATCTACTATAATAGTACTATATCCCTGGGCAGGATTATAGTGGTAGTATAGTAGGGGTATAGTATACTATAGTAGGTTTTCTTGATCAATGTCGTTATGCACATCTCTACAGTAGTACTATAGAGATACCATACTACTACTATAGACATAGATACTACTCTCCTAGTGAATGAGCACATATTGTGGTATGTTGTGCGAGTGTGCGACTTGTGCCCAAATCATGGGTAAAGTTTTTATACTATAGTATTACTATAGAGTATAGCCCAGCACATCACTACTATACTACCATTGATGCTCATTATACTACCTACTATAGTATGTGTACAGTATGTGTTGATGTACTATAGTATGACTATAGTATACTATAGTTAATAGTACCTATGATCGAGCCCATGAAATTTAAATTCCGATTTTATACACTATATCCCTGCCCAAAATTTGAAATAGTATATAGTATGTTTTCCAAAAAAAAATCCACAAAACCAAATAGATAGTATGTTTTCGCAAATAGTATATATACTATAGTATATAGGAATAGTATATACTACCATAGTATTTTAAAACATGGGTGCAGACCGCAGCACAACAGGAGAGAACTGAGAAAAAAGCGGAACGTGCGTGCGAGGAAGGTCACACAGTTCCGTGGTGTATGTGGTGGTGGTCAAACTTTACCGAACAGTTGGAGAAAAACCCTGTTCGTGATCATCGGCAAAAAATGGTCACTCGCGTGACGAAAAAGCGCCAGAAAGAGCTTACGGCTTATCGGAAAAAAGGCAACGGGAGCCAGGACCGGTTCTCCGTATATAGCTAATAGTTATCTATTAAATGAAACCGAGCTGCGGCCTGTTGATAAGGCGGTGCGGTTAACCGCGGACGGGAAGAAAGGGAGGATCCCCCCCTCCTCGTCCCTTCTCTCTTCCCCCCCCTTCTTCACATTGAGGCACAGGTATAAAACAGACGCGCGCTTTCCCCTCTTTCTTCTCTCTCTTCCTTCATCTGTCTCCCCCTCTTCCCCTTTTCGACAAGGAAAAACCGAACACCTCATCTCTCTTCTTCTTTCCTTCACCACCTTCACCACCACCATCACCCACCCACCCCTTTTCCTCTCTCTCTTCCTCTTATCCTTCAACGCACACGCACACACACGCAATGGTCTTCGCTATCTCATCTGCTGCCCCTCAGCTGGGCGGGTTCAAGGTACCCTCAACCGAGAACGAACCCATGCGCAACTACGAGGCCAAGTCGGCAGACCGCGCCAAGCTCCAGGCCGCCGTCGACGAGATGATCGCACAGGGACCCCGGGAGATCCCCTGCCTCATCAACGGCAAGCAGGTCAAGACCGGCAAGATCGCTACCCAGGCCAACCCCAGCAACCACGCCAGTGCGGTATGCACCTACCACGAGGCAGACCCCGCGCTCGTCGAGGAGGCTATCAATGGCGCGCTCGAGGCCAAGAAGACGTGGGAGATCATGCCCTGGAGTGACCGCGCGGCCATCTTCCTCAAGGCTGCCGACCTCATCGCGCACAAGTACCGGTACAAGCTCCTGGCTGCTACCATGCTCGGTCAAGGCAAGAACGTGTGGCAGGCGGAGATCGACGCTGCTGCAGAGACGTGCGACTTCTTCCGTTTCGGTGTGCAGTTCGTTGAGACGCTGTATGCGACCCAACCTGGCAAAAATGCGCCTACTACGTGGAACAGATCCGAATACCGTGCCCTAGAGGGCTTCGTTCTCGCGATCTCGCCGTTCAACTTCACTGCGATTTCAGGAAACCTATTCGGAGTCCCTGCGCTCGTCGGAAACGTTGTGGTGTGGAAGCCGTCGCCCATGGCCGTCCTATCCAACTATATCCTTCTCGAGATCATGGAGGAGGCCGGCATGCCACCTGGTGTCGTCCAATTCGTGCCTGGCCCGGCTGAGCCCATCGTCGCTGCCGCCCTTAAGCATCGCGAATTCTCTGCTCTCCACTTCACCGGCTCGACCCACGTCTTCCGACAGCTGTGGAAGCAGATTGCCCAGAACCTCGACAACTACCGCGGGTACCCAAGAATCGTTGGAGAGGTGAGTTGGTCTCTTCCTATTTACGCGTCTTTCATCATCTGACTTTTCTTTCACACAGACCGGCGGCAAGAACTTCCACCTCGTCCACAAGAGCGCACACGTCGAATCTGCGGTCAGCCAGGCGATCCGTGGCGCGTTCGAGTACCAAGGACAGAAATGCAGCGCGCTCTCGCGTCTGTATGTTCCCCAATCGCTGTGGTCAGGCGGCTTCAAGGACAAGCTCGTCCAACGCATCTCAGAGATCACCGTCGGGCCTGTCAACGAGTTCCAGCACTTCATGGGCCCCGTCATCGCGCGTCACTCGTACGACAAGATCATGGGTCTCATCAACGACGCGAAGAAGAGTGGCGGCACCATTCTCACCGGCGGCACCGGCGACGACTCCAAGGGTTACTTCATCCAGCCCACCGTCATCGAGACCAAGGATCCCAAGAGCGTCACGATGGTCAACGAAATCTTCGGACCTGTCCTGACCGTGTACGCGTACCCGGACGAGGAGTACGAGAGCATCTGCGGTGTGATCGACAGCACGACGGAGTACTCGCTCACCGGTGCTGTATTCGCGACGGACCGACATGCGATTGTGACTGCGAGCAACCTGCTACGGAACGCGAGCGGGATGTTCTACATCAACGACAAGTGCACGGGCGCTGTTGTCGGGCAGCAACCTTTCGGTGGCGCGCGTGCTAGTGGGACGAACGACAAGGCGGGAAGTATGTCCATCTTCTATCGGTTCACGAGTCAGCGGACGATCAAGGAGACATGGATCCAGCCTGAGACGCACTTGTACCCCTCCAACCTGTCCTGATCTCGCCAGCCAGCAGCAGTGCGACGAAGACCGGACTCGAGTTACCTTCATCACCTTCTCATTTCAACACACGCATCATCGAACCCCTGCATACCAAGAACCGCAACTACTCTCGCAACACCCCCATATTCTCTCTGTTCCATCTCCCAAGGGCTCCACCTGTATTCTAGTATTCCTTTGGGTTCTTCGCCGTGGCTCGCGACTTAACACAGAGCCAGCAATCCTATTAGCATCCGTCGTTTCATACGCGTCTGTCGCGTGACCGTGCCCACGTGGATTTTGAAGTTGCCATGCGATGTTGATCTTCTTGTGTTGTGGTTGTGAAGCGGTGTTCCGACGACACAGCTTGCCTCATGTTCGGGATTCACGAAAGTTGCCCTAGACACAAAAGTGCCCTGGGCAACTTTAGAGGGCAACTTCGCTCGCACTCAAACCACATTTTGAAAGTTGCCCCAGAAAAGACCCGGAAGTGCCCTCACCGCGAGCCAGACTTTGCAGAAACAAGCAAAGTTGCCCTCGAATTCGCAGAGTTGCCCTCCAAAAAGGCATGTCTGCTGGGCAAGTCTGCCCTTGACGTCCATTCCAAGCAAAGTTGCCCCATTTTTGTCCAGAAGTGCCCGGGAAAAACAAGGAAAGTTGCCCTCACCGCGACCACAAAGTGCCTTACATGGAGCTCGAGAGGAAAGTTGCCCTGCCAAATGGAAGTGCCCATCGTCGCTTTTCAAGCAAAGTTGCCCTTTCAGACCACGGAAGTGCCTTCCAGACTCATTTTTCCTTCTCGCGCATAGCAACAGTACATGTCATGCTTAGGCACTTTCCAAACAGTTCAAGCTGACAGTATGAGCTCCCCCCTGACTGGAAGAGCAGCTCACCGCCGAACTATCAAAGGGACATGAGTGTCTGGCATCTTGCATTCTGAAAGGGTCAGCTTGGGGGAGTAGGGAGCCATAGAGAGGAATAAGCCAGGGCAAAGGCGGAAAGAAAAGAAACGGCTCTCACACGTGGGATTAGAGCTCGACTTTGACCTCTACGCCTAGGGCATCTCTGATATTTTGGAGGGCAACTTTGCTCCTTTCACCCAAGTCGTTGTCTTCGGCTGGGCAATTTGGGCACAGATTTGGGGCAAGTTCGCGATGCACATCCGTCCCTAGCTAAGTTGCCCTGCCTTTCTGCCCCTGCTCGCGGTCATGGGCAACTCTGGAGGGCAACTTTCGTCGTTTTGGTGATTTTCCGTCACTTCTGGGCACTTTTCCGGGGCAACTTTCATATAGACCCTTCAGACTTTACAAAGTTGCCCTCCAAAGTTGCCCAGGGCAAGGGCAACTTTCTCAAAACCCCCTCATGTTCGAAGCTGTGTCCACGATGATGACTTTTGCGATCGTCGCCTCCTCCTCCTCCTGAGCGGCTACCAAGTTCACAGTGTCGCCCTCATCTTAAGGACGACGACGACGACGGCAAGCAGTGGTGCCTTCTCCTCCCCAAGCACGTATACGAGATCTCACGTTCCCCCCAACAACATAAACCACGCTGTTCACGCCTCCTTCCTACCTAGAGCATTACCCATCTTCCAACATGCGCGTCTCGACCTCAGCAACAGCAACAGCGCTTCTCCTCTTCTCAACCTCCGCTGCTGCCCTCTCCGCAATACCCCATCTAGACGACGCCGCAAGAGGACCAAATTATCAAAGAGCGATCGACCACCCTTCCCCCGAATCATGCGCACTACCATCCTCAGGCTCCAACCATCAACCTTGCTCTTCGTCCTCTTCATACCACGGCACAAGCAGCAGAACCTCCTCAAAACAAAAATCCAAAACCCCGCCTTCGTCATCATCAAGCGGGAAGAAGAAGGAAAAAGACACCATCCCCATCCATCTCGAAAAGTCGAACGAGGCGTCCTCGATCAGCTTGAACAAGTACAATCCTCGTGATCCGCGCTCGCTCCGTTTTCAGGGAGGGGTGTTCAAATCGTCCACGGGTCGGACGGGGGTGTCTGCTTATGATTTGGGGATCCGGCCTCGGAAGGTGTTGGAGTTTGAGAGGAGACCTTTTGATGGGGAGGGAAGAGGGAAGGGGAAGGGCCGGATGTATGCTCCTGGTCCTGTGTTGGCTCCGTCGGTAGGGCTGAACATGGCTTTTTCGAACATGGTTGACCCGACGCGTTGGAATGGCGATGATGGGGGGAGGGTGCCGGGGATCACGTCGGAGTATATGTCACCTGAGCGGCAGGTCTGGACAACGTAAGTTCAGCTTCTCTTCCCTACTCTGTTCTCTGTCTCTCTGGCGCTGAACTCCGTCTTATCTGGAACGGATTGCAGGACTCCACCACGCATGCACTGGCGATTCGTCTTCATCGTCTCCATCGCAGTACCCACCTTCCTCACCTTAAGCATCCTCCTCCTCATCATCCAATATCTCTTCTTCCCAAACGCTCTCGACTTCAGCTCACCCGTAGGTGACGGGTATATCTACATTGGTCTCTCCTCGTCGCTTGAATCGGCCGCTGCTGCGAGTGGAGGATGGGGGCCCACACTTCCCTTTAGTAATTCGCGGAGGACGCATGACCGCTCGGGTCGGATGGTGGGAGTGTCGGTAGTACTTCGTTCCATGGGCAGACGGAGGGAGGAGGGGTAGGGGTCGTCACCGGTGCGGAGGCAGGTCCCTCATCCCAATCGGTGGTGATGAGGAGGAGTCCTAATCCTCTTCGTGGGAAGCGGAAGGTGGGATGGGGCCAGGGAGCTGTGGTAGAATTGGGAGAGACGTCTGTAGGAGCTGAGTTAGGCTCTGGGTCTGCTTTGAGGGAGGATGGTCTGGCGATGGGGAGCGGTGAGAGAGTTTCCCCATCTCATTTGGGAAGCAGTAGTGCAGGCTATATGGGTTCTTCTTCCTCCTCGATCCCTTCAAACCCGATTCCACTCTCAGCACTCGACGGTCGATGTCTCTTCTCTCAAGGTCGAGGGATGATACGCTTCTACCACTCGCGGACGTTTCAGCGGGGACGATTACCGGCAGAAGAAGGACGGCGGCTGAAATTATTCCTTCCCGAACACCACTTCTTCGATCTCGCTCGGTGTTGAACGATCCGGAGGTCATACGGTGGCAATCTTGAAAACCCACGAACAGGGCACGAAATAAACGGCCGTTCCGTCGAGCGGACATAGATATACGGGCTTGGGCACCTTTTACTTCGCGTCCCTACTCCAGGGTTCTCTCTCTCGCGCGCGCGCGCTCTTCTTCTTTATTCGCATAGAGCACCCATCTTCCTTTCAAGATTCCTTACAGCAAAGCGAACGGGAGCCCGCGCCAACCCGCCTTTCATTTCTCCCCGAAGGTTTTCTCTACATACTCGGTGCCAAGTCATCCTCTTTCCTCTCTCTCGACATTCTTCCTTTCCTCTTCATTTTACGGCGCGTCATGAACTCTTTGTGCAGTAGGCCTTCTTCTCTTTTACACCTTGCCCCTTTCTTGCCCTATCCCCAGCCCAGTCTTTGTGAGCACAACAAACTCGCAGACCGCAATTGTTTACTTTTACCTTCCATCCACTTTCTCTGTTCCTTGCATTTGATGCTCGATATGTTGGGAAGCCAGTGTGAGGGTTCTGAATTTTTTCGAGGAGGCTGTAGAGGAATGAAGAGATACATGGGACCAGGGAAGGAAGGGGGGGAGGGGGCAAGACCGGTGATTTTTTGGGAGGGGGGTCCGAACGAGTCGAACTTTGACGATATGGGGAAAGGGGATCGAGAACTGGGAGGGGTGGTGGTGGCGGTGGGGAGGAAGAACTTTTGGGTGAATCTGTTGAAATGCGAAGAGACGTGTAACGAGGAGGAGACAGCGGTGAAAAAGCGTTGAAAGCCGATGGAGGTTGAACCCAATGTGCGAAAAGGATAAAGAAAAAAAAGTGGAAGATCCAGCCGGATCCGTTGGAGAGAGAGAGGAGACGATGTAGAACTGTAGGAGGGATACCACGGGCACTCTATGAGAGGAGTCGCGTCTGCAGAAGGGACATAACTTTGTCAGTCCCATCATGTAACGAGTGAAACGTGCACCCAACGAGCCTGGGTAAGAAACTCACCAAAACATTCGCCTTCGTACTAGCGATATTCTCATAAATCTCCTTGATCTGGTTATCGTTGACTCCACTGATATCCGCAAGAAGATAGGCAATGTCCTTGTAACTGTCGGTGTGTTGCTTGTCGACGTTGAAGGCGGAGAGGATCTCGTTGATCGCGCGCAGGGTGCCGGGTTGGTTGGCGTGTACGTAGCAGATTCGGACAGTGCCGTGTTCGGAGGAGGTGATGGGGCGGAGGTCGACTTCGGGGAAGTTGACGGCGCCGGTACTGTGATGGGGATAAGGAGGGTATGATAAGTCGTGTGTGGGCAAGAAGGGCGGAAAAGAGACGCGTTGGAGAGAGGAGAGAGTGAGAGAGAACATACCTGGCACCGTAGTTAATGTAACGCGTCAAAGCGACGGCAACCTCCTGTCCAATCATGCGTTGAGCCTCCTCTGTGGAACCGCCAATGTGCGGGGTGAGGATCGTGTTCTTGCACTTTCGTAGACGCTCAATGAAAGGACCGAGCTGTTCTGAGAAGGCGCCTACTCCATTCTTTGCCGGCTCGCGCGGGAAGACATCGACAGCTGCAACCACCGAGATGACCTGATTCCAAGGCGTCGGCAAGGGCATCGAGGTCGACGACGGTTCCTCGAGCATTGTTGATGAGGTATGCTCCCTTCTTCATGGCCGCGAACTGATCCTTGCCGATCATGTTCTTAGTCTCGGGCAACTCGGGGACGTGGAGAGAGACAAAGTCGGACTTGTTGAGGAGTTCTTCCAATGTTGAGCATTGACGGGCCATTCCGAGGGGCATGAGGGGTAGGACGTCGTAGTAGAGGACGTAGAGACCCATCGCTTCGGCGAGGACGGAGAGTTGTGATCCGATGTGGCCATAACCAACGATTCCGAGTGTCTTGGCGCGTACCTCGTAGCAGCCCTTGGAGACCTTGTTCCACTCTCCAGCTCGGAGCTCGTGTGATCTGTCGGTGAGTTGGCGGAGAGGGAGATCATCTCTGCAATGACGAGCTCGGCGACGGAGCGAGAGTTGGCAAAGGGACTGTTGAAGACGGCGACACCCTTGTTGGCGGCGGCAGTGAGGTCGACCTGGTTGGTTCCGATGCAGAAGCAACCGACGACGAGCAACTTGTGAGCCTTACGGAAGACAGGGGCGGTGAGCTTGGTCTTGGATCGGATACCGATGACATGGTAATCGCCGATCTTCTCGATGAGCTCTTCCTCTGACCAGGCCCCGGTGTGGAAGTCGACCTGGTATCCCTGTTCCTTGAGGATAGCGAGTGCTCCCTTGTCTACGTTTTCGAGGAGGAGGATTCGGATGTCGCCCTGGTCGAAGGGAGTGAGGTAGCGTGGTTCTGCTGATGCGCCTGGGATGGAGAGGGTGCGGGTGCGAGCGGTGGAAGAGGGCAAGGCGGGAGGAATGCGCTGGTTGGAGGGTGAGGTGGAAGCTGGGAAGGTGGCTCCTGCGCTGCTTCCTGGTTGTGGCTGTTGCTGTTGCTGTGTTGTCCCTGCGCTGGTGCTGAGTGGGTTGGCGAGCTGTTGGGCGAGCATGCCGCTGAATGAACCCGCTGTGGGCAGATTGGGCGGCGAGAAGCCTTGTGGGTTGCGTGAGAATGCCTGGCCGTGCTGCATCTTGTTGTTTTTGGGGATGAGGTGGTGGTGGTGAGAAGCAAAGAAGGTCAAGGCGAGAGAATCTTCTCGGTGTCCAAAACGCAGCTTGTAATCATTACAACTGACTTTTGTAACGCATGACTCACAACAGAAAAGCCCCGAGCATTGCGCACGTGGACCACTTTTCGCAAAATCTCTTTTTCAAATACCCCACCCGATCACTCGCAAAATCACGTGGCTCCCAAAAATCACCACTCGCGAAGCGCGCGCCAATACTACTCACTCAGAAAGCCAACACTCACTTCGCTCATCCACCACCTCGCAAGGCAGCATCGCAACAGAAAGCGCGTCCATCTTCAGTCGCGTCGCGCGCATCAAGAGTACTGCTGCTTACACGCGACGGACGGCGTCTTTGGGTGTGTCAGTGTGGTGAGTGAGTGTTGAGCGCGTCCGCCTCTCGTTGTCGAAATAAATGCTGACAATTCTTTGCCCCTCCCACAGTCACCAGCATCACCCATCACGACCCAACAATGGACATCGCACGCGCTCCCAGCTGCAGTCCCAGCGAATCACTCCAGTCACCAGCAAAGCGAGCACGACTCAGCAAATCACCAGAACATTCCCACAGGCTTCATCTCCACCCGCCCACTACTGCAGAGTACCCTTCCTCATCAGCATTGACACTTCCAACAAGCTCAGCACAGGCAGTCGACCATTCTCTCAGTGCGCCTCAGCCTCGCTCGCCATCCCCCCAGCAGGACGACGTCGCTTCGCCTCAACCACCCGCGACCGCCAACTCAGACTTCGATGACCTCGATTGGGACTGGCTCGACAACGGTGAAGAGCTCGAGAAGAATCACCGCAGCAGTGCAACCAAGCAAGCGAAAGATCACGGCAAAGGCAAGGGTCCTGCGATAGCATCATCACGACAGCGCCCTTCTCCTGCAGCGGCCGCCGGACCCAGCACCTACCGCGCTCCCGCTGCTGCTCCACTTGTAACTCCTGCACGTTCTTCTGCACAGGTACCACAGCAGGTCTTCTTCCAGACTGCCAGTAACAAGAAGTTGGCTGTCAGTGATGTCGCCCTGCGCGAAGCCATGAAGCGCTTCGAGGCCTGGGAGGCTGAAGAGGAAGACCCTCTCCCAGCGGCATCCACCTCAGCAACAACAGCGACAAATGCTACTCCTCGCGCAACACCTTTCAAACCACCAACAATAGCACCCACACGCCCCGTACAACCCATTCGAAGATAGGAAGCAGCAGAGATCTCCAGACAACAAGCTTGACTACACCCAATCCCTCCGCTTCAGCTCGCCCAGACCGACCGGTGCTCCTGCTGCTGCTGCGCATACACCTCTACCTCAGCGTCACCAACAAGCTCTAACGACACCAGCTTCTTCCACCCTCAGACGACCGCTTTCTATCATAGATCAGGCGACGTCTGACAATCTCATGCCGGGTACGAGGGCTGCGCATTCACCCAGCAAGAAAGCTACACTGCTCGAACAACAGACGTTGAACACTCCTAAACAACCGCATCTGAGCACGGGACTGCGTCGCACAGCCGCTCCTTCCACTCGGGCGCGAACTAAGTTCAGTACGCCGTTCAAGAGGGGTGTCCGGCCTGCGGATGCGATGGGGAGCGAGATGGTGTATGCAGCAAGTCCTGTGGCTTCGTCGTCGATGTCGACTGCTAGTCCGACGAAGCGCCTTCATGCTGCGATGCCGCGGACGTCGATAGCTGCCATACCACCACCACCAGCGGCGGCCCCAGTGCCCGTGCAGTGCCAATAATCCAACCTCAACCAACCCACAGACCAATCTTCGACCTCACCCACCTCTCAACCCGCGTCTCACCCTCGCTCAATCAGGGGTCATCCCTGAAAGCATCTCAGCAACTCAAGCCCAATCGCGTGGTGCGCCTAACGAGATCTTCGTCATCCTCAAACATCCAGACTTAGCGAAACATTACGTCTTCGACGATGCCAGTCTGCCCGGTGTATCGTTAGGACCGGCTGCGGCGTTGGAGATGTTGAGGAAGGTAGCCGGGGAAGTGAATGAAGAGGTACTGAATTTGAATGGGTGCAGAATCATTGGGGGTTGATTCTGTGGAAGGTGGCTGCGCTGGTGCGACATCGGCCTGAGGATGTATTCAGGTTGTGGACATGGGGGGAGATGTTGTAGACAGTTGCGATATCGGTGAGTGACCCTCTTTTTTTTCCCTGCTCATGGAAAATGCTATCTGAGAACTGATCATGGGTCGTGCGGTGGATACTCTTTGTAGGTACGAGCGCGAAGTGAACCGCGCCGAACGGTCTGCTATCAAGCGCATACAGGAGCATGACGCCTCTTCCACTGCGCCTATGATTCTCTGCGTGCGAGCTGTCCTACCGGGCGCACCGCACTGGACCCAACAGCAGCAAGAGAAGAGTAGCAGTGATGATGCAACAGGTCCCTCCTCGACAACGACAACGAAGACGGCTGCGTATACGCTCGAGTTGACGGATGGGTGGTATCGGATCCGGGCTTCTGTTGATGCTGTGCTCGGGAGGGCCATTGGGAGGGGACGGGTCAAGGCGGGTGTGAAGATTGCTGTTAGAGGTGCTAAGGTGTGTTTTTCTTCCTGGGGACTTTAGTTTACAACTCGATACTTGTGTCCGGTTTTGCTGATCTTTCTCTGTTGGGTTCGTTAAGCTCCATTCCGGACACGAAGGCACACATGTTCTCGACGCCCTCGAGAAGTCCGGTCTCTCCCTGACGGGCAACTCGACTTCCTTGGCTCGCTGGGACACCCGACTCGGATTCTCGCAGATGAACTTTGTCGCCTGCCTTCGAAGTCTGACGCCCGATGAGGGTGTGTGGCCTGTATGGACGTCGTCCTGACCAAAGTCCATCCGAAGGGGTATGTCGATATCAACCCGTCGAGCTCGAAGGGGAAGGGGGAGGGGGGAATATGAGTAATGCGAGGAGTGAGGCTGAGGAGGTTGAGGCGGAGGAGAAGTGGAGGGCCGAGGTGGATGCTTTGCAGGTGGGTGTGCAGGGGGAGATGGAGGCTAGGGGCGAGAGGTGGGTTGAGTTGGGGGAGATTGTTGAGGAGTGGGTCGAGAGGGTTGGTAGTGCTGGTCCTTCGGGGGAAGAAGAAGAATCTGGACAGAGTGGCGTGGAAGAAGGTGAGTTTTGCACGATTATTGACAAAAGCGCGTGGTTGTAAGAGCTTAATTTTCGTTCTCTTTTCCCAAACAGCATGCGAACGTACACTCGCCGCCCTCCTAGTCGAAGGAGAAGACGCCCGAAGAGTCCTTAAAGAAGCGTCAGACTCCTCCCCACCACTCTCGAGCTACATCCACAGCCTCTCCACCAAGCTTCGCGCACGAGCCCAACAAGACCGAGAAAGGCTGTTCTGGAAGCTCAGCGGAAGGTCCAGGAGCTCTGCCCACCGAGACGGACGAGGAGTTTCGAGTGATACGATTTGTCGATGCTGCTGCTGCGATTGCTTTGGATGGGGAGGGAGGTGGTGGTGGTGCGTGCGGGCAGAAGAAGTTGAAGAGGAGTAAGAGGACGGTCCAGTTGACACTTTGGGATGCTGCTGAGTTGGAGGAGAAGGTGGAGTTGGTTGAAGGTGGACGATACTTGGTGAGTTACTCACATCACGCCTCTTCTCTTTTAGGAAAGTATGTTAAGCTTAACCCCCCCCCCCTCCCCTCCTTCTGCGGCAGGTGTTCAACTTACAACCGATTTTCAAGCAGTCGTGGCGTGGGGCGGACGTAGCGGCTGATGTGTACCTCTGCACGAGACGGAATACGACGTGGAAGAAGGTCGGCTGATTTGGATACGACAAATAATCTCTGTACAGGAACGGAGCAAGAAGGGCTTCCAGCAGCTAGAGAGGGATTCGAAGGAGCTTTGCCCCTCCATGTAACAATACCCTCCCCTCAGATCACCCACATTCAATCCCTCTCTCTTTTCCCCCAATTCCAAACCACATGCATTCTGGGCGAGTCTTCCCTGGCTACCTCGCCAACTAGGACACGCTGTTCAACTTCGCTACACAGAAAAGGGCGGAGGGACTGGAAAGTGACAGGTGATTGTAATAAGAGAGGGAGAAGGCAGAAGTACAGTAGTTGTGTTGTAAAAAGGAAATGAGGATGAAAGGGGCGCAGCGCAATCTGAGGCGCAGTACAGCGCAGAGAGAAGACTGGGAGAATGAGTCGTTTTTCAAGTTGGTAGGAAGGGGTGACTTTGATGAGGCTTGAGGCTTGTTGATGTGATGTGTTGGGACGGTCAGTGTAATATGAGGAATCACGTAAAAGCGAAGCTTTGATAAGTGTTGGATTGGGGTGGGTGTCTCTTGAGGCTGTAGGCAAAGGGTCGCGAGAACGAGAGCAGGTCTGACGAAGTGCCGATTTCCGTGCAGTGGCATGACGCATGACAGTTGAAGGAAGATAAGACGCCAGGCTGACGAGGTTGATTCGAAACACGGAGAGGAGCGGAGACCCTTTACGCAGACGCATCGGGTCCACTAAGCTCCTTCCACGAGCTATGCCCCTGATCGAACGGCTTGCCCGCTTTGGCGATTCGGAGCAAATACCGTGTTAAGGCTGGTAGCTCGGTGTCCATGCTGGGTGAGTTCTTGTATGCTTTGATCTTGAGGCCGTTTCCTGGGTTCATGGCGAAGTTGCGACTGAGCGTGAGAGAGGGATGGAGGATTGTGAGCTGGAGAGGTGGGGGGAGGGCGCTTCGAGTGAGGGGGGTTTGGAGGAGTGGACTCACCTCAGGTCGTCAATATGACTGTTGAAGAACGCGTTTAGAGTAAGTTAAGGTCAGCATTCCCACAGTTGGCCAAGAAGCAAACGGGGTCCAAACATCGCAGAAAACCCACATGGTATTATGCGGCCCATAAACATCGGGCCACCGCCTCCAAATGAGCTCCAAAGGCTTACAATGCGGGCCCCGTTCCTTCTCCTTCCCCTTCGCACTCGACCGAATATGGAACATCGGCGTCCGATCCAGCACAAACGAGATCCGAAAGCGAGGATCAGCGAGCATCTGCAATTCGATGAGCTTAACTTCGAGCCATCTCCAGCTGGTTTGTGACCAGATGACGATGTCGTAGTCTGGGTATACGGCTGCTAGGAAGTCGTGTAGGCCTGGCCGAGCTGCGTCGAGGGCTACACTGTTTGTGTCGAGGAGACGTTTGGTGTCTGCTAATGTGTAGTCGAGATCCAAGACGAGGAGATTCTTCCCTGGTCTGGGTTCGTCGATGACGCTGTAGATAAAAAGAAAAAAGCGTAAGAGCATTCATCTTAAGCCGTGCATGGAAAGGGAGCTCTCACTTGAAATTGGAAAAGCGCTTGATGATCTTGTTGAGTTTCTTGTGATTGGCTACGTCCTTTGCTGGTTCGATGCCGTGCTTGCGGAGGGAGGGCGAGCTGAAATCGACGTCTTCTGTGTTGTCGCTGAGGTCTTCTGCGAACTTTGCGATGCTGGAGGGGTCCTGTATAGTGCGCGCGCGCGAGTGAAGTTAGCACTTTGACAAATCGAAGAAGGAAGAGAGGAAAGGACTGACCCTGAATGTGGCTTCGAGAGGAGTGCCGAGGAGCATGATGTGGACATTGCGATCGCCCTGTTCGTTCTTGCCCTTGAGCGATGACGGGGGGATGGTGATGGACCCGAGAGCAGCCTGATCTGGTGGGAGCGCACCCTTGACGAGGCCGAGTAGCTTCTGTCGTTCCTTGGGTACGTCTGTGAGGGAGAAGAGGACTGCCTTGAGATCTGCTACCTCGTCGTGTTCGCTGAGTCTGCAGGTGAGGATGATCTTCTGGTATTTGATGGTGAAGGAGAGAAAGGCTGCGTCTGCCTCGGTGTCGATGGCTGCTGCTGCTGCTGCCTTGCCTTGATCGTTGCTGGCGGTGCGCGTCGCTGTGTCTTCCTTGCTGCTGTCTGCCATTGTTGCTGAGGAAGTGATGGTCCTCTCGAAAGTCCAACACCTCCTCCCAGTCCAACACCTCCACCTTCTTCTCGAGCGAAGGATAGCAGCGACGACACCAACGATAGCATCGGCAGCATCAACAAGCGATGGACCCACTCACAGCACAGCCAGCAACAACACCAGACATCATCCCAATACCACCACCACCACACCCGCAAGAACCATCTGCATCCACTTCCACCCTCCCAGCCATACCCACACAACCAGAGCCACCACTCGCAGCACGCCGTCCAGCAAGAAGAATATCACGCACAGCCATAGAAGATCACGATGATGACGACCCAGCAGCCCCAACGACAGGGATACGCACCCGCCAGTCCTACGCTGCAGCCAACAAGGCACCCCGCTTCAAGGTCAAAATGAGCAAAGGCGGTCCATCAGGCTCATCATCAGCTCCCAAAAATGCAGCATACATGCACGGATACAACCGCGAATTGGACAGCTCAGACGATGAGGACGAAGGATTGGCCTTCGAGGAACAGTTGATCTTCAGGATGCCTGCGGGGAAGGAGTGCGACAAGCTCAGGGAGATGGTCAGGAATCGGGATGTAGGCAATGCGGGCGAGCCAGAGGTCTCTCTCGAATTCCAAGGTGTGTTGGCATTCAATCTCTTTCTAATCCTATGGTACATCTGACTCCCTCCCTCATACCCTCACGCAGACTCCCGCCGCGCCGTCTTCAGCTTCGGAAACAGCCGCTACACAGCAAAACTCGTCGACCTACCCACCATCACCGAGGCACACAAGATACTCGAGAACAAGCAGATGTTCAAAGTGGCAGACATCTCCCAGATGCTTCTCGTAGAGGAAAGACTGCCTGATGAGGTTCCGCCACAGGATGGAGATCTCTCTGCTGGTGGGACGAGGGCGGGGAGTGCGGCTGTTAGGCAGAATGAAGGCAGGTTCGATATTGATGACTTCATCTATCCGCATGGCATCACACCGCCCATGCACTGGGCGCGGAAGAGGCGCTTTCGAAAGAGGGCGAATAAGAGGGTGAGTCCTTCAATATCCGTCTCTTCTCAGTTCAGTGTAAGCATAAGGCTCAATTTGTCCCCTTCATTCCCCTCATAGAATATTGAAACTGTCGAAAAGGAAGTCGAACGACTGATGGACGAAGACGAATTCGCAGAGAAGGTCGAGTTCGGTACGTTTCTCCAAAACTGCAGGAGTTCTTCTAATTTTATGTTCTTCTGACTCCACCTATGTCCCCCCACAGAGGTCGTCGACGAGTCCGTTCTAGACCACCTCTCCGACTCAGAAATGGGAGACAACACCGCCTCCCTCGCAGCAGCCACACCCCGTCCCATGTCCGAAGACGGCGACTCACAAGCTGGTGACATGCGAGATGACGCAGCAGCAGAAGCAGCCGCCTCTGCCTCCGCATCCGCATCCATTGCTTCCAACAAACGTCCTCTCGACCGGGGCCAGAAAGCCGCGGATGAGGAAGAAGAGCCAGAGGAGGACGAAGTCGATGAAGATCTCGCAGCAGCACTGGACGCAGCCCTCGAAGAAGCCGAGGAAGAAGAGACGGATTCTGAGGATGACGAGAATGGTGAAGAGGGTGCGGAGAAAGAGGACGAAGAGGACGAGGGTGTGGTTGATGAGGATGATGGTGACGCGGAGGAGGAGGATGAGGATGATGATGAGGATGAAGAGCAGGCTGAACAGCGCATTCGGGTGAATCAGTTGGAGGCGGAGTGTAGAGAGATCGACGCGCTTGTCAGGCGGAAACAGGCGGATGTGGATCGCGCGGCGAATCCGATGATCAAGGTGAGTCTCCTCTCCTCCCTTTCTGCCCCTCTTACACTTCAAGTTGTGACAGTGACTGACTTTCGGTGTGACCTTACAAAAACACAGCAACGCCTCGAACGAAGTCTCAAAGCCCTCCAAGCCGAGCTCGAATCCAAACGGGCCCAACTGCTCGCCCTGCGCCAAGAACGAGAGCACCGCAAAGAAGAGGCGGCCCAAGCAGAGGCAGAGGCAGAGGAGGAGCGTAATCGGGAGGAGGAAGAGAAGGAGAAGGCTGAATTGGCTGCTCGGGCTGAGGCTGAGGCTGCAGCTGCATTAGCGGACGGTGAGGAAGGTGATGAAGGTGCTTCACCCAGGAAGGACGGCGCCACTCCTCCAGCAACAGCAGCAGCAGGTAAAACCGCGACACAGGCTAAGACGTCCCAATCTCGTCTGACAAGTCTTAAAGAAGTCCTCATCGGCGAACGATCGGGTGGTGGTGGTTCACCAGGCCCAGCGGGCTCGGGCGCGGGTCCTTCGTCCTCAGCATCAGCTCCAACTTCCTTACCGGCCTCTCAACGGCAGAGCGGGTCGACGTCGGCTGCTGCTTCTCCTGCTGCGGGGAAGAATGAGGTTCCTATGGAGGTTGATGGGCCTGAGGCGGCGGCGCAGCAAGGACAAGGGCAGCAGAGGATGGGCGGAGAGGAGGAAGAGGAGGAGGATGAAGAGGAAGATGAGCAGTATGCAGGGGACGCAGGGGCTGCTCCGAATGAAGACTCTGATGCGGAGGAGGATGAAGGGCTGTGGTCGTAAATACTTCACAAAACCTTTTTGCAAATTGAAAATGCTTATGCCATTGCAACAACAAAAAAGGCACAGTGATCATTCTACCATTCTAAAGCGTCTGCAGGTTCCTTCTTCGGACTACTTCTGGTTGTCCGCTTGACTTCCGCCGCGCCGTCCGCTGCGTCTGCGAGGACGGTAGAAGCCTCGGTGCTGTCCGCAAGAAGAACGCCTACGCCGTCCGGACCCTCCATCTCCACCTTTGCTGAGGGGACGCCTTCCTCCTTCGTCTCCTCCTTCTTGACCGAACCTACACCTTTCATCAACTCTTCCTCCAGCACATAGCGGAACTTGTGCGGGAAGGGCTCGATGGTATTTCCTTGTTCGTCTTCGGAGAGGAACTCGACTTTGACCCGGCTCTCGACTGATTTCGGGTCTACTTTGCGGCGGGAGGGGCAGAGTTTTGTGGGGGAGAGAACGCAGAGGCTGTATGTGTGACAACCCAGAGTCAGGCGCGTCAGACATGAAGCAAACAACAGAGGGGTGGGAGGGAAGATTAGAACTCACTCGCACCGGGGCGAAACAGGCAAACAAACCACCTGTCCAACCCAACAAGCACCCGATTAATCTCGCCATGCAAAGCTTTAGGCACCCAACTTTGTAAATTCAGTCGAGTCTGTTCAGCTTCCTTTGTCGGTGGACGATGCCAGCCGAGTCGGTTGGAGATGCGGTGAACATGGACGTCGACTCCTATGCCTTCGTTGATGTTCCAGGCGGACTGAAGGAGGAGATAGGCCATTTTGGGGCCGACGCCGGGGAGGGAGCAGATGTCGTCGATGTCTTTGTTGATGGTAGGTCAGAGAGAAGAATTCAGTGTGGGCTGGATAGATCGATCACAGGCGAGAAGGAATCTTCACCTTTTGGTATATCGCCATTGAAGTCGGCTTTCAAGATACGAGCTGCGGACTTGATGTAGCCTGCACAAAGGAGGAGGGTTAGTGAGCAACCTGGAGCATTTCACACTTTCCGTCTTGGTGGCAAAGCTCCACTTACCCGTCTTGCGACGCCAGAAACCGACCTTGTTGATGGCTGAGGAGACCTCGTCGTCCGAGGCTGCTATCAAGGAGTCGATACTGAGTCCACCGGGAAGCTGGCGTTGGAGATTTGCGACCGCGGCGGCAGTTACAGGATCTTTCGTCTTCACAGAAGAGAAATTTGACGGGTTGGGTCAGAAAGGTCAAATGATTCCTTGCCACTTGCCACCGAAAACTTTCCATCTCATCACTCACTTGAGAACTAAGCATCAAGCCAATGAGTGTAGCAAACCTCTTCCGTCTCGCCTTCTCCTCTTCATCCTCGACTCCTTCTTCCTCTCGCCACTTATCGCCCCTCCTCGCATCATCGCCCGCCTCTTCACAACCCATCGTATCAACAGGGGCGACGATCCTCCGACGCTGTTGTAAGATGAGGGAATACGTCTCCGCCCATTTAGGAGGGGCCGGGTGAGCTTCGTGCGCTTCAAGGTCGCGTTTGATAGGTTTGTTGGTCTTGCGTGGTGAGATGTCGAAGAAGGATTTATTGTTTGAATCCTTGCGTGGGGATGGGGAGGAAGGCGGTGCAGGCTTAGTCTCTACTTTGGAGGATGGAAGGGAGGATGTCGAGGGACGATCTCGGATTCGAAGAGCATATCGTTGTTGTTCTTGATGTTCTTGTTGATCCTCTTCTTTCTGTTCTTCTTCCTTGACTGCTGAGGGCGTGAAGAGTTTCCGCTTTTTCGTTCCTGCACCTGTCGTCGAGGATGAGGATGAGGCCGCCGCCATCTCGCCCATCGCTGTGGATGCCTCGCGTTTAGCTGGCCGCATTACTCTCTGTGTCATGCAATACCGAGTGAGAGAGGACAGCCTTGGAAGCATGCCTCTGCTGGGGGCCATCATCCTCCTCGACTTCGATCTTGCCCGACCTCAGCTCACCGCTCACCGCTCACCGCGCGCCTTCATGGGACTGCAGCATGGCAACAGAGGAAATCGCCGCAGAACACACCTTGACTCACTTCTGTTTCTGTGGACCCTTCATAAGTGCCACAATTTGCAGATGTGGGATGCCACTTACTTCCGCCCTTCATTGGTTTTTCCGTGGGACCCTGTCTTGTTCCGCTCCGTGCCTGCTGTGTGCGTGCGTGTCGAAGCGAATGGAGAGGTTGGAGCTTTGGAGGCCGGGCTGCAGGCCAGGATTCAATTCTTGCCGAAATGCCAGCCTTGCGAATTGGCCGGAATAGGAGCCTTCTCCTCAGCGCTCAGATGCAGGCCTTTAGGGGCGATATCGCATGTATATATATATGCTGTCTACCACATGCTGACCTTCCTTTCCCCCCTTCCTTACTTCACTGATCTTTCCTTCCCCTCTCTTCTCTCCTGCTAGTGTAGGATCTCCCTTCGCAGCCATGGCCACAAAACAACTCTCACCTGGTGACCTGGCGCGTGCTCTCCGCACAATCCTCTCCCTTTCCTCCTCCTCCTCACAAGCCATCGATCTTCCCTCCATATACTCCGGCTTGGCCTCTTTAGCAGCCACCAACAACGACTCGCAAGATTCGACGGCGTTCTGGACAGAACTGTCCCTCCTAGCCCCACCTTCTTCCCAAACTCTTTCGCAGACGGGGCAAGGTAGGCGGCCGCCCACAGCCGTGGGAGCTACGATTCGAATGGATATGGAGACGCTCTCAGCTCGGGCTGTGCCATTGGAGATGGACTGGAACTTCGCCTCTGCGTCCGGTAGCGAATCTACGGGCACTCCTGAGTCCACCCGCCCTGTCTTGCCTCCAAGGAATGGAACTATGAGGTACTGGCCAGCCACCTCTTCGCTCGAAGATTCCCCTTCTACGGAGAAGAAGCCACCCACAGGTGAAGCGGTTCATTTTATCTACCAATGGCACTCCTACTCCCTCTTCGTCCCACCGACGACCTGCACCGCCATCGCTCGTCAAATCAGTAAGGACGGAGGACGACACAGCACAAGCACGATTGCTCAGGCACTCATCAAAGCAATCCTCGAAGCTCAAGATCGATGCGAAGGAGCCGGTATCGAGACTGGCAACTGGCCCAGTTCGCATGTGATCGCTGCTTTCGCCATGCGGTTTAACAGCGTGGTCGTGGAGCGATATGACTCTTTGGAGAACTCACCATCTAGCGGCTTGGTCCTTTCGTCCACTGCGGTGTTACCCTTCTCGATCGGAACGAGGAGTTGGGATTCTGATGTTCCCAGTCTTCCGTCGGACGTAGCGACTTTCAGCACCAGCTCGCCCGCTTCGGGAGGGAAACTGCAACGCGGCACGGGACAAGAATCGACGGCCCGAGGTGGTACCGGACGTCAGCGAAACGGACTGAGCGCGATCGATCGAAACGTAGATTGCAACGCGGATCGCAATGGGGATTGCAACTCGGACGTGAATAATGACGGAGCAGCTACCGGTCCAAACAGCAGCGCGAATGCTCGTAAGGCAGTATCAGGCAATGCAGACGTAGGATCGACCGGCAGCGACCCCACCACATCCGATACCACGATCAACCCAAATCCAACGTCCACCTCGACTTCCAATGCCGGCACGGGAGTTGCGGTTGCTGTAGGCTTGCAGAGCGCTGCAGCCGCCATGGCGACTCATGGACCCACTTTCAGCGTCGTCCAAGGCTGTAACAGCGACGGTACAACCCAGACAGGATCCGACACACCCACAAGCTCCAAAACCAACAACAACTCCGGAAACACACTCAACATCGGATTCGGCATCTCCTTCAAGCTCCCAACGTCAAGATCGCGCCAACATCGTGAAAGGGAACGTGAACGCGATCGAGCATTCGCTCTACAGCTCGCTGCGGCGCGTAATGCTGTAAGCTCAGGAGCTGTGGTCGTTGCTGTGCCCGGAAGTTCAGCTAGCGCTTCCACTTCCGCAGCTGCGGGTGAGAACGCTACGGTACAGGCGGAAGCAGATAGTGCTGTGGCGTCAACGGCGGGCGAGGGCGAACAGCCGAAGAACAAGACGGTACAAGCTCGAGCAGGACCTCCCACCACCAAAACATCGGATTCTAAGCGTCTGCATTCGGGGAACGGACAGGTCTCCCAGTCATTCCTGGATTGGGTGCCCGAGGGGGAAGAACCTCCGCCTCAGGGAGGCATCAACAATGACGAAGACCCAGCATCATCGAAAGGTGCACAACCTAAGACGGAATCAGAGACGAAGACGATCACGACTTTCCAACCTTCTACTAATGGGCGAGGTGGCACGACGACCAAGACGACGGTGACAACCACGACAACTACGACGATTGATCGGTTTCCTTCCAGTTCGCCGGAGATCGAACCTGTAACGCAGGCAGAGTAGGATTGTCCTACCTTCGTTCGCGAAACTTCGCACTCGCCGAGGTTCTAGGCGGGCATGTGGACGGGTTTTAAGACATACTTGCGCGAGCTCGACATCAACACAGTGGGGCCTGCTTTTCTCCATACATTATTCTTCTCTCTTTCAGTCATACCTTTAATACAGTTCTCATTGTCTCTTGTCTCAGAAGAATCTGATTTTTTGTTCTTCGCCTCCACTGGCTCCTTGGTTGTACAACATCACGTCGCAGTTGTGGGATGTCGCATGTTCCGGTTGAGGAAGTTATGAAGCACCCTCCCAGGCTCGCTACCGATTACCGCCTGAAGCTCCTCCCGACTCATCGCACACAGCTCGCCCAAGTCCCGCACCTGATTCATCACGTATCGATAGTTCTTCGTCGTGATACCGGGAAGCGAGCGCAGCATGTCTTGTGGGGTGAGGTTGAAGATGGACTCGTTGCTCATCCCTCCTCCTCCTCCTCCTTCTCCACCGCCGGTTCCAGGTAGTCGTGAGCCAGCCTCGGCACTCCCTTCGTTCGCTTCAGCAAGTCCAACCGCAGCCACCTCCTCCAGAACAGGCTCTGCATAGTTCTGCTTGAGATCCGCGAAGATGTCCGACGTCGCATACGGGGAACTCGACCAGATAATTCGTAGACGCGGAAAGGCCGTGGTGAGGATGACGAGTTTTGCTTGAAGGTCGAGCTCGGAAGGGTTCGTGGTGCGCGAGAGGTTGCGGACGTTGGCCTTCATCTCGCCCATGCTCTGTTCAAACCGGAGTGGAATCATAGCGATCAGGCGATCAGTTGAGCAGCGTCAAGCAAACAGAAGCTGCCCCTACGTACCTGCAATGAGAACGACTTGTCTTGATCGAACTCGATCAGGAGGATCGGATGCTGGTAGTGAATGCTCATCATCTCGCATTGGGTGTACCTGCATAAGGAGACCAAGGTCAGTACCAGCACAGCCAATGCAAGAGTCCTCTCGATGAAGAACTCACAGTCGACCTGAATTGAAACTCGACATCAGATCCGGGATACTCTTCCGCTCGACACACATCGTCTTGCTCAAGATGTAGTCGCCAACCTGGAGCGTGCACGGAACGACGAGGATCCCAGCTGCATGCAGCATACTCGGCAAGCTGCTCCGGAACTCGCGAAGATCGACCACGATCTGGGGACGCTCCGAGGTGGCCCGTCGTTGTCCTCCCGCGATACGGCTGTTGATCGTTCGTAGCAGCCTCTCGTTGGCGTCTCCCGCCACTGGTTTCCCATCCGCTTGCAGAGGCAAAGCCATTGACTGAAGGTGTAGGCCATGAGTCGATGTCAGAGTGCGAATCAGTGCAACAGCTCGGAAACATCTTCCTACTCACAGCTTTCTCTCTGATCAGCTTCTCGAATGCGTCCTTCTCCCGTCGAAGGCTGCTCAGATATCGCTGTTCCTCGACCGAGTTCTGGTACATCAGGAAGTACACCCGCACTCCCACGCCGGGACTGCTCGACCGGTAGACCTGAGACGTGAAGGTGAAGGGAGACAAAGGACATGCTGTGCATATCAGCCAACCATATCGTGAGTCTGAAAACAGCAGCGACAAGATTTCACTCACCTCAACCCGTCGTATGAATGCTAGGTCAGCATCGTACATGATGACGAACCTCGGCCGCAGCTCCTGTAAAGCTTTGTCGTCCTCATCGCCCCGATAGACCCGCACCACGACGAGATTCTCCATACTCAGCATCCCGAAGAAGGCGTCAAACTCAATCTCGTCAATCCGATCGCCGGGACTACCCATCCCTTCCTCGTCGTCGTCGTTGGCAAACGCATCGTCAGCTGCCATACCAGGACCGCTGTCTTCTACGAGCTCCGGTCCAAGGTCGACATCAGCGCGCTTCAAGGCGTCTGTGATGCCAGGATCACAGCATGCAAACCATGTCAGCGACTGAAGAGAAACAGTGGAAAGCTCGCAAGACTCACAAATTCTCTGCGCTTCCGATCGCCGATCCTATCTTGAGAAATGGCAACCACGAGAATCGCCGATTTTCGCCGATCAGCAACGCGCATAGATAAAATGACGACTTACCTTCTGTCCTGGTGAGCCCATGAAGGTCGGTTTCTCTACAAGTTTTGATGGGGAAGTCTGCTGGCTGCTGCGTTGCTTTCCACCTAGGGCGAGCTTTTTCGGGTTATGCAGTATGCTTGGATCTAATGGGTTCAATCTTCTTTTTACCGCTGTCCTGGTGAGCTCATGTACCGAAAGGAAGAGGGAACAAAGATCAACGCCGAGCCTTGAGAGGAAGTGTTGATGGGAAAGAAACCGTGGGAAAATCGAGCCTTGAGAGCAAGTGTTCATGGGAAAGAAACCGTGGGAAAAATATAATGGCATATGAAAGGGAAAGGGGAGAAGCATGGAAAGAAATGAGTGAGACGGGTGCTAGCCATGAGAGAGGAGAAGGAGAGAATGTGAAGGATTGCAGGAAGAACAATAAATCGAAGTAATGATAATGGATGCTATAGAAGTACAACATGGCTCCCAGGTGCCCGACCCACTTCCCTCGTCGAGTGGGAGACGAATCCTCGCAGGCTCGGGGGCATCGTCTGAGGATACCACATAGCCTCCACATGTATGGTGCTTTGTCGAGTTCGATCCCTACTGAAGAAAAGAAGTACGATGTCAGTAGTACAAACAATAGAGTACAGGACGCCGGGAAGTGACCGATGGGGGGAAGGGAAGGGAAGGTCGAGTGTCAATGAGGAGAGGATGGGGAATCGAGGGAACCGAAGCGAAGGCGAGGAAAGCGAGGTCCCGGATCTTGACGGAGGAAGACGGACTTGATGGAGAGATGACAGGACCGAAAGGACTGCGATGACCGAGGAGGATGACATGTTGCTGAGGGAGGGAGAGCACCATCTTGCCGAGTGCTGCACTCGACGGGCCTTGACGAAGGTGGAAGAGGAGAGTCTCGACGACGAGAGGGGAATATTGACCGTGCCGTTTTGACGAGGCGAAGTCCAGTAAGAAGGCGGTAAAGGTGATCGTCAATTCATCCCCTGGCTCCCTCCTTCTCGCTCCCTCCCTCGATCCCTCCCTCGCTCCCTATGCCTCCATTGATGTCCCTCCCTTGCTGTCCTGTGCTCCCTCGATGTGCCTCACCTTCCCTCGCTGTGCCTCCTTCTATGTCCCTCGCTGTCTCTCGCTGTCCCTCCTCACCCTCTTAAACCCTGTCCTGTCCAGTGTGTCGCAATGTCCCATCCCTAGTCATCTGCATCCTTGACCATGCGGAGCTCAACTATCGTGTCTTGAGCGGGCGAAAACGACATACCAAGATGAAGAACGCGAGCCGAGCAGGGGAAACATGACCGGTCTTGAGCGGGCGGGACTGTGTACCAAGACGCCGGGGGGGGGGGGGGGAGTACTGTCGACCAGCAGGACTTGAGGTGGAAGGAGGGTGACCGATCTTGACTCTTAAGCAGGCGATACCGCGTGCCGAGGATCGGGAGAGGTCCACCAGGACTTGAGGTGGAAGGAAAGGTGACCAGTCTTCTGAGGGAGGGAGCTCAATCAGACTTGAGGTGGACAGCAGGCGAGACCGCACACTAATAAGTTGAGGGACGGAGGGACGGAGGGAGATCGTGCGACCAGAACTTGACGTAGAGGGGAGGGTGGTCGGTCTGGAGGGGAAGAGATTGTCGACCAGGACTTGAAGTATAGAGACAAAGGAGGACATGATTATCAGCCAACCATATCGTGAGTCTGAAAACAGCAGCGACAAGATTTCACTCACCTCGACTCGTCGTATGGATGCTAGATCAGCATCGTACATGATGACGAACCTCGGCCGCAGCTCCTGCAAAGCTTTGTCGTCCTCATCGCCCCGATAGACCCGTACCACGACGAGGTTCTCCATATTCAGCATCCCGAAGAAGGCGTCAAACTCAATCTCGTCAATCCGGTCGCCGGGACCACCCATCCCTTCCTCATCGTCGTCGTTGGCAAACGCTTCTTCAGCTGCCATACCAGGACCGCTGTCTTCTACGAGCTCCGGTCCAAGATCGACATCGGCGCGCTTCAACGCATCCGTGATGCTAATTGGGTCCCAGAATGATAGCATACAATCCAGGTCAGTGACTAAAAGGAGAATAGTGGAAAGCTCGCAACACTCACAAACTGATCAATTCTGAGTACCTGTGCTGGACTGTCCGCTTCTTCTCACGATACTGCCAGCTCCCTGATCTTGAAGAGCACTATCACCATAGCGTCTAGCATTCTCCCGATGCAGTCGTTCCAGTTTCCGTCTCCTCCTCTTCTCTCGCTTCGCCATCTCCTCCTCGTCGACCTTGCCGATGTAGACGCGAGCTTTGGCTTCTCGGAAGATCGTGTTTGCTGCGTCGAGGCCGAGCCACGGACTTGGGTTCTGTCGAAGAACTCCTGAGTTTGTTGTTGTGTTGGAGGCGATGAGGGTTTCCAGGTAGGACTGGAAGGTCACGGCGTCGTATGTGAGTAGGTAGCTAGAAGGGAGATGCATGGAATGCGGTCAGCAAGCAGTCTTCATGGAACGAGCATAGAAGACTTGGCTGTACAAATACTCACTTCATCAAACTGCGAAGTGTAGTCAGATCGTTGACAAGCTGTTTGGTCTTCGGTCCCACGCGATGCCAGACCGGATCGAGCTGACGGCGGACCATGAGATCGAATGATCTGAAGATGGCGTTGTCGACGGTGAAGTCCTCGACCTCGATCTGAAGAAAGAGCATCGGATCAGAATGATCTCTTCGGATTGTGTGTTCCACGTTGCAATGAGGAAGGCACTTACCGTGGCACTGCTTCTCTTGAGCTCGCCAAGCGTAGCCTCGAGACACTCCATGATTGCAGTCTGAATCTCGAGCATCGACCGATTCAGGGGCTGATGAAGTTCGATCACGTCTGGTCTTCTTTGGCCGAGGTCCCGCACGATGGATTGGTGGAATCTGAGAGGACGCGGAGTGGCAAGACTCTATTGATCAGCTTGGATCATTTAATTTGAATGAGCCTGAGCGCTTGTATGCACTCACCTTGGCCATAGATCAACCTTTCTGATCTGTAGCTGGCGCAAGACCGTCTGCAAGGGACTGAGGCCGAGGGCGAAGTGCTCCGCATCGTCCGAGAATGCCTTCAAGAAGCCCTCCTATGAAAGGGGAGCATATCGACAACATGCCGCTTTCAGCTTCCAAGTGTCTGTCATCGAAAGTCGCAACGAATCTTGCACATTACTCACCTCGTTCTCCTGCCGGTATATGCGCACGATGAAGGCTTCTACCGAAGTCGGCGAGACCTTCTCCGCATGAAGGACGACGATGCCCGTGATGAGGTGGGTCGGGATGCGCTTGTTCAGCATGTCGACGACGAGGATGCGCGAGGTCACCGAGAGCAGTCCACCGGAGAGATACAACTCTTGTCTGAGGCGCAGTCCGTATGGGAGGTGTCAGCGAAGCGTACGTAGATGAGAGCTCGGAAGACCGCGCGATCAGAACATACCTGGTCTTTGCATTCATTTCGTGGCTGACGCTCCGCAGTCCTGGCCGTTTCACCCCAAGAGTCGTGAGCTCTTCGGCGAGCGCGGCTTCCTCCTCCGGTTGCGCATTGACAAGGATGACGAGGTTGTGAGGGCCATCGTATATCTTGAGTACGGTCGCTACGAGTCTTCGAAGACCGAGACCGCGAGCGAGTATGACGAGCGCATTGTCTGATGCATCGATGTCGTCCTTGCTGTCCTTCTCCTTGCCTTTTCCCTTACTTGCGGTGGCTGCCTTGCTTGTCGGCAGAGGGGTATGGACGGCGCCTGGGATGAGGGTCCGGATGATGTATCGATGGAAGGGCAGCAAGGAGGTCTTGGAGAGGAAGTGGGTAGGAAGCGCTGAGCTCGAGCCAGAAGCTGAAGCTGAAGTTGAGGCCTCCGCTGCTGCGTAGTCCGCAGGCGAAAGGAAGATCTGTCATGTTCTCACCTCTGGCCCATCTGAGATGTTGTGCAGGACGTGATAGACCGAGGCAGCGGTCTGCTCGACGTCCACTTCGACATCTGGATCGACGGCGTTGAGCGTATAATATCTACATTTTCGGAAGGACAAGGAGTGAATGAGAAACCCCGCTTGGAGGAGTGGACATGAATGCACTCACAGTCACTTGTTCCCCTCCGCCACGTTGGTGACTGCGTTGCTGTCCGCACGTTCCACGCTGTCCTTGATGTCCTTGGTGAACTTGGCGGCTTCGGTGTGCTGCTTCTCGATGTCGACCTCTGTATGCGCGATTGGTCCATCAGCAACGCATTGCAAGCACAGCTAAAGAAGAGCCGAGCAAGAACTCACTGAGATACTCGTCGAGGAAGGCGCTGAGCGCGTCGTCGATCCCTCCTTTATCGTCTGCTGCGGCGAGGGCTCGAGCTTTCTGCTTGCTTTTCGTGCCGGTGTAGCGAGAAGAACCATGATTAGGCAGAAGGGCCTGAAGCCCCCATGAAACCAAATCAAGTGCCTCCGGATCTGAACCTGTGCTAGATGAGCTGCCGAAGTGGTCATTATTGTTCAAGAAGGCCATGGAGGAGAGCGAGGCCGAGATCCGCCTTCGGAGCCCAGAAGGTGATGTGTGACCATCTGTGGGGTCGGGAGAGTATGGCAACACACAAATCAACATTAGAATAACAAACAAATCGCGGTCTCACTTACAGATAAGAAACGTTAGCGACTAGCCACCAGTAACCATAGACCACAGTGGACGCCTGCAATAGAGAACAAGAAGAAGAACGCGTCGCGTACTCAATACACGGTACAGAGCGTGTCGTGTCTCCGTGCAGAGCGCGTTCGAGAGTGAGCGTCGAGAACATACATAAAGAGACCCCCCACAGTGAAAATTTCCTTCCCCCCTTCTTCCACCCGCTCTTCTTCTCCCACGCAGAATAGCATCCACCATCCGCACGTTCTACTCGCACTTCCACTTCCACCCACTTACACAGCACACAGCACACGCTCGACCACAATGACTAGGAGCATCGACAATTTCGATACCTATCTCGTCTTCGTCCTCGCTCTGTACGTGAGCTACCACTCCGTGCCAGCAAAGAGCCGAGCGCTGCTCACACCAACGCTCCAAGATCTACTCGCATTTTTATACACAGTTTCCCACCAGTGCGTTCTTACGTCCATCATCATCATCTTCATCGCCGAGCTCTTCCGAGGACACCGCTACCCAACCCAGCAGCTCCATCAAGACCAGCCTCTTCCACAAGAAGATGGCGTCTCCTCGATGCTGCTACCGGTACCCCAGAAGAACTTCCGAGGACACCGCTTTCAACCCCGGCAGCTCTATCAAGACCAGCCTCTTCCACAAGAAGATGGCGTCTCCTCGATGCTGCTACCGGTACCCCAGAAGAACTTCCGAGGACACCGCTTTCAACGCCGGCAGCTCTATCAAGACCAGCCTCTTCCACAAGAAGATGGCGTCTCCTCAATGCCGCGACCGCCACCCCAGAACAACATGGGATTCGACAGACTCTGCCGGGTTTCCAACTTCAGATCGAGCGGGCGGCCTGCCATTTACTTCCGTTCCCAGCCTCAAGATCGGATGGATATCGATACCGACCTGGACGTCGACATCGAAGCTTTGGCCACACCCTCCATGCCCCCAGCAGATCCAATGGACATCGACATCGAAGCTTTGGCCACACCCTCCATGCCCCAGCAGATCCAATGGACATCGACATCGAAGCTTTGGCCACACCCTCCATCCCCCAGCAGATCCAATGGACATCGACATCGAAGCTTTGGCCACACCCTCCATCCCCCAGCAGATCCAATGGACATCGACATCGAGCCGCTGGCCGGTCCAGAAATCATGTGGACCAAAGCAAATAGAGACCGCTCTTGGTCCCTCGAGTCCATCACATCGCTGGTCGCTCCTGCACAAGTTGCCCCAACTGCCGCTCCACCATCCAGAAAGAGAGCGCACTCCTCTCTCGAAGAGGATACAAGCCCGGTCTTTATTAAGGAGCCAACAAGATCGTGTTCGAGGATCATCGCGGCGCACAGAGCGGCCGTTGCAAGCAGACTCTCCCATCTTTAATCGTCTCTCGTCTTTCCCCAATCCATTGTATACTCTCGGCTTCTTCTCGTTTCGTTCGGCTTCTCGCATTTCTCCTTGTTTTCCCCCAAAAAATCTGATCTATTGTTGTTCGCCCGCAGTGGCTACTTGGTTGTACAACATCACGTCGCCGTTGTGGGATGTCGCATGTTCCGGTTGAGGAAGTTATGAAGCACCCTCCCCGGCTCGCTACCGATTACCGCCTGAAGCTCCTCCCGACTCATCGCACACAGCTCGCCCAAGTCCCGCACCTGATTCATCACGTATCGATAGTTCTTCGTCGTGATACCGGGAAGCGAGCGCAGCATGTCTTGCGGGGTGAGGTTGAAGATGGACTCGTTGCTCATCCCTCCTCCTCCTCCTTCTCCACCGCCGGTTCCAGGTAGTCGTGAGCCAGCCTCAGCACTCCCTTCGTTCGCTTCAGCAAGTCCGACCGCAGCCACCTCCTCCAGAACAGGCTCGGCATAGTTCTGCTTGAGATCCGCAAAGATGTCCGACGTCGCATACGGGGAACTCGACCAGATGATTCGTAGACGCGGAAAGGCCGTGGTGAGGATGACGAGTTTTGCTTGGAGGTCGAGCTCGGAAGGGTTCGTGGTGCGAGAGAGGTTGCGGACGTTGGCCTTCATCTCGCCCATACTCTGGTCAAACCGGAGTGGAATCATAGCGATCAGTCGATCAGTTGAGCAGCGTCAAGCAAACAGAAGCTGCCCCTACACGTACCTGCAATGAGAACGACTTGTCTTGATCGAACTCGATCAGGAGGATCGGATGTTGATAATGAATGCTCATCATCTCGCATTGGGTGTACCTGCATGAGGAGACCAAGGTCAGTACCAGCACAGCCAATATAAGAGTCCTTACGATCAAGAAACTCACAGTCGACCAGAATTGAAACTCGACATCAGATCCGGGATACTCTTCCGCTCGACACACATCGTCTTGCTCAAGATGTAGTCGCCGACCTGGAGCGTGCACGGAACGACGAGGACCCCAGCTGCATGCAGCATACTCGGCAAGCTGCTCCGGAACTCGCGAAGATCGACCACGATCTGGGGACGTTCCGAGGTGGCCCGTCGTTGTCCTCCCGCGATACGGCTGTTGATCGTTCGTAGTAGCCTCTCATTAGCGTCTGCCGCCACAGGTTTCCCATCCGCTTGCAGAGGCAACGCCATTGACTGGAGAAGTAGGTCATGCCTCGATGTCAGAGTGTGAAGCAATGCAAAAGTTCGAAAACATCGTCGTACTCACAGCTTTCTCCCTGATCAGCTTCTCGAATGCGTCCTTCTCCCGTCGAAGGCTGCTCAGGTATCGCTGTTCCTCGACCGAGTTTTGGTACATCAGGAAGTACACCCGCACTCCCACGCCGGGACTGCTGGACCGGTAGACCTGAGTTGTGAAGGTGAAGGGAGACAAAGGACATGACGTGGATATCAGCCAACCACCTTGTGAGCCAGAAACCCGCAGCGACAAGATTCACTCACCTCGACTCGTCGTATGAATGCTAGATCAGCATCGTACATGATGACGAACCTCGGCCGCAGCTCCTGCAAAGCTTTGTCGTCCTCATCGCCCCGATAGACCCGCACCACGACGAGGTTCTCCATATTCAGCATCCCGAAGAAGGCGTCGAACTCAATCTCGTCAATCCGGTCGCCGGGACCACCCATTCCTTCCTCGTCGTCGTCGTTGGCAAACGCTTCTTCAGCTGCCATACTAGGACCGCCATCTTCTACGAGCTCCGGTCCAAGGTCGACATCAGCGCGCTTCAACGCGTCTGTGATGCTGATAAGGTCACAGGATCACAGCATGTAGCCCACGTCAGCGACTGAAAGGAGAACAGTGGAAAGCTCGCAAGACTCACAACTGATCGATTCTCTGCGCCTCCGAGTCCCTATCGTCACTCGCAACGCGCAAGTCCGCATCACTCGCGCCCGCCCTCCCAGGACCCGCTGCAGCTGCAGCCGCTCCACCACGCTGTCGTCGCCTCTTGGCAGCATGATGCCCTCCACGCTGTTGGAACGAAGCGTCCTTGCGCTTCATCGCTTCGCTCCGTCTGTCGACCGCCGATGATCCACCTGCACTTGCATTGGTAGTGGAACCACGGGAAGGAGAACCAGTTGCGCCGTTCGTTCCACCTTGTTGGCCGACAGCGGGAAGGCTGCCCTTCACGTTGGAGCTCATTCGACCGAGTCCTCCTTTCCAATGGAAGTAGTTCTTGAACAATCGGAGCATCATCTTCTTGCCCGGGGTGAAGTTCTTCCGTCCGGGATGTTCGTCAGGCTCGTGCATGGTTCCAAGGTACTCTCGGATTTGAGCACAAGTTCGGTCCGTCGAGGTCATGATGAGGATCGTGTTGTTCTGTCCCGAGTCCACTGTCGTTGGATCAGAAGGGTATGTTGAGTTCATCTGAGCCGAAAGCGGTACTGCACGCATGGCTTACCTGCATCCTCCTCTCCGCTCCCAAAATGAATCTCGGCCTCGATCTCCTCCATGACTTCCTTGAGCAATGTCCACTTCGGCAACTCATCCAGCACAGGTTCGATACCCGGAGGCACCCAATTTGGTTTCGTGGGATCCTCGGGCCCTTCCTCCTCGTCATCGTCCTGCTCGCTTGCACTGTCGTCCATTTCTATATCCGCTGACGGATCTGGTCCAGTTGGAATCGAGACGGGACGCGCATCTTGCTCCTCTTCCAGTTCAAGCAGATGGTCGATGGATACGTCGAAATCCGGATCGTCAACGACTCTTGCCGAGGCGGAACTCGATACCGCCGTACTCGTGCTGGACTGCCCGTTTCTTCTCACGATACTGCCAGCTCCCTGATCTTGAAGAGCACTATCACCATAGCGTCTAGCATTCTCCCGATGCAGTCGTTCCAGTTTCCGCCTTCTCCTCTTCTCTCGCTTCGCCATCTCCTCTTCGTCCACCTTGCCGATGTAGACTCGAGCTTTGGCTTCTCGGAAGATCGTGTTTGCTGCGTCAAGACCCAGCCACGGACTTGGGTTCTGTCGAAGGATTCCTGAGTTTGTTGTTGTGTTGGAGGCGATGAGGGTTTCCAGGTAGGATTGGAAAGTCACGGCGTCGTACGTGAGGAGGTAACTGTAACGCAGATATATGGAAGCAGTCAGAATGCTGCTTTCACGAAACGAAGCTAGAAGCCTAAGCTGTTCAATACTCACTTCATCAGACTGCGAAGTGTAGTCAGATCGTTGACGAGCTGTTTGGTTTTCGGTCCAACGCGATGCCAGACCGGATCGAGCTGACGGCGGACCATGAGATCGAATGATCTGAAGATGGCGTTGTCGACGGTGAAGTCCTCGACCTCGATCTGAAGAAAGAGCATTGGATCAGAATGGGCTCTTCGGATTGGGTGTTCCACGTTGCAATGAGGAAGGCACTTACCGTGGCACTGCTTCTCTTGAGCTCGCCAAGCGTAGCCTCGAGACACTCCATGATTGCGGTCTGAATCTCGAGCATGGACCGATTGAGAGGCTGATGAAGCTCGATCACGTCTGGTCTTCTTTGGCCGAGGTCCCGCACGATGGATTGGTGGAATCTGAGAGGACGCGGAGTGGCAAGATTCTATCGATCAGCTTGGATCATTTGATTAGATTGAGCCTGAGCGCTTGTATGCACTCACCTTGGCCATAGATCGACCTTTCTGATCTGTAGCTGGCGCAAGACTGTTTGCAAGGGACTGAGGCCGAGGGCGAAATGCTCCGCATCGTCCGAGAATGCCTTCAAGAAGCCCTCCTATGAAAAGGGAGCAGATAGGCAACATGCCGCTGTCAACTTCCAAGTCTCCGTCATCGAAAGTCGCAACGAATCTTGCACATTACTCACCTCGTTCTCCTGCCGGTATATGCGCACGATGAAGGCTTCTACTGAAGTCGGAGAGACCTTCTCCGCATGGAGGACGACGATGCCCGTGATGAGGTGGGTCGGGATGCGCTTGTTCAGCATGTCGACGACGAGGATGCGTGAGGTCACCGAGAGCAGTCCACCGGAGAGATACAGCTCTTGTCTGAGGCGCAGTCCGCATAAGATTCGTCAGCGAACGTATGTAGATGAGAGCTCGGAAGACCGCGCGATCAGAACATACCTGGTCTTTGCGTTCATCTCGTGACTGACGCTCCGCAGTCCTGGCCGTTTCACCCCAAGAGTCGTGAGCTCTTCGGCGAGCGCAGCTTCCTCCTCCGGTTGCGCATTGACGAGGATGACAAGGTTGTGAGGGCCATCGTATATCTTGAGTACGGTCGCTACGAGTCTTCGAAGACCGAGACCGCGAGCGAGTATGACGAGCGCATTGTCTGATGCATCGATGTCGTCCTTGCTGTCCTTCTCCTTGCCTTTGCCCTTGCTTGCGATGGCTGCCCTGCTTGTCGGCAGAGGGGTATGGACGGCGCCTGGGATGAGGGTCCTAATGATGTATCGATGGAAGGGCAGCAAGGAGGTCTTGGAGAGGAAGTGGGTAGGAAGCGCTGAGCTCGAGCCTGATGCTGAAGCTGAAGTTGAGGCCTCTGCTGCTGCGTAGTCCGCGGGCGAAGGGGTTGCGCTGGTGAGTCGTAGGTTGGCTGCCATTTGTCCTTTCCTTGTCTTATGCCTTAACTTGAGCTCATCGCCAACCTCGTCGCTGTCGAGAAGAAGGTGCTCGGGCTCATCCGGAAATCGCGGCGTCGATCACTTCTGCAGCTTGGGCCCGATCGATGATGCTGAGGTTGAGGTGGTCGAAGGGATGAACTCAGCAAAGGGGATGGATGAGGATGCGATGGGAGGCTACAACGATGAGCACGACGACGACCTCATCCTCCGCCAGACTGACTTCCGTGCGCGACCATCTGAGCAGGCCCACGAAGAACACCATGTCAGGTCCCGGTCCTCATCCCCGCTGGAAGCAACTCATCCAGAACAGCATCAACACTCACATCAAGGACGAGAAGAGCATCCTCTACCACGCCCTCTCGACTCTCTCTCCCGCTGGGTCCTCCTCCTCCTCCTCAAGCGCCGCGAACAGCCCCGTCCCCCATGTCCGATACGTCGTCCATCGCGGCTTCCTGAACGAGAACCGCTCCTCCAAGACACCAACCGGTACCGCCCCCGCCCAATCGAGCTTCACAACAGGAACGTCTCTCCTCACAACTTCCGACGTTCGCGCGCCCAAAGTAGCTGAACTAGACAAGTCTGGCGGCTGGGCCGAGATCGCGTGGTGGCACGACTCCGCCCAACTCCAATTCCGCATCTCCGGTCAGATTCACGTCCTACCCCGTCCAGGACACCCACTGGCGGACAAGTTCCCCCGTGATCGACTTGCACCTGCTCGTCAATCTGGAGATAATGGCGACGATGCATTCGACTGGGAGGCGGAGCGATTGCGAATCTTCTACAAGATGAGTCCTAACCTGCTCGCCTCCTTCGCTCGGCCCGTCCCTGGATCCGAACATCCCAACGCAGCTAAGCTTGGCGACGAGCAAGGTGGGCCGGGCGAGGATGATAAGCCAGCTAAGGACGACCTGCAGAGTCCATGGCCGCAAGAGTTGCCTCAGCCCCAGAAGCTCGACGGAGGTGAGGCAGACCTGACAGATGAGCAGAAGAAGACGCTCGAAGTCTCCAAGAGCAAGTGAGTGCGATGCTGAATCTCTCTCCTTAGCCTCGTGTCCATTGTTTGCTGATCTATGCTTCTCTTTCGCCAGCTTTGCCCTCCTCGTCATGGAGCCTCAACGCATTGACGTCGTAGACTTGGCGCGCGACAAGCGGAGCCTCTTTGAGCGCGTCACTCCATCCTCCTCAGCAAACAGCGGTGCCCAGGAAGAGTGGAAAGAGACCCGCCTTGTCCCTTAGACGGGGAACAATTTCGATGCAATGTAACATGTTATGTGATACTTGTTGAGAAGCTCTTGACGTCTCAACACTCGGCACGAGCAGCTTTGCACAGGGGAAGTGAAGAAAGGATACGACGAGGATTGATTGGTGAATGCCGCACGGACCTCGACAACGTCCATGCTCAGCACGTAATTCGGATATCAATCCCAGCGTCAGGGCTAGGATCATACCGCTGCGCCGTATAATCATCAGGTTTATAGAACGCATTGTTCGGTCCGCAATTCGGGTTGTCGCAGGTCGCGCTCGATCCTCCTGGCTTCATGGTGAACGACGCCGTTCCCGTGAAGACACGGGGCGAGATCAAGGTACTGAGTCGTGGATACGGGGTGCAAAGTCCAGAAACGATCAGACGAATTCCAAGCGTACACGGAAGACACATGAACTCACATATCACCAGTCGAATACTTGTCAACGAGTGAGAACTCCACAGCGACGCAAGGTTCCCCATTGAGACTGCAACTGGGACCAGCACATGCGATTCCACCCTCGACACTATGGTTGTACGTATACGTACCAGTGCCAAAGACACCGATGCCGGGCAACTGCATCACCGCCGAGGGGCAATTGGTGTGGAAATTGATGGTGTGGGCGGCGAGCGCGGCGTTGCTCAACAGCAAGATGGCGGTGAAGAGGACGAACATAGTGCTGAACGTGTCTGTGAAAGTCGCGGAGAGGCGAATGTATGTACGGTGTGTGAGGAGCGGTGAGGCGGGCGGTATGAGTAGACCTTGACGAGTTGCAATCCTGTTCAGCCCTTCAAGTATGCGTAATGGAGGGCCGGACTCCAACGCTACTTCGACGAACCCAGGGCGGGCAGATCCGTCCAATCAATATGTAGGTGGCTAAACGTTCCGTCTCGACTTGCGCCCCAGCAGAGGATCAATGTCTGCTCCGGGACATCCATCTGCGATTCACACAGGGCCAAGAGATCGGATCCATAGATGTGGAGCTTGCGACATGTGCAGGAGCATGGAATATCATCGAATGACTTGAAGCGTTGGACGTGCGACCGTGTGGAAGAGGTATATACGACCTGGTCAGAAGGATAGAGGATCGGAAGAAGAAATCAGGATGATGTGCAAAGGTGCCTGGTCAGAGGATAAGAAAGGGTGTTCAGCGATAGCTCGATCGTCCGCTGTAACTGAAGGAGTTCCAGGTGGGAAAAAAGAAGCAGAGTTGAAGCCCTGGGAGAGAAAGAGAGAAGTATGTCAACAGAAGGCTTTACTTCGGTCCCGAATGCTGAACCGTCCACGTCGACCGCCCGGGCTTGAAGCATGACTAAAATCGCGGCTGAACATGCTCAAAAGGGAAATGTTGCAGCCGTCTCGCAGAATACAAAGGATAGAAGACAAGACTTCAGGGGACCGGAGACCCAAACCCAGAAGGCAGCAGGAGGAAGACTTGCTAAGAGGGTGATTCACCGACGAATGACTGCAGGAGCGAGAGCAGGAGAGTTGTATGCCGAAGCAGAGGCAGCCGCGTTGTTGCTGTTGCTCGGCGGTTTCCAGTTCTGTGCACGATAGTCAACCCGTCAGCAATCTGAACTTCGATCGTCCTTCCCAGCGAAGGGCAGAGTGCATGGAAAGAAGGGAGACTCACAACTCGTCGACCCTCCTCATACAGATCTTCCATGACGTCGTCCAACCGACCATCAACCTTGAAGCTCTCGTACATCCGATACAACCGCATCGCAGCCCGAGAATCCTCAATCGAGTCGTGGCCGGCTATCATGGCACCATCGTTGCCCACCGCAATTCCGCTCTGTATGTCCTGCTTGAGCAAAAACCAACTCAGGAAGCGCAGAGCGAGACGACGTGGATGCGTGTTGGAGCGATAGAGCTCGACTGTGTCGATGATCTGGGCGGGTGGAACGAAGATATCTGTATTACGCACGCAAGCACCAATCAGCTTCCATAGCTCAATGTCTGCACGGAGTCAGCACCTCAGGAAAGCTTAGACTCACTGATGATGCGGAAATCAGAACTCAGCCCGTGACCAACGAAGATACACCGAGATCAACGAGCAGCCGTAACTTCTTGTACACGACCTTCAAAGGCACCAATGTGTGACGTGACGTCTCTGGATCCAGATCTCCGTCTGACGAATTTGAAGGGCAAGAGATGGATCAGATCTACACCCATCTTAAAGCATAAACGTGGCTCGAATCAGGACTTACGAATTATGCCCGAGAACTGTGTCAGGTAATCGATAACCTTAACCTTGGTATGTATATGATCATCGATGAAAGGCAGATCGGCATCGACTCCTTCACCACGAAGAACAGAAACCCGAGCAAGCGACCGCTGAACAGGTCGTATGACCGAACGAGTCCGTCCGAGCGGACTTCCAGCTCCTCCTGGTTGAGGGCAACGAATTCGGCATCGATCGAGACCAACGTGCCAGGAGTGGGAAGTTCGTCAGGCGAAAGTATTCTGTGCCTGATCAATGCTGGATCACGATGTCTGCGAGGCGAAAATATTTCAACTCGTCAGTCACAGAAACATCGATGAGGGCGGTATATACGGCATATAACAGAACACATACCTTGAGATAGACATATCCTGGAACAAGATGCTCGGGTCCGGATCCGTCAAGAGACTGCTGAGATCGTAAGGGATATCCACACGCTCAAACAGTAGCACAGCAGGCACCTTCCACATGCTCGGGAAGCTCAGTGCCTCGTGCTCGCTGATGTTACGGACCAGGAAGTCATTGAAGAGGTACCAAGCACCCATTTTGCCCCGTTTTCGTACTGGTGGGTCTTCTGTTTCGGTCTCGGCGGCACTTTCGGCTTCGGGTACTGATGAAGGCAGGAGAATGTGTCAAATTTCCGGTTCTGCCTTGCTGACTGGTTTTAAAGTAACGAACCTTTGACAATCGCGCAGAGATGTGAAGCTTCCTTTCCGCTTTGAACCTGGACTATCATCGCCTGAAAATCCGAATGCTTCGTCAGTTAAGTGCAGGTCCCAAAGAGCCATTATAAATCATCACTCACTCTGCAAGTATACACCGCAGCATCTGGCATAGCGGCCAAATCATCTTCGTTCCACACCCCTCGAGCACGAACGTCCTCATTCACCACAGAAATAGCAAGTTTCGGCGGTACGTAGCTTAACGTCTTCCCCTTCTTCGCCGAGCTGGGACCAGGACCAGGAACCGCACCCGCGGATCTATTACCGCCGCCCCGCCAGCTGTACTTGCCCGCATCGTCCTCCGTGCCTGCAAGCCAGTACGCATGCTGCTCCGGAGTGTGTACGGCGGCGTTGATCGCAAGTGCGTGGGGCAATTTGGCCGTGTCGGGTAGGACGCGACGAGACTTCATTGGCGCCGCAGAGGTGTGACAGCCCTTGCAGAGCGATTTGGAGAGTGTTTCTCGAACGAGGGAAGCCTTGATTATTGACGCCAGATCAGTCTGTGGAGCTGCTTCGTTCGAAAGAGCCTGGAATGAGGGGAAAAAGGATCACGAGCTCAGCACCGTTTCCGCCTACAGCAGATGTTTCGACATCGAAGCACTTACCTTTCGCGGATACACCAAATCAGTAACTCTAGACGCACTCCGCCGCTCCGTCACAGCACCACATGATCCACACGTAGTCCGAGTAACCGCATCAATCTCGAAGATGTCCGAAACCAGATTTCGGTCCTGGTTCGACGGTTCGTGGATGCTGCCTCCGTGGCGAAGGGCCGATGCCGTTCCCGCTGCTGTGGCCGCCTCTTGCGTCGACGCGGCAGTAGGCACAACATCGGATCCAGAAATCGTCCGCTTCGGCGCTCCTGATCCGCCGGGCACCCACAAGCCTCGTTCGATAGGTACGGACGGGTGAGAAGTGGTCGAAGGTAAGCCCTCGTAGTCTTTGCTGAGTTCATCGATAAGGAAGCGGTTGAGTCGCTGCACCATGTTGGCATACGCCCCTGGATCGTTGCTCATCCCGCTCATGATGGAACCCTCCAATCCGCCCGTGCCCTTCTCGTCCGCTTCGTCGAGCACGCCGCATTCCTTCGCTCGTCGATTGGTAGTGAAGGCCCGGAGGAAGTTTGTTGCTTGGCAGTTGGCACCGTTGGTATCTTCTAACATGCGGAAGAGAAACCCGGCTTCGCAGAGCAGGCAGCCTTCGTCGGGGCAGGATTGGAGGATGTGCGCTTTCGATAATTGCCGTAGTGGTAGGAGAGAGAACAGGAGCTGTAGATAAGAGTTGGCGTAACTTTGCGGAATATGCGTCTCGAGGCCCGAGTAAGGTGTTGTGTCTGCGGGAGGAGTAGGAATTTCAGTATGCAATCAGCAGTGAACACGATGTTCTGCAACTCACTGTAGAAACTGCAGATGGTGATGTGATGCCACAGCAGGATTGAGATGTGAGTTGAGAGACAGCACAAGGACTAAGCAAGCAGAGACTTACCCAAAATCAAAGTCTTCGACGCCGAACTTGCTGTACTGAATGGTCTTGACCCCATAATATGCAGGAGGAGCGCTACCCGGCCCAGGACCTGAGGCACCAGGACTAGTAGGACTGAGCAAACTCGCATCACCCAACTCATCATCCAACTCCTCATCATCATTCAAGCCCGAGTCCCAGAGCCCTTCGCAAGCCTTCTCGCCAGTTCCGCCTTCTCCTTCTCCGACCGAAAGAGCGGTACACCCGTCTTCTTCTTCTGCTCCACAAGGAGGGCGACGGCTTTAGACCCAGCAGCACCGCGTTTCGCAGCGGCAGTCCCGCTCCCCAAAAAGGCAGGCAACGCACGACGCGCTCGCTCAAAGCCGTTCGTGTCGGGATTATCATCTTGTGATGATACGGAGACAGCATTGCGCTTGCCGCGCAAATGTCTTGGAAGAGATGCATAGCCGACAAAGTCGGTTTGGCGCAGCGAGGATAGAATGGCTGGGTCCGGTTTGACAGGCGCGTTAAATAGAGGTGAAGCTGCGCCCGCGTAGTGTGACCACTTATCGAATGAGGACAGCAGAGGCGAGTCGTAGTAGGGCAGTCCGAGGGCCGAAAGTGGTCTGAAAATGATAGAAGCTCCGTCAGCAAGTCTTCGGCTGATGCACCGTTGTACTTACACACTCACGTATCTCTCCGCCAAGCTTCCTTTCCTGGGTTCAGATTAGCAGGCACGTCTGGACCTTCCGGCTCCATTGCCTCATACATGCAAAAGCGCTTTTCAGGATCTGGAATCGCGGACCCGAGTTCGACTTCCTGCTGGGAGATTGTGGTCCATAATCTGATTGAGCCATCAGCTTCGCCGAACGCGAGGAAATCCGCGGACGGGGAGAGGGCCATAGACGTGACGAAAGACGCGGTTGAAGTTTGGAAGAAGAGACCTTCGCCTGGACTGTTCACGTCCACGACTTGGAATTGACCCTGGGGACCGGTCACGAAGATGGTGGAATTCTGTTTGGGATGTATCGCCAAGAGAGCGGGCCCGCCTTGAGCCGCGAAGGCCAGAGGTACCAAGGCCCGATTTGCCCGTATGTCGTGGACCTTGACGAACGCGTCGGGAACCGGATGACCAAGTCTGAGGGAGTGCAAAGACATTCGTTGGTGAGCTCATCGCGTATATATGCAACATAAAACGCGTCGTGTTCGCGTGCTCACCTTACGGTCCACCCCACGCTGTATATCATGTTCCCCTCCACAGCCAAATCGATGAGCCCTCCTGCATGCGCGGCCAGCCTATGTTCGACCTTGAGAGTTCTCGGATCGCGTAGTTGAATGGAGCCATTGGACGCGCCGGCACACACGAGGCGCGAGGATTTCCGTAATTTGACGAGGGAGGCCTCTGCTGGGGCTGTTCTTGTGATGGTGCTCGAGTTTTTGTTGATGACGACCACGACATCGTTCTCCACGGGCGATCCGATGCCGTTACTTGTCCCGCCCGCTACGATCTCTGACCCACTTCCCAATGGGCTGACGCACATACTGGCCAGCTGCAGATGACGCGCCGTCTTGTCTGTGGGGACGGACCAGTTGGCGATCCCTCTGCGCATGGCCGAATGCACGACGCGTTCTCCGAGGGTGTAGACATTGCGATCGTCGATGAGGAAGTCCTTGACGGGGCTTGGGTTGTAGACGGAGCCCGTGGCTGGGAAGGAGGTGTACCGGATGAGAGCGGGCGAGTAGTGGGAGACGACCTGTCCTGTCGATGTCCCTGCCCAGAGCAGTTCTGAGTGCGGGTCGAAGGCGAGGGCGGTGAGGGAGCTACTGGCGAGTGCATGTCCGCATTCTGCCCAGCTGTTCGCCATTTCTTGAGGCGCGCTCTCTTCCTTCCTTCCTTGTTATGCGCGCGCGCGCTTCTGTCCACGCAGGCCGTGTAGTTTGAAGGTCGCCGTTCTCCAGATGCCCGATGTCGAGATGGACCTTCCCGATGCCATCCTTGGAATCGTTGCGCAATGTCCCCAACCTCAAGGAGAATGCCGAAAGCACGGACATCTTCACTGACTACATGCAGAACCACGACAACCTCTCACCCAGAATGACAGCAACAGCAGCGCAGGACAGTCTGCTGAGCACCGCGCGCGCCTGGTTGGCAAAGGACCCAGACGCCAGCACGAAAGCTCAGCTCCAACATGCGATCGACAACAACGACACCGACGCGCTCCAGGCAGCCTTTGGGGAGCGCATCAGCTTCGGAACGGCTGGGTTGCGCGCCGCAATGGGTTTTGGACCCGCGCGAATGAATGTGAGTATGTAGCGCAGCGTTTTCCGCCCATACGAAAGGCTGATCCCTGAGCTCTTCCGTGTCTTGCAGCGTCTGGTCATCATCGAAACAACAGCTGGTCTGGCTGAGCATCTGCTGGCTACCAACCCAGACGCAAAGAAGCAGGGTGTGGTCATCGCCTACGACGGAAGGCACGGCTCCAAATATTGTATGTCCGGAGGTGAGGCCGCCCACCGTACATACGATGCGCTTGCTGACTCTTTGTGCTTCTCAGTCGCAGAGTCGGCCGCAGGCGTCATGGTCGCAGCCGGCATCAAGACGTACCTCTTCTCAGAGACGACTCCGACCCCGCTCGGCGCATTTGCTACGCGCACATTCGGAGCGGCCGCTGGAATCGTTGTCACAGCGTCTCACAATCCGCCCCAGGACAATGGGGTACGTTTCCTCAGCTGGCATAGTAAGAGTTGCGCCAACTGACAATCTCTATGTTTATGCTCTCTCACCCAACAGTACAAGGTCTATTGGCACGGTGGAGCGTGAGTCATTGGTGTATACTTCAGCCTTGCTAAACCCGCGTCTCATGTCTTGCTCCGCTTCACTGCCTCAGACAAATCAACTCGCCCCTGGACTCGCAGATCGCAGCAGCCATCGACAAAGTGGCAGAATCCTCAGAGCTCCCCTCTATTGACCAAGCCTCGAGCAACAGCTCCCTCCTCACTCTGCTCGACCGCTCCCTCTTCGAGTCCTACGCCAAGGAGACGCTCGCCACTTTCCCACCACCGGGTGAAGCCGATACGAGCACTCTCAAAGCCCATGCCGAGCTCGGGATTGCATATACACCTATGCACGGTGTTGGTGCCCCCTTTGCGGAGGAGCTGTTCAAGCGATCTGGCTTCACAAGCGTACAGACTGTCAAAGAGCAGCGGGAGCCTGATGGTGACTTCCCAACCGTCAAATTTCCCAGTGAGTTCCGTCTCTCTAACCGGTCCAGTAGGTTCGTAATTCCTTTCCGGACCTAGCTGACATACTTGATAATGCAATAGACCCAGAAGAACCAGGCGCAATGGACCTTGTCATCGCCCTTGCCGACTCGATGAGCCCACCTGCCACCATCGCCATTGCAAACGACCCAGACGCCGACCGACTCTCCGCCTGCGCTCGCCTTTCTCAAGACGGCAAGACGGTCATGAAACAGCTGACGGGTGACCAAGTCGGGGCGATCTTGGGCGACGAGCTCATGCGTCGTTTCAACAAAGCACAACAGCAACAGCGCGAAGAAGGGTGGGTGTTGACGACCATCGTCTCCTCCCGCTTGCTTGCGCGTCTAGCCAAGTCATACAACGTCAACATTCGAGAATGTTTGACGGGTTTCAAGTGGCTCGGGACCGTTGCGCGCGCCATTGAGGGTAGCGGGACTGGATCTGATCGCTTCCTCTTCGCGTACGAGGAAGCGCTGGGTTACATGGTCCAACCCAACGTCTGGGATAAAGACGGTCTCTCCGCCCTCGTCCTCCTCTCCTCCATCGCAGCCGAGCTGAACGCACAATCTCCACCTCTCACGCTGTGGGACCGTCTTCAGGAAATTCACAAGAGGGCAGGGTTGAGCGTCACCATTCAGCGAACGATCCGGTTGGCGCCGGGTACGATGGGGTCGAGCGTGATGACCAAACTCCGAGCGGCGCTGAAGGAGGATAGCGAAGGGCTGCCGTTGAAGTTTGCTCTTGTGGATGATCTGCTCGATCGACCTGCGGCAGGTGGGCGGGCGGAGGATCTAGACCGGATCGTGAAAGAAGGCATCATCCCGCGGAACGACGTGCTTCGATTCTATGTTGCTGGAGCGCAAGACGGCACCGATCGCAGTGAGATTGAACTTTCTGCACCACGGATCATCGTCCGTCCCTCGGGCACAGAACCGAAGGTGAGTGTAGGACATGTACTGGGTCGATCATTCTAGAGCTCGTACTGAAAGTTGTGTACGGTACAGGTGAAAATTTACTGCGAAGCACTGGGCTCGGTGCACGGTTCCGAAGGGGAAAGCTACCGGGACGCAGAGGCAAGGATCCGAAAAGAGCTGGAGAACATCGTGGACACTTTCTACAGTTGGATTACTGCCTTGTAGATCAGTATTTCTACTGCACATCTGCTAAATGGAAATCTGTTGGTACATATGTTTGAACAAAACGAATGAGAAAAGCAGAACGCGGCTATGGTCGTTCCACAACGAGGAAAGCTGGAACGCTCTTCACATCGTCTCCATCGTCCTCGAATATAAGCTTGTAAGGCTGGTTCAGCAACTCTTGCTCCTTCTTGGCGGCCTTCGCAGCCGTGAGCTTGTGCAGCCCAGGCCCGCCGGAGACGACTGTTGCACGGTAGAAGCAGGTCGTGTCTGGGTAGAGCGCCATCACCTGGGAGCCGGGCGTGTAATCGTGGGGCGGCAGTGTGTGTACGTTTTCGGGAAGGGGCACTATGGCCTTGAGTGTCGTGTTCCATGTTCTATCCGAGAGTTGGTGTGTGTCAGCGCGGAGAATCTTCCAAGGTCCTTTCGATTTGAAGGGAAATATACTCACGCCGCAGCGGTCTGGCCCTCGTCCTCCAAGTCGCGCACGACGTATCTGCAGAAAGCATATCCACTGTCTTCAGCTCTATCTCTGCACTTTTGCCCAATTTTCCTGATTAGACACGGGAAGAACACTCACCTATTCCGATCATTGTTAATGCACTCCTCCACCGTCGCCATGATCCACGTCTCTCCATCCTCGCTCTCCGTCACGACCGGCTGTTGCCCGCCCGGTCCAGGATTCCTCTTGGTCGGTTGCCGGAAAGCTACTCTCCTCCCCTTGCGAAGCGGTAACTGATGAGCGAGCACTTCTCTCCGTGCGCGAGCTGGGTCGACGTATTCGCGTTCAGCTGGGTTGATGGAGGCAGCAGAAGATGCAACAGATGCGCTACCACTCCCAGACCGGCTGAGCCTGAACCTCCTGCAGCGGCGATGTTGGCAGCTCCACCAAAGGTAGAGATCGGCGAACTCCCACGTCCACCGTCATATGTCCCAGCAGAAGAAGCCGTCGCCCTTCTCCCCTTCGCATAGCTCTTCTTCTTCGTTTCTCCCGTACCCGCCGGTTTGCCACCATGCGATGACGAAGCATGATTGTCGAGCCCGTGGCCCGCCAACGTTCCTAGCCCGGAGGTCTTGCCCAAGCCTGTGGAGGAATGGGAGGAAGTGAATTCGGAGAGGTGGGAGTGCTGGCTGAGTGAGTGGTAATGGGAGGGCGTATTTGCACCCGAGCCTGGTAAGGGCGTCGTTCGCATAGTTGGCGACAGAGAACCACGGGGCGGCGAGGCTTCCGTTCTCCTCTTCTTTCGCTTGGAGTCTGGAGGGGAGGGGAGAGTAAGGTGAAAGTCAGCACAACTTCCCTACTTTGAGCTCTACATTCCGCCCAAAACACTTACCGCCGTGATCGGGAGGCGCGCTAGTGAGCGCGATCAAGATGCTGAGCTGTTCGATAGCGGTGTCGATGGCTCTGCAGATGATTTACCAGAAAAGAATCTTCAGCATTTCCATTCTGAGGAGCGCTCAGTGCGGACTCATAGCAGACACTCACCCTTCCTCTGCCTCTCCGGTAGCCGTGGCCTCCTCACACAGCTTCAAGATGCGCTCGTTCTCTTTGAAGCGATCCTCCGCGCCGACGAGGTCCGGACTCAACCCTTTCGCTTTGGCCGCGTCCTTGCTAGCCTGCGCGGGTGGAGATCCTAACTGAGACTGTAACCTGTCCAACTCGCGCAGGGTACGTTCGGTGGTAGGACGCAGCTGTTCGAGGATGCGCAACTGCGCGCGTACTTTGTGCCATAGTTGCTGCTCGACGCCTGTGGGAGAACGATGGGCTCAGCTGGGAAATCTCGGTGAGCGTCATGTCGCGTCTGAACTCACTCTCGTCTGCCTGGGCTCCGCTGTGGAAGGCGTGCTGGTTTGCTGACGACGATGGCGCGTTACTCTGACGATCCTTGCGCGGTGGCATCGTGAAGTGAGTATTTCAAGTGCGGCTGCATGTGGTGGTCCTCCCGATGCTCCCATCTTGAGCTCGAGCCGCCTGAAGATGAGCTCGAAGCCACTTCACCCACTCACCGCATACATTCTCATCACTCATCATGAGCCAGCCGCATCGATTCCCCTTCAAAGACGACGCCGCGGTCCAAGCACTGCGCGACGACTACGAGCGCGATGGATTCGTCATAGTCGATGGCATCTTCGCCTCTCCGGACGAGATGGAGTCGCTCAAGGCAGCCGCGGCCGACGTCGTCAAGCTCACACGCGATGGGGAATGGCCTCATCGTCGCGTCGTAGGCAAACAGTTCCCGCCCTTCGACGAGGTCACGCAGGATTACTGTGAGTTATGAGCATGTATCTTCGGTGAAAAGGGCGACTGAACATATTCTTCACTACTCTACAGGGGGAGTCCAACATCTGATGTCGCCTTCACTGCCACACTCTGCCCTCTTCACGGCCTTCTACGGCTCACGCGTCCTCGAGGTATCCTCCGCCCTCCTCGCCGTGCCCGTCCAGAGCATGCAACTGGAACTCTTCAACTTGCTCATCAACCCAACCCATCACGCCTTTGCCCTCGGCTGGCACAGGGACGACATCAAACCTAGCATCAGTACCGAGGAAGAGGAGCGGATTCTGGTAGCGGACCAGGCTCGGGCGGGCGCGGCTAAGGATGGAGGAGGGATTCAGTGGAATGCGGCTTTGTATGACGATGCTTGCCTGTTCGTCGTTCCAGGTACACATCGGAGGGTACGGACAGAGCAGGAACGAATAGCGAATGCGACACCTCCCCCCGCTCCGACTCCCATTCCGCAAGGCAAGGAACTCGGTGCGGTAGAGAGGGAAGCCCTCGATGGAAATTGGGAGGTGGATCCTCCCACCACGCGTCGTGTTGTTCTGAAAGGTAAGATTTCCATCATGCCAGCTATGATCGAGCACGAAGTCATGCTGAACTCCCATCAAACCCACACAGCGGGCCAGTCGGCATTCTACTCCCAGCGTGTCCTCCACCGAGCTTCATACCTTCCCAACCAAACCCGAGCCACCCTGCATGGCTGCTACGGAGAATCAAGTGGCGACACCGAAGTGTCCATCAACGGCCCAGCATCAGCAACGGCATCGTCCCAGGCGGTATCAGAAACGTCCGTGGGCGAACAGCGAGCGCGTAACGTCCTTCAACATGGCGTAGAATGGATGAAGGACCCTGCATTTGGAGCTTCGTTGCCGGACAAGCTGCGTCCCAGTGAGTTGTATGCCTCCGCCCTGGCCTTTCCTGACGCGGCCCTACTAATATCTGATTCCTGTGGTCGCACTCTTCAGTGTGGGAGAATCTTCTCCGCATGGAACGACAGTGGGCCGGCAAGAATCTAGGCTTCAGCTTGGACAACTGAGGATCTCTCTCCTTCCCTGCCTCCCTGGACCGGACTCATTGTATTTCGCAAGCACGGACTCTTCCCTTCATCGCAGCCCGCTGCCAGCATCTATCCGCTGTATTCTACTTCCTCACTATCGAAATGCGATCTGGCTCTGGTCTTAGCTGTCATTCGTAAAGCAGATCTGGAGATGTGTGCTGAAGAGCAATTTTGAGTTGTGGGCGAAGGCAGAGAACGAAATCTGCACGTATCGTATTCATACAAGTTCGTCAAGGTAACCACCCCCCCCTCCCATCACTTCCTCTCCATCCTGAGCACCTGTTTCCGACCGCTCTCGGCATTGCGTGTCCGACCAGTTGCTCCGCGAGCCAAAGGGAGATTCCCTCATTTCAGTCGATGAGATACTTGCGCTTGAAGAAGGAGCGGAGGTGGACGATCTGCCATGCTCCAAGACCGATGAGAGCGGCGAGCGTGAGCCATGCAAAGTTCTGCACGCGCTGGCTTGTCAGTTCTGTAAGGAAGGGTAAAGTATAAAATGTCGTTCAGTGGATGCTTCTTGGAGCAGGGGGGTGTCGCACGAGCCCCTTGGGTCGCTCCTCAGGGAAGGCCCCTGCGCCAAAAGGGAAAGGAATACGCACCATTGGTATCGCGCATCTTCATCTCCCGCTTCTTCAAGTACTCCATCTCATCCATAATTTCCTTCGCAACAGCCTCCAACTTGCGCATCTCCGTATCCAACCCAGACAGACTCTCCTGATTCGCAATCGCATTGTAATCCACCGCCTCCGCCCCGATATCCACATCCAGGTCGATGAGGTAGTGATGCTTGTCCGCGTCGTGTTCGCGGACTTCTTTGCTGAGTGTGTTACGGAGGCAGACTCCCAAGTCGGCGTGCGAGTGCGTGTTGATTGCCATGCGGGTCTCGCCTCGGATGTTCTTCTTGGAGAGGTAGACGTTGTTGTGGTGCGAACCGTCGACGATCTCAATATCGAGCTGCATAAGGGCGTCCTTATCAGACGGCGCAGTTGTAGTCAGAGCGTCCGGAGACGTCGAGGGTACGGCGTTGATGGTGACCACGACGAGCGTGTCGGAGAGCGCATAGTTCCAGATGCACTTCTGGTGCGAGCTGTGGTGGGCCGGCAGCTCGAACTTGATGGCATTCGCGGTGCTGGGCAGCAGAAGGACCTGGAGCGAGAGGAGGACGAGGAAGAGCGATACACTGCCCAGCAGCGTTCGGGATCGTCGTGATGTTCGTGCTCCTGCTGAAGTAGTAGCTGATGCGCGGCCGCCGCATGGTCTCCTCCGTCCGCTGGATGTGTATGCGCCGCCTGCCTGTTCCTTCTCCATCGCCACCACGCCTCGTGAGGTAGAAGAGCTTGACATCATCATCACCACGGCCGCTGCTGTTTTCGATTCTGGTTGCTGTGGGCTGACGCCGAGAAGGTCGCAGTGAGTGAGTGAGTGAGCGAATGAGTGAATTGGAAGACAGCGAGAAGCTCGAGCTCAAAGTGGAAGGTCGTTTCCCCGCCGACGTGGATGCAACTTTCTCGGCCGAGTAAGTCAACCTCCACATGGAGAATTTCAGGGGTTTAAAATAATTCCCATTGCCACGGAAAAGGAAAATGCGCTGGAGAGAATGACTGGACGATGAACAGATGGCGATGGAAGAACCACGGTACGTTCGGAAGGGAAGGGAGACCTGAAATAGGCAGCAGTCGTTCAGGACCGACCAGCCGCAGCAGCCAGAGGCAAGTCGTCCTTCAACTTCGCAATCTTCGACTCCGCATCGTTGATGAGCGCCATCAACTTCTGAATCTCATCCACCTGATCACCCACAGAAACCTGCCCTTTCTTTCCCTTCCCCTTGCCGCCGACTTTGCTCGCTTGCTCCTGGACTTCCACTTGTCGTTCATCCGCCATGACTGCCTCCCGCCCAGCCCCAACTCCCGCACCGGGCGTAGCAGGCGCATTGCCAAAGTGCTCCGCAGGACCTCCCGCAGCGCAGCAGCGAGTGCATCCGACGATCCATCACCGCCACTACCCGCCGCCACCCCCCCTCCTCCAGCCGGAACATGCCCATATCCACCAGCCCTCACGCCCCCTCCACCTCCACGCGGATAACTCACACCATCATTCCGGTATCCCGCCGGAGGCTCCCGAATCGTCAACGCCCACATATTCGACAGCAGCAGCACAACCACGACCGCCCCGAGGACAAGCATCGACGGAGACGCGCCCGAGATGGCGTCCATCGCCATTCCGAGGCCGTCCGAGACAGCACCGGTGACCATGTCGAGGTAAGGCGAGAACATGCCCCCTGCAGCAGCATCTCCAGTCCCAGCCCCTCTCGAGCCAGCTCCACCCGCATCTCCCGCCTTCGCTTCAGCACCCGAGTCCGCCTTCGAGTCTCCCTTCTCCCCCGAAGCATTCTCGACCTTACTTCCCTCATCAACGCTCTCCCCATCCTCAATAAGTTCGTCGCCTTCTTCCTTAAATTCGCTTGCGTGCTCCTTGAGGTATGCGTGTATGGCAGCGTCGAGGTCCTTGTAATACGATCGTTGCCCGTCAATCGATGCCTTGTCGATGATACCTGTTGGTCCAGGAGGCACGGCAATTCAGTCAGCTCGCAGTCAAACTTCAAGCAGACACAAGAACCTGCTCAAACACTCACCCTTTATCATACTGCGCCCGGACCATTCCACAGTACAGCTCACAAAGATCTTCGTGGTATTCCCGCCAGCCCATGAAAAACACGTCCGCGTCTTGACCACGAAAATACCACCGTTCGGCACGTCCGGCGTCCGCGTCGAGGTGAGCGTGCTCACATAGTCGTCAAAGTCGACATGCAAATTCTCGTCCTTGATGAGACACTTGGCCTGCTTGGGTCCGAAGCTGCCTGTCAGCGGTTTGATATATGACATCGACCGCGTGAGCATGTGATTGCTGCTCGGATCGGGACTCCAATCGGACATTTGCAAATCTGTTCACGCAGAGTTTCATAAGATGAGCCAAGAAAAAGACAGTCAGCACATGCACCGATCCCAAAAGGATGAAGGAGAACTCACCCATCAACTTCTGATTCGTCTGCCAGAAATCCTTCATAAATCCACTCGTAAAAAGCAAGTTGTACATCTTCTCCGGAACAGCCGGATACTTGTTATCAAGCACAACCGTCGCATAATGCTCCTTGTTCTTCTCACACGCACACGTCGTCGGACGATGAGCGGCCTTCTTCGTCGACTTGGATCCGCTGCCACTGCCAGCAGCTGCAGCGCCCGAGGCGGAACCGGCACCATCACCAGTAGACGCGGCCACTTCCCCATCCTTCTCGGCAGTATTGTCCCCGCCCGCCTGCGGCCGCGTAGAACCTTTCCCGCCCTTCTGCAGCTTTTCCTTGAGGCGCTTCTTGGCGCTACCCTTGCGCTGGTCTTGCGACTCGTCCCCGGCGGCCGCGCCCTTCTCGGATTCATGCACAGACTCCTCATCACTGAAGTCGGGCATGGCGTCAAAGTTGCTCGTGAAGTTCGGATGGGAGATGCGCCAAATGTTGGCAATCAGGTCGTAAGCGGTGTCGCGAGAGAGGAACGAGGTGAATGTATGCTGGTGGAGGGCAATATGAAAGAATGGTGAAGGTGAAGAGACGTGTCAGTTGCTCGTTCATCACTTGAGCGAAGAGCGCCCCATGGGGCGCCAAACCACCCCTCATTTCGGGGGCCCAACATACCTTTGCGTGCAGAGTCGAAATTTGAATGGCGTTCGGAATGACAAAGGCCGTCATCCGCTTCTCAATCGAGACGATATCGGTGAATGGAATGACCACCTGGAAAAAGGGATCAGAACGAGAAGGCGTAAGAAGACTCCAACGACCCTGCACGAATTGGCGAGCAGAAAAGGAAAGACTCACGTTGGTGACCCATCCGAAGATGTTGGCGTTGAACGCGAGATGGTTCTCAGAAACATACACTCGTCCCTGGACGAGGATCTCCCTAGCCAAGGCACATGAGTAATCTGAGGAGGGACGAAGACAATCAGCGTCAAGCCTAAACAGAAGCAGACCCATCAAAGGGAAAGAAAGCATACATACCTTCAATCAAGAAGTCGTCCTCAGGCACGTTCGAGAATAGCTGATGGAACGCATTGTTCCGCTTCGTACTCGCCACCGCAAAACCCGTCACAAGCGGTGGCAATCCCATGTTCGAATACTGGTCATTCGCCGTCGTCGTCGTGGTCGTCTGGCCTTGGTTGTCGTTCGTAGTCGCAGTAGCAGCACCCGCTGAGCGTCCATGCGCTCCCGCCGCCTCCTCATCTTGCCGTCGACCCGACGTGGGGTCTTCAAGCGTGAGTCGCTCGCCCATTCCCGAGGGACTCAAACCTCCTAGCGCTCCAATCCCATTAGGCGTGAGGATGGGCTGGGGTAGTGGTGTCCCAGGTGTCCGATTGGGATCCGTTCCCGCCATATTGTTTCCAATCGCAGCTTCGAACGCCGCAGCCAGACCGGAAACGAACGAGTTGCCAGTATTGTTGTCGGTGGGTTGACCCTGCTTCCTGATCGTGTCTCCATTCGAAGATCCCTGTGTCGCCGTGACTTCGCTGGAGACGCGTCGGTTGTTGGAGTTCAGCAGGGATGGTTGGCCAGAAGCAGTACCGTTGCCACCGGGAGGTGCCAGTCCCGAGCTGTTGCTGTAGTCAGGCACGTTGTTGCCTACGGTCATAGACGCCAGAGCAGATAAAGGCGCCAGCAAAGCCTGAGCAGCAGCGGACGCGTCGAAGCCTGCGGCGGCATCGAGGCCCGCTCCAACGCTGGAAGAAGACAGTTCGGAGAGGTACGAGCCGTCGTTGGATGCGCTGCTCGAATGCGTGTGCTCGCCCGCGGTGAGACCGCCAGCAGACCGACTTCCACGCCTGTAACGCGCGTGCGCCTCATCATCCGAGCTCATGTCGTCCTGATCGTAGTCAGCGCCATGGCCTCCGTAATCCTGGCGCTTGACCGGTCGTCGGGCGGAATGAGAGCGGTGGTGCTCATGAGCGAAGACGGCATCCTCGTTATCGCTTCCTGTTCCATGGTCGATAAAGGTAGCGCTGGATTGATCGCGGGTGTGAGCATGTCCTGAGAGATTGCTTCCGCTCGCGTACGAGAGAAGCCGGGCCGTTTTGGAGTTGTAGTGGGAGCGAGAAGGGTGTTCTGGGGTGATGTCATTCCGACACCCATACCCGTCATTGCACTAGCGGCGAGTGCACCAGCTATACCGTGCGATCCATTGGAGGATTTTTTGCTGAGAAGTTGTCGAGCCTTGGAGGGTGAGCCTGCTGGGGCCTTGCTGGGAGAACCGAGAGAAGTGACCGACGAGTTATTTGATTTCATCAGCTTATTGGGCGAGTTGGTGTCCTTAGGATTCCCAGGAGGAGCGAGCAGGCCACCGGGAGCGCTTTTGCTAGTGGAGGCTCCGCCACCGTCGTAGAAGGAGCCTGGAGACATGACGACTGGCGCTCCTGGAGAGAGTAGAGCCACGGATGCGCTGTGATCCGGGGCTGTGCCCGGACGCTGTTTAACGGCCGAGGGTGAGCGAGCGTTCTGAGAACTAGCCGACTGCAGATGTGGTTCAGCATGGATGACGCTGGCATCCCCCGCGGATCCGAGGTTGAGGATGTCGAATGTGAGACTGCCATCGCCTGGACGGTCGTGATGTTCGCCGTCGAGACCGTGCTGCAGGACTCCAGGAGGACCTTGGCCAGCAGCAGATTGTGCAGCATCAGGATTTGGTGTGCCTTGCGCAGATCTAGAGGGCGAGCGCATGGCTGTCTGCTGTGCCTTCTGGGTAGCGCCGCTCATAGCTGACCCTGGCGAGAGCAGCGAACCTGGCGGAAGGACGTTGTTGTTATATTTTGCGGGTGTCGAGCTCATGTGATCTGCGTCAGAGAGATGCTCGTCCTGGTCGAAGGTGGAGGTCTGCATGGCTCTGCGCATGAGTTCGTGTCGGTTTGGGGCCGGGGTTGATGAGGTGGTGGTGTGACTTGAGACGGATCCATCGCCGGCCGACTCTGAGGGCTGCCGTGAGTTGCGACGCGCCTTGACGATGTTAGCGAGGATCGGCATCTTATCTGCCTTTTTTTGGACGCTGTGTCGTTGTTGTTGGTGTTGGTGGTCGAGCTCCAAGATGAGGTGGAAGCAAAGGGCCAAAGACGGGAAATGTGATCGCAGTTCAGTGACGTCGCTTTTGACATCTCGGCCAATTTCGGCCCGAACTTCACCGATGCAACGATTCTACCTCGCTCGAAGAGAGGAAGGAAGGGGGGGTGGGCGGCCTCGTCCATATAGGAGTCGCAAACGTGCCTCTGCTGCCGCCGCCGCAGCCCGGTGGATCGCCTGAAAAGGACGTCTCGCCCCATTGCCAGTCAGAAGCAGACCTTCGATGGCGGGAGAAGGCCATCGCTATGGCACAAGGAACCCATGCCGAACGCAGAAGTTCCCATCGGATACGTCTTCGTTCGGGAGGGTAGAGTCATCGCAGCGGCTAGGAACAGGACGAACGAGCTCTTGAATGTGAGTGGCAAGTACGTCTGATGCTATTCTCCTGCCGATACGCTGATTCTTATCTTTATGGCGCTTTCAAGGCCACACGACACGCCGACTGCCGAGCTCGAAGCCATGGACTCCTGCAGCGCTTCCCGTCCGAACGACAAGATTCCGGTCTGCACCCCACCAAAGCCCCATCAGAAGCACCCTCTTCTGCGGACAGGTCGAATATCTTTCAAGAGACAACGCTTATGTATGGCGCCGCACCTTGAGAGATCGGCGTTGGCAGATTCGTCTTCGGAGCCGGAAACGAGCGATTCGGCGGAAATGGAAGCGTATTGGCCCTTCACGATGATCCTTCACTCTTCAATTTGTCCACATATCGGTCATAGGGCGGCTGCTATCGCAAGGAATCTATCATGCTCCCCCGCAAATTCCACATGACGGAAAACACGAATGGTGAGTGGTCATAAGATTGTTACGCACATTGTCTTCTAGTTGAGCTTTCTTGTTCGGACCAACCTTCTAGCTCCCACACCCAAGACCAAAGCACGCCGAATTCTCAAGACCAATATACAGCGTGCTGCGTGAGTCGTTTGATTCCACTGTGCCCAATCCTCGGCCATTTGCGAGCTTTGCGAAACTCACAAAGGGGACCTTCGTAACCCCCTTTCTCTTATCTCTAGCTCCCGGTGTCTCAATGCATCAGCAGCAGATTTCAGCAACAGACCGACCATGACGACTGGCCGGGCCAACATTTAAAGAGATCCCGAAGGGCCCTCTACCTCTCCATTCAACTCTGTGTCCCCGCTGACCATCTCTGACAGATTTGTGAGCATGAGTCCACGGCTTACAGCCCACGTTCCAGACGAGGAACAGAGATGAGAAGGCGCTGTCTGACCTCCGGAGCTTGCAGAGGCTGTGCCAGTTCATTGAGACGAAAATGAGAAGAAGTTGGGTCATGTTGCCGTCGGCTGTGTATGCCTTCGCATCTTTGGTCGAGCAACTCCCCGACCTTCTGTTGTCAGTGGGAGCCATAAAAAGGCTGCCACACATCACTTCCCCGCCGTCTTCTGATCGTTTTCCATCCACTCTCAATCCCTCTCTCAAATCTTGCCCGTACACTTTACAATCTGCCATCGCCATGAAGCTCTTCATCCCGCTCTTCTTCGCCGCTACATTGGCGCTCGTCAACATTGCGTCCGGCCAGGCCATTGTTGAGAATCCGGTGAGTGTTGGCTTTGATCGATATGCCCGCAAACGCTAGACATCAGTCTGACCATGTCGCTCTGCCCTCCGTAACGTCCTCACAGAAAGCTATCTTCTGCTCGGCCAAGTGCCTGAAATTCATGGACAAGGTTAGTCTCAGACCTGCGTACAAGTTGACCCACTTGCGGCTGAACTCGAGTTATGTTCTTGAATGGCAACCTTCCTTTGCATGTGATCCCTCAACTACCATGCAGCACGGCAAGCAGACGGTACTCAAGCGGGACTGCAAGAACTACCCAAATCAACATTGCGAATTATGCATTAACACTTGCTGCGTTCAAGGCTCGTGCTGCCCTGGAGACTCTAGGAGCTGCACCTAGGTCTGCAGCTGCTGCAGCTCTTTCGATTGACGGTCACGTTGCGTCTTTGGTCGATGCCAATATCAACTCCAACAAGGACATCAAGAAGCTCTTCGACCCTTCATCAACAGCGTCTCCGACTCCATCGTCTTCGCCTCGGGTCACGTTCCTCCAGGCGCCCAACATGGGTCTCGTCGCGACGACAGGTCCTCAGTACTCGTTCTCGTCCTCGTCCTTGCCTTCAGCGATCTCCCCTTCTCTCACCTTTCCGAACCGTCACTTCTTCCCTTCCAAAGTCCTTAATGTCCCCTACAATCCACACTTGTTCGTGGAACTTTTCGCAGTGGCGGGTGTCAATGTCTGATACCACGAGATACAACAGTGGTCCCCATACGCCAGTGACTTAAATACCAGTCTGATCCTATTGTCCATCAGAAATTCCCCAATACCTTCAACCCAGGTGCATAGCCAACGAGGTAAGGGAGCAATGGGGAAAGTGTTCATTGGGGTTGGTGAAGAACTTCAGAGACTCGTGATGCTACAGGAAGGGAGAGTGTACAGAATTGCCCGCAAGACGAGTTCTCTAGCAAGAGATGTCGATGTTGATGCCGGCGTTGGGGCTCGAGTCGTAGCGCTGGGATGAGTAGTCGTCGGGCTTGTAGAAGGCGTTGTTAGGCCCGCAGTTGGGGTTGTCGCATGTGGCTGACGATCCGCCGGGGTCATGGTGAACGAGGCCCGGCCAGAGTAGGCGTGGGGCGAGATGAGGGTGCTAAATCAGAGAGAGTGAAAAAGTCAGTCATGTTCATGAAGGATGTGGAGAAACAAGGAGGGAGGAAGAGTAGAAAGGATGAGAGGGAGAGAAGGAGAGGGAGAGAGGCAGAAGGGAGGGAACTCACATGTCACCAGTAGAGTAGCCACCGTTGAGGGTGAACTCGACCGAGATGCAGTTGGTGCCGTTGATGTCGCAGTTCTGGCCAGCGGAGGCAATGCCGCCGTTGACATCCTGATTGTAGGTGTACGAGCCAGGGCCGAAGTTGCCGATGCCGGGAAGCTGGATGACGGCCGAGGGGCAGTTGGAAGAAAAGTTGATCGTGTGCGAGGCAAGAGCGGAGGTGGCGAGGATGGCAAGGGCGGCGAAGCGGGCGAACATCTTGGCAAGGAAGAGTAAAGTGGAGTTGGTTTTGGGGAAGAAGGCTTTGGCTTTGAGAAGGTGTGGGTATGAATGTCTGTGAAGAGCTGGTGATCTGCGGTGGTGTGGAGAAAGAGAGAAGTTCCAGGTCGGGATGATGGGTGAGCTTATATACCTTTTCGGGGAGGGAATAGATCCCAGAATGACCATCCTGATTCCTGGAGCGATCAGGACAAGGCAGGGTGGACGGAGCGGTGCTTCCGAGAGTGAGGCTGAGCCACTACTCACGCCATCTTGCCCTACGCCGGAGGCCGTGAGAGATGATCATCCGGCCGCAGACGGGCGGGAAAGGCCTAAGAACGCAGCAAACGAGGAAGTCGCCTGGCTGATTCACGGCCATAGACGCTGGTCCCTGGTTCATGATACAATATTTTCCTCAGCCGAAAACTCCTTACCTGGATGTCTTCCTCCAAGATGCGTGCGTCCTGAAGTAAAGAAAGTAGCCTTGAAGATTCGTGCGGGCTGACCGAGTCGATCTCGAGGGATTGCTATTGGCGAGTGACTCGCGAGAATCTTCCGGGGAGAGATGCTTCTCGACCAAGTATCACCTCCCGGTATACCATCAAGGTAGAAATCAGATTTCGCTAGAAACTGATGCGGTGCATCATGGTAATCTAGGCGGCAGAGTGGCCAGCATGTCGTTAGATGTGCCTCCTTTGGGATTGATCGGCAGAGGCGAGCCGGCGCGGTATGAACAGGGACTTCATAGTATAGGGAGGATACTGCAATGCTCCCTGCAGTGGACGCTGTCGGAGAGGAAAGACGATCAGCTGTTAGCTAGCGGTCGCTGCGTCAGATTCTAGCGGGAATGCAGAATGTCGTAACTCATCAGCTCAGCCGCCGTTCGAAGGATGCAGCGATCCTTGCACTATGCGCCAAGTGGCTGTCCATGGAATGTTCTGTCGGAAATCATTATGGAGAGGGACGCAGATGTTATGACAGGTGCAAGGAAAGGATGATGGAAGCGCTGTGAAACTTGGCGGATTTGTTTGTTGCGTTGAATAGAATTGTGGCGCGCGGCGCGCTTACATCAGCAAAGTTTACCCGCACACCAAATCTAATTTGACGCCCAAACCCTCTCCACTCAACTTTCGCTCTCCGCAACCACCAAATTCGAACGCGGCCATACGCACACGTGCTGGGCGGGGACAAGATTCGAATCTCGCAGCAGCCGAAGCCCAGGAACGTCAGCTCACCCGCCATCTTTTTAGCTGCCCTATCCAAATTAAGCAGCGGTGGGGTGCGAAGAAGCCGCCGGTTGATCGTCTCTCTCCGCTGTTCATGCTTCATGCTTCATGTTCCGCTGCGCCTCTTCCTTTCCGTTCCTCTTTCCGCCTTGCGCCGCGGCAACCATCGACTATTCGGCACACGTCAAGCGTCAAGATCTATAAACAAGTGGTCGATGGTCGAACCTTTCTTTCTATGTAAGTGGAAGATCTTCGACGTTCAGCGTTCAGCTGTCAGCAGCAATGAGTTAGACTCCTGCGCCCCGCAATCTCAAGCGATCATTATCTAACGGTATGTACGTATCGCATATCTCTCCACATCATCCAGGCACGCACAGGATCTGGTGCTGATTACCTTCTCACCTTCTACAAGGTCGTCAGCGTCGACTCCGTCAGCCTCACCCCCCGCGCCTCATGACCAATCTCGAAGCTGCGATAATCGATGTTCTGGTTGAAGTGACCTCGCCTGGAAGAACAACTTCAGATGCCAGTGTGTCCCAACTACGAAATACTGCGCCGAATGCGAAGACGACGTCCTGCATTCTAGGCAAGGCTAGAAGCGAACGAATGACCAACTCAACATCGGAAGCAAGTGGGTCGCCAACTCATCAGTGATACCATTCGCCATTTGCTATTGATCCTTCTTGTCGCCACTTCCTCTCCATCTTAGTTACAGCCAAGGCGGCGTCAGCTCTCGGTCTGTCACGTTCTTGCCGGGGCGTCCTCGATCCTCGCGAGAACCAGGAACGCAACCAGGCACAGTCAGTCACTCAGTCCCTTGCACCTCAGCTCGTGACCCAAATTTGGCAACACGCTCTGCCGGTCCTAAGGTTTCCGGCTTCCACGAATGCCGCTCAGGCGTCTACTGATCTTCCTCACGTATGTGACGCGGACTCTCATCCTCCAGCCAACGAGACATGAAAAAGTATATAAGTGGTGAAAGAAATCCTCTCAGTCTCCCTCCCCTCCTTGATAACCATCTCATCTTCTCTTCCTCAGCCAGACAACAGTCAAACCAATTCTCATACTTCACATCCTATCTACCCACTTCAATTCTCAACAACAAGCAACAATGCAGGCCACACTTACCATCACCGCCCTTGCGCTCTCCCTCGCCTCGTCGGCAGTCGCATTCAACATCCACTTCCAGAACAACTGCGGATACACCGTCTGGCCCGCTGTAGGCAAGGCCCCCAACGGTCAGCCTGATGGATCGGTCAACTTCGGCGCTCGACTCGACCCTGGCGGAAGCGCCGACTTCGGTGTGGACGACCACCAGATCGGCATTCGTGCATGGGGCCGCACCGGCTGTGATGGTAACGGCGCCAACTGCCAGACGGGGGCTTGCAACGGTGGTCTCTACTGCTCCGATGCCGGGATCACTTCGGGCGTCATTCTCTCTGAGTACGGATACGGCAACTTCGGCAACTTCGGTGGCGAGCGCAGTGAGTTTCTTCCTTGCTCTGCTTCTTTTCTGGGGATTTTCCTGTTCCGTTGACATATCCTTCGCTCTTACCCTTTCCCAGTTGCATGGGATCTGAGCCGCGTCGATGGCAACGTCAACATTCCAACTACTCTTTCAGCTACAGACGGTCAGAGAGTCTACTGCGGGGGTGAGTTTCCGATCAGTCGACTTCTCTGCTTGGGACTACTACTGACTGCTATATTCTGCCCCTTTCCATGCAGACAACAACTGCCCGGCCGACCAGGCTTACAGCTACGCCACTGACTGTGAGTCACTTGCGTCTGCCTCCATTCTAATCCTCACTTGCTGCCTTCAAGATGTGCTCTGACACGGATTCCCTTCTCTGATTACCTTCACCATCACACAGACGCCGCCGACCGCAACTCAGGCCTGGGCACTTCCTTCACGCACCAGTTCTGCTGATTCAAGAAAACCAACATTCTCCCCGTGGCCTACGCAGCGTACCCAGATCGCCACTCGATGCGCCCGTCCCCTGTTCTTTGACATCCTGGCACTCACTGTCCACGCCTCAATTTGTATCACCTCTTGTCGAATCTAAACTGTCTCCATTCTATATCTTGACGTCTACTTTTTCGCTCGCCTTGCTTCAGTGCTGTATCGTTATCTTGATGCTCTGGGTCCAGAGCCTCGAGCGTCCTTGACGCTTTAAATTTGACTACTGAGAAGATTTAGAGATCTCGTCTTCTACTTCATCGCTTCATCTCGTATTACTCTTCTTGCCTTGCCAATATCTAAATCGCTTGAGCTTGAGGTTGAAGCGTACAGCAAACCTTAAACCGTCCCACCGTGGGAAAAATGTAATATTGTGGCGTCGCGTTTCAGATTTAATTATCCGGCGCTTCGGGTATATTCTCATTGGTTTTCTGGGCGGAATTGATTGCGTTCGGATGACAGCTGTCAGCTGTTCCTGTGAATTCCTGCCGTCAGCCGTCTCCTTCAGTCTTGACGCTTGACGTCGAACATCTCCAGACGTTGGCTCATGGCTGGTCGCGGCGTCGAATCTCGCCTCCCGGAATTTCTTCCAAGTCGCACGTGCAACTGTTCCTGAGATGTCAGTCAGTCAGAGAGTAAGTAGCACTTTGTCATGTTGGCTAATGAGGAGAATCACCCGTCCCCATTGCTGACAGCCTCGCCTCAACTACCTCACGCACGCCTGGATCATCGCCAGTCTCTCGCGGTCAGCGGAATGTGAGCTTCAAGATCTTCCACAGCCGAGATTCCGAATCTGACTTTACTCATCAGTCACTACACCCCCAGATGAGGTGGCTCATAGTCCACCTCCACAAGTATGCCCGGCTCCCTCCCATTGCTCAGCCTGCTGTTCGTCGGAGTTGAAGTTGAGGCCTCGGAATTCTTACCTTGGGCGTCGTCCGAGATGTCGGCTGCTCGAAAGCTCCCTCCAAACCCAAGGCTCACAAATAGTTACAATCTTTGGGCTTGACTCTTGACAGGCCTTCCAACTGTGCGCGATCGGCGGGTGTCTCACAGCAGTCGAGCTATGGCATGGTGGCGCGATGATCTGCTGTATCATTCCCATGGACGGCGTCACGTTCCTGGGAAACCAGGTGTGGCTGAGCAGCGTCGTTCTCATCCCGGCCTCAGCCTCACCCTTGCCCTTGAACCCGCCCTTCCGTCCGCCCTGTCTCGTCTACATTGCTCCAGGAATGAGGATGGTCATTCTGGGATCTATTCCTGTTGTTGATATACATACCCTAGCCAGTGGCTACCTCGGGTACTCACCTGTGTGACTGAGAGATACCACGAGGATCACCCTTCTTCTTCCTGTGATGCAAACTTGCGCACGACAGGGCTAAGGACAGCAGCAAGATGGTTGTTGGATTAAGGAAGGGAGAGCAGAAGAGAACTGGAGAAAACACTTTGCTCGAAAGCGGAGTTTCAATGTGATATGTGGGAAAGAAAAGTGTAGCTGCCGATCGATTGATCGATCACGAGAAAAGGGGGTCACGTGGAGAAAGGAGGGCCGGAACGGTGTGTCGACTCTTACCGCTGAATTCAGCGGTAAGGCAAGAAAATAGTCGACCCGAGAAGGAGACGCTCTTACCGCTGAATTCAGCGGTAAGCCAAGAAAATAGTCGACCCGAGAAGGAGACGCTCTTACCGCTGAATTCAGCGGTAAGCCAAGAAAATAGTCGACCCGAGAAGGAGACGCTCTTACCGCTGAATTCAGCGGTAAGACGGGAAAATAGTCGACCCGACAAGGAGACAGCTCTTACCGCTGAATTCAGCGGTAAGCCGGGAAGATAGTCGACCCGACAAGGAGACAGCTCTTACCGCTGAATTCAGCGGTAAGAGATGCCGACAAGGGCTCGACAAGGGGAACAGCCTGGACACAATATGTACTTGGCTAGCAACCTCAGGACTGGTTGCACCCTATATAACAACACTCCCTCTCAACCAGCATGAGGTTTGATGCTAGCCGAGAGGTCGACCAGGCCAAGCGAGGTCCGATGCTTGGCAAGGACGTGCGCGGGAGTGGCCTTGGTAAAGATGTCTGCAAGCTGATCGGAGGTCCCGATGTACTTGAGCTCCAGGGCGCCTTCTTCGACCTGCCACCTGATGAAGTGGTAGCGGAGGCCGATGTGCTTGGTGCGTCGATGCCAACCAGGGTTTTGAGCAAGAGCCAGAGATCCCTGGTTGTCCCCGTTCAGCATGATGCTGACCGCGTCGGGGCTGACTTGATCGTACGCTAGGACAGCAGTACGGAGCCAAATTGCATCCTTGGCCGCCTCGGTGAGAGCGACGTACTCCGACTCCACCGAGGAGAGGGAGACACACTGTTGGCGGAGAGAACCCCAGCTGACAGTAGCTCCGTAGAGCTTGAAGACGTATCCCGATTGGGATTTACGATCTTCAATGTTACCGGCCCAGTCGGCGTCCGAATAGCCGATGAGCTCGGGCTCGCCGTCGACCTTGACGGGAGCTAGGACGACTGGACGAGAGCAAAGTCTCGAGTTGCCTTAGCGTAGCGAAGCATACGCAGCGCGTACTTGAGGTGCTCCTCCGTGGGAGCACTGCAAAAACGCGAGAGAGCGCTGACACCGAAAGCGAAGTCGAGACGGGTGCAGAGGTAGAGCCACATCAGGCTTCCAATCAGGGCCTGATAGTACCCAATCTTGTCTCCTTTGAGGAAGACTCCCTCTGGAACGAGCTTCGTTCCCACCACGATAGGTGTCGACTCTGGACGACAATCTGTCATACCAAAACGCTCCAGGACGGTGTCGATGTAGTGACCTTGGCTTAGGGCATAGCCGTGGTCGAGCTTTTCGATCTTGACTCCAAGGACAGAGCTGACGGCACCGATGTCCGTCATCTTGTACGATGCCTTCAGGCCGTTGCGTACGGAGTCGATAGCCTTCTGGGTCTTCCCCGCGATGAGGAAGTCGTCAACGTAGACGAAGACGATAGTGCGCGAGCCGTCCGGCTCAATACGCACAAAGATGCCCCAGTCGGCATCGCTGTGGGTGAAGTCGAGCGCCGAGAGCTTGGCGACGACGTCGAGCCACCACAAGCGAGCGGACTGCTTGAAACCATAGAGGCCCTTACGGACAAGCAGCCCAGTTGCCTTGGAGTCCTGCTGTTCCCATCCCTCAGGAAAGCTGATGTAAAGGACGCGATCCATATCGGGATTGAGGAAGGCCGTCTCTGCATCCATCTGCCAGATGAGCAGATCATGGACGACGGCCTCGACGAAGAAGATCCTCATGCTCGTCATCGACCGACGGGAGCATAGGTCTCGTCGTAGTCGATGCCGTAGCGCTGTGTGAAGCCACGGCCGACCAGACGAGCCTTGTGCTTGAGGAAGTTGCCATCGGCATCTCGCTTCGTCTTGCAGACCCACTTGGTGGAGACCACCTTGGCGCCGGGAGGGAGGACCACCTCCTCGAGCGTCTTGTTGTTGATGAGCGACGTGAGCTCACTTTCGAAAGCTTTTGCCCATTCACGTCGCTCAGGACTTGACATGGCCTCGCCATAGCTGGCGGGGTCATTGTCCACGACTGAGATCTTGCACAGGAATCCTTCTGATTCCTGAAAAAGGGTCGTGTAGGACTCGTGAAAACGAGCGGACCGCTGGCCTTGGCCAGGACGAGTGGACCGTCGAACGCCTTGAGCCCGAACGACAGGGACGTTGATCGGTACCTCAATCCCCTCCTCGGGCTCACGACGCTTGCGGCCGCGAGCCGCGATGGGGACGTCGACGGCTGCTTCGTCGAGGTCCGAATCAGCGTCGCTGATATCGCTGAGCTCCCCGTCGGACTCGGGGAGATCGGCGGACGTGGCCTCGACCTCAAACTCAGCGGTATCAGAGGGAACGTCGACCTCAGCCACCTTGTGCGAGAGCTTGGGGCCGAACGAGACGTTGCGCGAGAAGACAATCTTCTTCGTAGTCTCGTTGTAGACACCCCAGCCGCTCCGATCGGTTGGCCAGCTGACCATGATTCCCCTCCAGGCCTTCGGGGTGGTCAGGTCGGACTTGGCACGGTCGGCGGCCGGACGTGAACCCAGCATGGAGAACCAAATGCTTGAGCCTTGCCAAGGGAGGGCTTGCGCTTGTGGACAAGCTCCCAGACCGTACGACCGTCATTCAACATGGTGAGCTTCATGAGCAACACCGCAGCGAATAAAATCGCGTGACCCCACCACTGAACCGCCATGTTGCTACTGTGAAGCATGGCTGCCGTCATCTCCTTGAGAGTACGGTTCTTGCGTTCAGCTACGCCGTTAAGTTCCGGAGTGTGTGGGGTGGTGATGTGGTGGAGGATGCCTTGAGACGCCGTCCAAGATGACATGTGCTTGTTGACGTACTCCCCTCCACCATCGGTGCGAATGACCTGCACCTTGTTGCCGAAAGCCCTCTCGGCAACCTTGACGAAATCCACCAGACGGTGGAAGACTTCAGCCTTGGAACGAAGTAGGTCTACCTTCGTCCACTTGCTGTACTCGTCAATGAATGTGGCGTAGTACTTGAAGCCGCCAAAGCAGGCTACCAAGGGACCGGCAACATCAGTGACGATGATCTCACCCGGAGCGGTCGCAGGGAGAGGGCTGTCGTTGAACGGGCGACGAGTAGCCTTGGTAGCTTCGCAGCTGTCGCACCAAGGCTTGTCGTCCAGTAGGCCGGGCACGGAAGGGAGGTGACCGGACTTCACCAGCTTCTTGATCGTGCTGAAGGCCAGATGGCCCAGGCGGACATGGATGTCGAGAGCGGGACTGCTCTTGACGTCCTGAGCGGGAGCGAGATGGGACATCGCGGGTGCTGAGGTAGCCGAAGGCTCAACCTGCAGCATGAGCCATCGAGCTCGACCGCGCTTCGTCAATGGCATACGCCAAGACGGATGATCCCTGTGCTGGAGGAAGGCGGTGTCGTCGGTCTCGACGACCTTGATCCAGCCACGCTCACGGAGTAGCTCCTCAGAGAGGAGGTTGACTCCAGCGCCGGGCAAAAGGACAACACCCTGAAAGGTGATGCGCCGGCCCGAGGCCAAGAGGCCAGTTACATCTCCGACTCGGTCGGAGACCTGCTTGGAACCGACAGTCTTGAACGACAAAGGCTTGTCGGTCGCACGAGCGTTGATCAAGACATCAGCCCTGTCGACGATGTGCTGAGAAGCACCTGAGTCGACCATGAAAGGAACCAGAGTCGACGACGAGGAGGCAGCGAGGATGTCGGTGCTGGGCTCAAAGAAAGCACCGAGCATCGAATCTGCATCTGGATAAGCTGCATAGGCGGCCGCAGACTTGCCCTTACCCTTGCCAGAAGAGGACTTTCGTGGCTTAGGACAGTCAGGCGATGCGTGCCCGGGCTGATGGCAGTTCCAGCAGATTACCTCTCCAGGCCCGTGTGACTGGCTACTGGGCAGTCGGGCCGGATGTGGTCCCGTTCACCGCAGCCATAGCAGAGAAGGCGCTTTCCGCCTTGTGAAGGACTCGGTGCGCTGCCGCCACCAGTAGCCCTGGACGTCGAGGGGGATGGCGAAGGGTAGGACTTGCCCTTGCCTCGTCCTCGACTGGATCCAGGCTTGCCACCTCTGGCGATCTTGGCGGTGCCCTTGATCTTGAGAGGGGTTCGGATGGCAGCCATAGCCATGGCATCCACCGAGCGTTGCGCCGAGGACTTGCGCTCCGCGTTTTCCTCGTTGTAGAGGCGGACAAAGGCCAGAAAGGTCTGGTCAGGCTTGTCCAGCGTCCTCCACTCCAACCGGACGCACTTGAGGCTGTGGGGGAGAGTGTCGATAAACCGATTGCACTTCTCTCGGTCATTCTGACCCCAGGGAAGACCTGCAGCATCAGCTTCGGCCACAAGCTCCATGAAGCTATTAAGATGCTCGGTCATATCGCCTTCGTCCGTGAGGTTGAGGCACAACAGTTTCCTGTTGATAGTTGCCCGATGATCGGGCGTGGTGAGGTTGTTGAGGTCGCTGAGGAGCTCCCACATGCCTGCCGCCGAGGAAATGTTGCGGATCATGCCCGAGTAGGCGCCGCCAACAGTCCTGCGGATAAGTGACATCGCCTTGGCGTCACGGTCCTTCCAGGACTCGACAAGGCGGTGGTCGGAGGAGGTTGCATTGGGCGGAAGCGTAGGACGCTGCTCCTGCCCGCGAACGATCTCGATGGCGCGGACGCCGACCAGGACTGGTTCAAGGGCTTCGCGCCACTTGAAGAATGTCTCCACGCTGCTGCAGATTGGAACAGCAGCGACGGAGGAAGAAGAGTTGCCGTCGTCGGCATGATTGACGTAGGCGAAGGGCATCTCGAGGGCCAGAGAATGTAGGACGTGTGTGTGGTGATGACTGGGTTGAGTAGCCAAGGAATGAGCTACTGCCTTCTATCGGCCGAGAAATCCGAATGGTGCCACGTGGTCTTACTCCCGCTTTCTGGAGTAAGAGCTGAGTGCGAGTGTATTCTATCGGCCGAGAAACCAAACAGAAAAGGACAACAGCGAGGAGAACCTGCACTGAGAAGGACGAAGGAGTCGACCAAGAGGACAAGGAGGACAAGGACGCGGAGAGAGGAAGGTCTGAGACGAAGGCTGGAAGTGCCTGTCTGTATTGCTGTTGCTCGGTAATGTGTAGGTGATGTGGCTGTCAAGAGCCTGTGTGAAGGTGAACCGAGGAGAACCAGGGAAACAATCAAAGGACGAGGACGAGGACCGAGACAGTCGAAATGCACCAGTGTGATCCGCGGAGAACCAGCGGTGTCACCGGAGGACCAGGTGAGGACGAGGACGAGCCGAGGATGGGTAGCGAAGTGGAGAACCAGCAGCGCGGCAGGACCCGATGGCGAGGGGGAGGACAGAGAGCCAAGTCGCAGGTGCGCGGGGGAGAACCACCAGCAGCAGCGGAGAGCGAAACGTTGGTCGAGGTGGGCAATGGAGAACCAGAGCGACACCAGAGCGCCAGAGCGCAGAAGAGGGAACGCGGAAGAGGACCGAACGCGGTACCGGAAGGACGTGAGAGATGGCGCAAGGTGTGCCGTGAGGACCAGCAGCAGCACCGAAAGGAAGTAACGGAGAACCGAAAGGAGAAAGGAAGAAAAGAAAGGAAGGGGGAAGAGCTAGGTCAGACTCTTAATCTGTTGTTGATATACATACCCTAGCCAGTGGCTACCTCGGGTACTCACCTGTGTGACTGAGAGATACCACGAGGATCACCCTTCCTGTCTTGTATGCAGACTTGCGCACCACAGGTAAAGGACGCAGCAAGATGGTTGTTGGATTAAGGAAGGGAGAGCAGAAGAGAACTGGAGAAAACACTTTGCTCGAAAGCGGAGTTTCAATGTGATATGTGGGAAAGGAAAGTGTAGCTGCCGATCGATTGATCGATCACGAGAAAAGGGGGTCACGTGGAGAAAGGAGGGCCGGAACGGTGTGTCGACTCTTACCGCTGAATTCAGCGGTAAGGCAAGAAAATAGTCGACCCGAGAAGGAGACGCTCTTACCGCTGAATTCAGCGGTAAGCCAAGAAAATAGTCGACCCGAGAAGGAGACGCTCTTACCGCTGAATTCAGCGGTAAGCCAAGAAAATAGTCGACCCGAGAAGGAGACGCTCTTACCGCTGAATTCAGCGGTAAGACGGGAAATAGTCGACCCGACAAGGAGACAGCTCTTACCGCTGAATTCAGCGGTAAGCCGGGAAGATAGTCGACCCGACAAGGAGACAGCTCTTACCGCTGAATTCAGCGGTAAGAGATGCCGACAAGGGCTCGACAAGGGGAACAGCCTGGACACAATATGTACTTGGCTAGCAACCTCAGGACTGGTTGCACCCTATATAACAACAATTCCCTCCCCGAAAAGGTATATAAGCTCACCCATCATCCCGACCTAGAACTTCCTTTTTCTCCTCACCATCGCAGATCACCAGCTCTTCACAGACACTCATACCCACACCTTCTCAAAGCCAAGCCTTCTTCTCCAAACCCAACTCCACTTCACTCTTCCTTCCCAAGATGTTCGCCCGCTTCGCCGCTCTCGCCATCCTCGCCACCTCCGCTCTGGCATCGCACACGATCAACTTTTCTTCCAACTGCCCCTCGGCCGTCATCCAGCTTCCCGGCATCGGCAACTTCGGCCCTGGCTCGTACACCTACAATCAGGATGTCAACGGCGGCATTGCCTCCGCTGGCCAGAACTGCGACATCAACGGCACCAACTGCATCTCGGTCGAGTTCACCCTCAACGGCGGCTACTCTACTGGTGACATGTGAGTTTCCTCCCTTCTCCTCTCTCCCTCTCCTTCTCTCCCTCTCATCCTTTCTACTCTTCCTCCCTCCTTGTTTCTCCACATCCTTCATGAACATGACTGACTTTTTCACTCTCTCTGATTTAGCACCCTCATCTCGCCCCACGCCTACTCTGGCCGGGCCTCGTTCACCATGACCCCCGGCGGATCGTCAGCCACATGCGACAACCCCAACTGCGGGCCTAACAACGCCTTCTACAAGCCCGACGACTACTCATCCCAGCGCTACGACTCGAGCCCCAACGCCGGCATCAACATCGACATCTCTTGCTAGAGAACTCGTCTTGCGGGCAATTCTGTACACTCTCCCTTCCTGTAGCATCACGAGTCTCTGAAGTTCTTCACCAACCCCAATGAACACTTTCCCCATTGCTCCCTTACCTCGTTGGCTATGCACCTGGGTTGAAGGTATTAGGGAAGTTCTGATGGAAAATAGGATCAGACTGGTCATTAAGTCACTGGCGTATGGGGACCACTCTTGTATCTCGTGGTATCAGACATTGACACCCGCCACTGCGAGAAATTCCACGAACGAAGTGTGGATTGTTAAAGGCGTAGGGGCTTCAGGGATAGAGATGAGGTGACGATGTGAAGAGGTGGGAGAAGGGGAGAAGACTGAGGACAAGGACGAGGACGAATACATACTGGGGACCTGTCATCGCAACGAGACCCGTGATGTTTGAGTGGAGGAACGGAGGAACGGAGGAACGTGAGAGGAGGTGGAGACGATGGAGTTGAAGACGACATTGAGAAAGGGTTGGAAGCTTCTTCGTAGCCTTGGCTGGGGTGAAGTTGGCAACGACATGAACCAAGGACGCGACGTAACCGACAAATCGAAAGGGCGGCAGCAGCTACAGGACTAGAAGCAGCTTTTGTAGAACACAGGGCAGCATTGAGCTTCCTTGCAGCAATCGTTGATGCATTTCTGGCAAACACTCATATCTTCTGGCTCCAAATTTGCGCAGCCCATATAGGGTAGCTCCTGAACGCCATGCTGTATGGTGGGTATAAAAAATCCCATGCATCAAAAGTTGCCAATCAAGAAGAATAACATGAGGCTGAATTCTGGAACTAACCTTGTTGATGTAATCACCGCACTTGTTCTTGCAGAAGGCCACTCTCTGTGAAGACGTTACGTGGAACAGAGCGACAAAATCAGACTGGTTTAGATAATCATAACCGTTTGAACAGATGAATCAAATCCAAGACTCACATTAGGGTCAGGCTTGCGGGCGGACGCGATGTTGACGAGGGCCAATGTAGCGGCGAAGAAGAAGGGGATGGAGAGCTTCATGGTGATGGCAGACAGTGAAGGGGATGCGAAAGTCCTGAAGAAGAGGGAGTGAATAGTGAAGGTGGATGGGTAATGGGGATGTAGTCTGGTCACACCAGACCGCCGCAGGAAACCTGCTAATTCGCGGTCTGGCCGCACTCGACCAAATTTGAGTGACACTCCCACCAACTTTCTACAACACCATCCGGCCAGCACATACTTTCTTCCTTCCTACAGATATCTCTGCTCAATCAAACGCAACCAAAAACCAGAGTAGGCGTGAGTGGGTATGGCATTCAACAAGACCCCGCTGTTTTCTGTGTCGCTGTCTCGCTTTCCATGCTCTAGCTGACTTTTGTGTCAACCGCACCTTCTGACGACAACAGCTTCCCACTCAGCCTCTTCCCCTTTCCGCTCTCAACTGCATCGAAACGCATCAACATTCCACACCAAAATGCGAAAGCTGGAGAAGGCAATTCGTGTGCACGATACAATGCGCGAGGTCGACATTTCCTTTTCAGATTTTTTAGACGAATTTTTGGCCGACACCGCTGGTTCGTTCGTTCCAGTTCTCTCAAAATGGATACGTTACAGCGACGGTCAAACATTTGGGCCCCTTCGACTGGTGCAAGGAGTCATTTCGGTGCTGGAGCGGAGTGGTAGCAGGAGCGCGCGTCAGGAATTTTACGGCGGTCTTATTCGCCTTCTGGATGCACCGCTTGAGGAAGAGATGCGCAAGGCTTCTCACGTCGCGGCCTTACGTTCCAACGCTCTAATCACGGATCCCAGCGCTGTCGGACGCAACCAGTTCAAGGAGGTGCACGATCTTGTTCAAACCCATCTTCCCATCTCAACTGCGTTAGCGCGACGTTTATGCAGAACTTGGAGCGATACTCGGCCAGAACATACTCGGCCAGAAGAACCATATCCCTCGGAAGCCATCGGCGCCTCGGACGATAACACCAGTGATTATGGGGTACAAGTCGTAACGCCGGATCCTGACGCTCGCGTGAGTGTCCTGCGATTTCTTGAACTGCTGTATCGAATACTGAATACTGTGCTTTCGCTGTTGGGGAGTCCAGAAGGTTGCCGTTATACTTTCCGTTGCATTGAACAGTAGGAGCGAGCGATTCAACCGACTACAGGCTGCAATAGGAATCATGTTGCGACTTCAACACGCCCCGGCGGGAGTCCAGACGCTTCTTAATCGTATTGGCATCAGCACAAGTCGCGACACAAGCACGAGACATCTCGGTTCTCTCCAAAGCGCTGCAGTCCTGAAAGCAAAAGACATGATGGAGCAGAAGGAGCGTATTCACGTTCTGTTGTTCGACAATCTCGACCTCTACGTGCGATCACGACCAGGACGGGTCACTTCGTCCAACACATTGGTGAACTTGACCACACGTACGCTGCTTCAACCGCCCTCGTCCTTCGCCGCTTCTTTGGTTTCAGCCTCTGCTCTTGGTGCCTTGGACGGATCGCGATCGCTCAACGAAGACGAAGTACTGGGTGACTGTGATGTTATCCGCCGCTCGGCGCAGCTGTTCCTGGCTCGTGAACTCGTTCGCTCTATCAAGGCTGCATCGCGAAAAGGTAAACGTGGTGTCGATACTATCACTATGTTGGAAACATATGTGAATCAGTGTCAGGATAGGGTTCGTGTAGACGAACTCGATGCAGAGGCATGGGATATTGCGCCATTGCCGCTTTTGGAGGAGAACGAGGGATGTATTGAAGGAACTCTAGCTGTGCTAGAGGAGAGTGCAGTGACTTTGGGTATCATGGAGAGGGACGAGTTGTCAGCGGATACGAACACAAACGACAGGGACGATGGCTCGAACAGCAGCTGCGATGGATTTAGCATTCTACGAAGGACCGATGTTCTCCCCGAAGGCGCTCTGCTGTTCGTCGTTGGCGACTTGAAGTCACACCGAAATGTGGAAGCAGGAATAAAAGCACGTCGTCATCACGAGCACAAAGAAGAGCGAATGGATTATATACGATCTACTCCCGCTCCCTGGCATCTCCTTCTCAATTGGGTGTGGGCGATCTTCAAAATGCATTTTTCCTCAGCCAAAGTTGGATTCGCAGCCAGCTTAGAACGTTTGAGGGATGCTCTTCGACGAGGCAAGACGGCTCTTCGCGAGGACGAGCCCTCTTTTAATGAGGCCTGGGCCTTGATTCGGCATACGTTTGCTGGCTGGGTCCGACAAAGCTTCGTGTGCGTTTTTCCCGTGGGTTGTATAATGTATTGGTCGTTGGCCAATGACTGACGCAAGCTGTTTCTCAGACAGGAAAGAGCTGTCGAAGCAACGGAAGGACATCTCCACCTGGACGCCAAAGGATGCGCAATCAATCCAAATGCTCGTGGATGCGGTACGGGAGCATTTGTTCGAAGAGGCAGCTGTCCGTGAGGCACAGTTTCGCCATGACGAGGTGGGGATCAATGCTCGACTGTTCCTTCGCGATGCTTTGTTGGCCTTGGAGTGGGACGATGCGTGTCGTCGAGGAGATGTAGGTAGAATGCTGGCGACACAAAGGTTCCTGGCTGTCGGTTTTGCAGGAGCCGGACGCCATCAGTATTCTCAATCTTGCCTCGACGACATCTGGACACACAAAGTACTCACGGAGGACTCCTGGCGCACGTTGATGGCTGTGAGGCTCCTCAACAGGTACGGAGCGAGAAACAGCTTTATCGGAGCGGATCTGTATCAAGAACATTTGAACAGAGAGATTCAGGTCAGTGATCGATTGTGGCGTAATCCCTTCAAGTTATTGTTTACTAAGACTTACGAGACAACCTCTATCATGGTTGATGAAACAGCGGGCTGACATAGCGCATGGTGCAGATACGGCCATTGCGAGACTGAGAGATACCTTCTCGGCTACGTCGGAGGTTGCAAGGGCGATGCGGAAGGCTCATCAAGACCTGTTGGGCTTCAGCGGAAAGAGGTGGAAGGAAGATCAGCGATATGACAGAGATATCGATCGCATATCTAATCTGGCGGGCCAGGACGGTCTATTTGACTCACAGCTCAACCGATACTCCAACGAAACAGTAGCAAAGCTGGCGGCGAAGGCATCAAGCTTCATTGGGCCTCAAATCCCCTCCGCCGAGGACCTCTTGCAAGACTTGGTGCTGCCTGACTACGGAGAAGATGCGCTTGAAAAGGGGGTGATGTACTTGAGATCTAAAGGTTATCATCGATGGCAGAAGCTCCGGACCGCTTGGGACCGCTACGATGCTTTCCTCGGCCTAGCATTAGAGGATGAAGAGACGATGAGCGACGCCGACTCGACATGCTCGCACAGCTCAAACGCACCTGGAGAACAACGCGCTGGCGACGTCCGGACACTGAGCGAAGATGCGAGATCCGAAATAGCGCGACGAATGCGACAAAGGGAGTGGGCTCGTAGAGAGGAGGAACTGGATGCTGAAGAAGCAGAAGGGCCGGATGACATCAGTGATGGACAGGCTTAGATCGATAGCGGTCTCTTGGTTCACGAATTATGGTGACTGGGTTACTCACCGTCAAGACTTCAGGATCTGCGTGCAATCCATCCTGCCGGGGTTAGCCTGGAGGCTACCGCCGAGTGCAAAGACGCATTAGCCCAGCATTGAAGAACGTCTTGAACTTCGACAAGATGGTGCGCTTGTACGCTCGAAGATGCGCCAAGCAGTTGCTGAACGTACTCCGAGTTGATTTTGCCCCCGTTTTTGACGTGAGCCAGAATTCTTGGTGCTCGATCGGTGAGGCCACGCATTGCTTCATCCGACATTATGCTTCGCTCGTTTTGCCACCTTCGAGAGTCGGGCCTGGCATTATATGCCTGTATTCGCCACTTATTGAGCCGTGCTGCTAGCTCCCGACGCAGATTAACAGATTCAGCATTCAAAGGAGGCGCAGTGAGACGGTTTACACCGCGTGTAGCTTCAGGTTCAATGTGATGGCGCTCCACTGCATTTGCAGTATCGCAGTTTGAGCAGCATATCAAGCTCGTGGACGTCAGAGTGGAAGGAGTTGCTCGCCAATAAAATCGAGCTTGTCTGTCGGCAGAACTACCGCTGACAGGTCCGCGACCGATGGGCTCGGATGATACAGTAGCTGGCTGACCGTCGCTGGTTCCGGGAAGGACAGAAAAGTCCAAACCGAGCAGTCGAGAGAGCTCTGTTCGCAGGCATCCCCGGCACTCGAGCCATTTGCGCAGAGGTTCATCAAGCGCCTCCCACTTCTGTCTGTTCGTAGCGCTCATTTCCACTGCACATGCAGAAGCCGTCCCTCGTTGCCTGATCGACTCTCGTACTTGACAGATCCAAGGGTCACACAAAAGCAGAACTTTTGCTTGTGCGTTCGGTCCTCGAGCGGCTCGTCCGAAGTGCTGAACCAACGACTTGAAGTCCTTCGGCATCTGGAACTGGATGACCATATCGACGTCAGGGAGATCAATGCCCATGCCGAGTACCTCCGTCGCAGCGACGATGCGGACCTTTCCTGCCCTTAATCTCCGCATCACACTGTTCTTCTGAAGGGGCGTGTCACCAGCGGTGAAAGATTCGACCGCGTGTCGTAGGAAAGCAGGGAGTCGCGCTCGAATTGCATCTGCCGCGTCTACCGCCTTCGTTCGTGAGTCCACGTAGATCAATACCTTCGGTAGATCGTTCAAGCTCTGTGGATGAGCCGGTAAGACCTCGAGCAGATCGCGAAATGTGGACACGGCATGCCTGAATGCCTGAATGTCGTAGATGCACCCATCACGCTCCTTTCCGACATCAAGTGCGAAGAAAGGAAGTTGCCCGAACCGGAGGGCCGTACACAAGGCCGGCAGGCACGGCCCACATAGAGTGGCCGAAACAGCGATCAAGGGAACGCCAGCATGGAATCTTGCGCGTAGGATTGCGAGCTTGCCGAATTCGGGTCGAAATGCGGATCCTCCACGGCCAGTGACTATGCCCCAGTCGTACACGACATGAGCCTCGTCCACGATAATAGTGCCCAAAGTCTTCGCCCAATCACTGTCGCACACCGCCTTGCTTGCCCGTGCATTTGTAATGAGGGTCTCCGGTGCAGCAAAAACCACTCGTACAAGTCCTTGCTCGATTTGTTGAAGCGGATTTGAAGTCCTGGCAGTGCTATTCCCCTTGCCACCTACCTTAAGCATGGGGAGAAGAGCCAAGAGGTATCGGAAGATGCAGAACAGAAAGTTAGTACGACGGAAGTGTACATAAGTTGTAGCCCCTGGGGCGCGTGAGACATCAGCCATACTCACCACCCTTCTATCAGCACTCATCGTATCCCCATTCAAAGCTACGGCAGAAATGCCCATCTTTGCTAGCTTCTTAATCTGTGTAAAGTAGCATTAGAGTGACTCGTTAGTTTGCCTGCTCGCTTAACTCGACGCATATAGATGGAGATCTGAGATGGAAAAATGCTCGCCTGTTCTTTTTGAATAGCTTTCAGCGCCGTGATGACCAGCACAGGTGCTCGGCCTGCCAAAATGATGAGTAGCCATATTGCACTTTTTCCTGCCCCAGTTCCAGCAGCAATGATTCCGTCCCATCCTGCCAACGCACGATACGCGCCTTCAATCTGCCATGGCTTGGGCTGGAAGTCACTCTTTTTGGTCGCTGCACGTACAGCATCAACCAATGCAGAGAGGGAGAGAATCGGTGCAGGTCGTTCTGATGAACGACGACCTCGTACAATTTTGCGCCCTGAGCATGTAAGATTTAAGAAATAAGTCAGACATGTGTATTCGCCCGTTCGCCGCACTTTCTGCGATATGGGTGTCTGATCCAGTAACCCTCCTGCAACCTACTCACGTCCTGTATCATCCTTGTTCCGACGTACAACAGGCGAAGATAGCTGCGGTCCTGTGGTATTCGATCGACCAGGTATCCTCGACGTCGCTTCAGCACCCTGCAATGGGAAGCAGAAGAAATGGGGAGCAGAAGTCATAAAGTCAGATCGCTGAGCGCTGCGTTCTGAAGACGCCATGTCGCCATCTATGCCTGATACTCACTGTGACTAGGCTCGATAGCTCCAAGGAATTTCCAACGTCGCCTTCGCCTTCGTCAAAAATCTGATGCTGCCCCTGATCTTGTTGTATGGTGCGGGAGGGGGCCGTAGAGCAAGTTGATGCGCCCAAAACTGGCGCAGAGAGCAGGTGAGGGTCGATGAAGGTCTCCTGGTTGCTATAATGTATGATAGATTAAAGGGAGGAAAATATTGAGTGGGTGAATCAGTCACATCTACATCTGCCAGAGTCCAGATGCTCGTCGTACAAAAAATGGGAGCCCTCACTTACATTTTTGGCTGCGACTGCTCCTCGACGTTATCCAGAACACTCGCGCAACTGACCCGTCGACGCTGGGGTTCCGAAGAGATGTTTGATGGTGAGAATCGGAACAGTAGCGGGGTTGGATGGAGGTAATGTTCAACAACATACCTTAGCTGCTCTTATGCTGACCTCCTCGTCACGTAGATGTCCGTCTTGAGTTGTGGAGTCCTTCTGCTGACACGGCGCGGCAAGAGGAGCGAGAGGATGCCGCCCAGGAGACAACGTGAGGGAGGAGAGACTTGCAGGGCTCATTGTTCTGGAATGCAAAAGGAAGCGCCTCTGTGAGTGAACGTAGAACGCGATAATTTCTAAGGCGCGATGCTCACCAGCGACCAGAACAGTCCCAACAGAGACGCGCAGTCCACGTCCGGTTGCAACAAGCAGGTGTGGAGTTGAGGTCTGACTGAAAGGCAGCGCGTCCAGTTGTGGTGTACGAGCTTGTGAGGAGTACCGAGAGGAAAGGGCCACTGGAAAGGCAACGCGTCGCGTTTGCCTTTGTTGGCGATCATGAGCGCGTCGATCACGGCTCACGCGCTCACGGATCTGCAGGAAAATGAGGAAACTGAGCGGGGATAGCAGGTTTGACAGTGGAAACGAAATGAGGTGAAGTTTGCGACAAGTTGAGTCTCCCATCGAAGGCGGTGATTAATGAAAGTCGTCCCAGTGCCGTCAGACCAGCTCTTAGGGATTGTGTCCCCTCATCACGTGGAGCTGGTCTGATGTGATCAGACTAATGGGGGATGGGGGATGATCAGAAAAAGGCCGGGAGTAATGAGGGATGAGTGGCAGGCTTTTTATGCCTTTCCCTGACGACAGACGTCGGATTATCGCCTGGCCAAACATGCGAAGGCGTACAGACCGAAATGAGTCTGGGAATGAGACGACGTTGTTCATGAGGGGAAGGCGGACGCTTGTACATTCGCGACAGCCGACGGCGACATGGCTCACTTCTACCTCATTCTCATCTCCAGGCGTTGACACCCTCGATTGGGTCCTGCGGCCTGTGCAAACTGCGAAGGTCAGTTGCCATCGCCTCATATCAGATTCATTCAAATCGCGGGCTGACTCAGCTCACCGATGATTAATTGACGTCTCCGCTCTTCTCCTCATCTTAAGCTGGGGCGCATGGATTCGTGGGCGTGGGCTGCGGGCCATGATGCATGATTCGTGAAGCAGAATCCAAGGCAGATTTCGTACTTGGTCCCACAGTTGACCTGGTCCCCTGCCTTAATCGCAGACATCATCGCAATCAAATGCTCGCCCGTACAGAGGTTGACTGCGAGAGAAGTAGGGATGAGTGACGAAGAACTTGTGGTCGCGAATGGACAATGCGGATCTCTTACCACGCCGGCGTGTTGTACATATGTATCTGCGCACTTCGGCGCGCCTCATCCATTCATTCCATCTTCTGTAAGAGCAGGGAGACTCATGAAGTCGTCCTGAACAAACCTATTCGTGCAGCTCACCGGACTGGGATGGACAAAACAGCGACGAGACTCGAGAGCTCCAGACGAGACGTGAAAGAGCATACTGAAGAGACCGATGTCACAATAGCAATATTTCCGAACAAAGAAGAGCATGAGTCACTATGTACACTGGCAGTCACATCTCTTCAAAGCTGGAATCAACCAACTTACTGCCCTTTCTCGACCCTGCCCCTTTTCCCGCGTCAACTTCTCCAGTTCGGCCCTACGTAGACGAAGCAGCTTTCCCTTCACCAGTCGATTCCACACCTCCCGTCGCCCGCAGCACAAGAGAGCGAAGCTCGTCGATCTCCTTGCGCAAAGCACGTACTTCAACCGTTGCCTGGTCGAGTTCGATATTAGGAATCGCCTTTCGAGCTTGACGTTGCCACTCCTGCGGAACAGGCGATTTGTCCGCATCGTTCCTAGATCCGCCTCCGCTTGCACCGGCACGAGCCGGCTCTGAGTCTTCGCGTTCTTCGCCCTCATCGTCATCGTTGGCACCGAGCGAGTGCTCAAAGCCCAATTCCTCCGCCATCGCCTCCCAGTCCTCCAACGTGTCCTCATCCTCCTCGCCCCGTCGTCGATTCGTCAGCACTTGCCGCGCCTCGTTTCGCTCCAGGTAGGCAGTGATAAGTAGGAAAGGTGAGTAGATGATGAACATCACTACGTCGTTCAGCTGTTCGTAGCGCTTCTTGGGCAGCCACCATTCAAAAGGAAGGACGAGGAGGAAGAGCTCGATCAGGTTGGCGGGTGCGACGAAAACTGTCGGAGAGTTTACGAAGAGTATGAGTGTCAGCGAGTTGAAGCAGAGAAGCAGTAGATATCCAGGTCATGGAACCATTTCAGTGAACACTCACCATTCTCGTCGGGAGCACGAGTGAATTGAATCGTTTTGTGTGCGAACAATGCCATGTATTCGTCGGTAGAGTTTTCCGTCACGCTCGAGTAGGACTCGCCGAACAGAGCGATCAGGATGTTGAGCAGGATGACGGTGATGATAAAGGCTAGAGAAGGCCAAGGCATGATGCATCAGTTCAACTGGCCTTGTGGATTGATATCAAGCTAAAAATTCGGTTTACGACTCACTGAATATCATGCTGTTGTAAGAAGCAAAGAGTGAGAGCGAAAAAAAAAGCATTGGTGAGCACATGTTCGAGAGAAGCCTTTTCACCCACTCCTTGTCAGAATGGCAAACTCACTAAAGTATCAACCCGAACGGCGGAGCAAAGTTGTCAAAGCCATCGAAGTCGGGACTTTGAAGCACGGAACCAGCCATAGCCTTGATGATAAACTGGGTAGCCGTGAGATTGTCGTCAACTTGGTCGAGTCCGATGAAAGCTTGCAAGAAGCCGGCCACGACACCGATGAGGAGCGCGAAGAAGATGGCGGATTCTTTCATCATATGCTGTTGGATTGAGAAACGTTGTCAGTAGTTTGAACTATCCACCCGTTTCTGAAGGTCTTGAGAGACTCACCTTCAAGACAACAAGCATAGTGCGAAGAACTGTGGTGGGAAAACAGGGTTTGGACGGCGGGGCGTAAGCTGATGAGGATTTACAGAAACCCATCGCAGTTGCGAAAGAAAGTACTCACCTTGAATGTGTCGAGGTAGAGCAACAGTCGCATCCAGAAGAAGGGCGCCGAGAACGCCAACAGGTTGTAGCTGTGCAATGTATGTGAGGGGCTAACAGTCAGAGTCGAACATTATGCGTGAGCACATGGCAGAGAACATACCTGAGAGCATTCAGCCTTGTCCGCGGATCATCAGGAAGTGGCAGTGGCTCATCGTCTCCATGCTTGGGAGGCTTCGGGTATGGACCTCCCTCAGGCACCGGGTGACTCAAAGCGATCATTCGGATGACGAACGATGCTGCGAGGATGGCGTACAACATAGAGTTGAACGTATTCCAGAAGCTGGACCAGCACAGACAATGGGAGGGCAAGATATCAGCTTCGACATCTTTAACCGCAAGACAAGCTTCAAGGGTCTCGACTCACCTGATGTAGTGCCGTCCGACCTTCGCAAATTTGCTGACTTCGTCCGCGATGAAAGACAGAGTGAATATGTAGAGAAGGCCTTCTACGATGTCGAGATCACCACCTGGGTTGACGGTGTTGATGGCAGCGGTGAAGAGGCCGAGGAAAATGAAGCTGACGATCAGCTGGAGCGCATTTTGGCTGTAATGCACAAACGCATCTTTAGTCTTTGGACGCATTCAGAAAGACGCATTTACTCCAATCACTCACTATCGAGGTGTTCGCAAGCGGTCGGGGTCAAGATGAGCAACTGACGATGTCAAGATTGAGCAGGGGTTATACATCAGCATGGTTTCCTTCCGCCGCTACTGTTACCTGACTGAACTCACAGTACGACGGGTCTGCCTTTTGGGGCCAGTCCACGAAGCGAGTCGGGTCATTCTCGTCCTGTGTGATCCATCCTCGCCAGACTGTTCAGAAGGTGGATGCAGAAAGATCAGAACAAGTTTGATTACCCTATATAGAAATAGTCGAAGCTCACGGTAGCTGGGGGGGGGGGGGGGGAGACGGAGATCGAGGCGTCAGATTGAATGCCGGAAATGGAGGTTGTCCTGGAAGTGTTCACTCACTTGATGGTTCTCTGATAGCCACTGCTGCCGATGACGCGCAAAGTATGAAGATCGACCGCGCGCTCGATGACATTGGCCGGGGCAGAAAGTTGCCCACGAACAATGACCGAGTATCTCCGCAGCAGAACCTGCTCCATCATGAACTCGCTCTCTCCATCTTCGTAACTCTCCACAATGCGCTTGGCGAGCAGGTCACAAGCAGCCATGCGCGACTCATGCAGGTCGGCGTCCCAGAGCTCCGAGCGAGCCTGACGCCAGAAGAAACGGTAACAGACGAGAAGACCGTAGACGACGCAGCCGGAGAGATCGTCGTTCTGAAGAGCGTGCTCTTTGGAGGTGCCGACAAGGTGACCTGGACGACCGTGAGCTGGCGGTCGGTTCGAGCTACTGGGAGTACCGGCAGCGGCGGCATCGGCCTCTTCATCGGCGGTAAGGGGCGTGTCCTCGTCTGCATCAGTCTCCTCGGCCCCGGTGTTGCGAAGGGCAGCGGATGCGGCTCCTTCTGTGACAGAGCCTTCACCGCTTATCGTCACGCCTTTGCCCGCATCCTTGGCGGCCTGAATCACGGCTGGGGTGATGATGCGCGAGTGAGAGCGAGTGATGAGGTCTTCTTCGAGCTCGCAAGGGATTACTGCTTCGATGAATGCCTTGAGGCGGAGCGCGACGCGGGTGACTTGTTTTGCCTGAGCGATGTCGATCGCTGTCAAGGATTCGGGCGAGAGAAACTCGTCCTCGCTGCTGCCGCTTCCGAAAACTGGGAGGTGAAGAGGTCATCAGCATTTCCTCATTCTTCTTCGTGCTTCAGTTTCACGATCACTCACAAGGCTGGGAGGACCCATCTCCTCCGCGGTTGCGGGAGCTGAATATGGTAGAGAATTTCATTGCTGTACTTGGACCCACGGACTTGGCCCAGAGTACGGATGGCGAGGAAGGCGGTCGAGAACAAGGCTTCGGTGGTGAAGCAAGGTCGTCTCGTTCGTCGTCGTCGCTGCTCTCGATCTCGCTCTGAGGAAGAGGGCGAAGAAAGACAGAATCGGAACGTGACCTCATTGCCCATCGTGAGTGAGTAGGACCGCCTTCCTTCTCAGCGCACCGCTCTCCTACCGCCAATCCCGTCGAGGCCGTGCACCTTTTCGCCGACTCCCGGACATCGGTTCCGTATGCAGGTCCGCTTGGCTCTTTTTGCAGCGAAATGATTTGCATCCGCCGGTTCCCTCGTTCCTGCAGCGCGTCCATCCAGCAGTGCGCGTCTCTTCGCGTCTCCACCACGCGCCACAACAACAACCTTCCGTGTTCCGGCGGTGGACTCGTTGAAAGTTGTGGATCGTGGGCGTGGTAGTGGTACAGCAACTGTGGTCTCGTTCCTGGATGAATGCCATGCTGATTCTTCTTACTCTGTCAGCTGTGGTACATACTACATAGGTGTGAAGCTGACCTTCTCCTCCCTTGCTTCGTCCCCCAAGGCTTCCTGTTTCCCTTCCTCATATCTTCCCCCTCCCTTCCCCCCAGGCGCCATTGCGAGTGCCAATATCTCCCCATCCCACTCACAAGGAGGCCCTCCATTGCGTAGCGTCGACACTCTCTTCAAACTCGACATGCTTCCGGCACTCGTCAAGACTCGCTCCGTCAGGTTCCTCCTCCTGCTTCTGGCTTCTACCGCTCTCCACGCAGTCGTCGCCACGCCTCTCGTCGTCGACACTGATGCTTCGTCATCCCTTCTAAATGCCCGCGCCACGGGAAAGTACGTCGGTGCGACCTGTACCACGAACGAGGAATGCTACAGCAAAAACTGCGTTCTGTTCGGAGGAGCCACCCAGAAAACCTGCCGTCGTCAACCTGCTGGTGGTCCCTGCGTGGAGAACAACAACTGCGGCTCAAGGGTGTGCGTCCAAGGCAAGTGCAGCGCTTCGGCACTCACCGGAGCCTGCGACACAGTCTCGGACTGCGCCGACAACGCCAACACGCTCTGCCAAGCTGGTAAATGCACAGCCAGCTCATCGACGAGCCCAGCCCAAAGGCCCAACACGGCTTGCAATGCAAACTCAGACTGCGCGTCCGGTCAATGCCAAGCCATCAAGTACTGCCTCGACTCGACCGGAAAGGAAGGTCCTTGCTCATCTTGCTTCCCCGGGACTGGGCTCGACGTCCCCTGCGTGCCGAGCCCACTTCACTGCACTCGACTGCCTCTGAATGCACAGTGCACGGACAACGGCGACTGCAGCGAAGGCTTCTGTCGGTCCGGCATCTGCGCCGCTAGCCGAACTGGAGACGCCTGCGTTTCCGAAGCTCAATGCACTGGCACATCCATCTGCGGCACCCGCGGTACTTGTTACACCCCAAGCAAGGGCACCTTGTATCCTCAGGACATCTGCGGTGCCAATTTACAGTGCTCCAGCGGTAGGTGCCTGAGCGGTTTGAACTTCACCAGCAGCACCGACCAAATCTACGAGTACTCGGGCAAATACACGTATCCCACTCGGTGCGATTACCTCGATCTCGGCGAAACGAGATGCCGAACCTACGTCGATTGCGATCCGGGCATCTGCAAGAACTCGGTCTGCGTCCTCGGTGCGAACGGCGATCGTTGCCTCTTCAACCAGCACTGCGCAAATCTCTGCGGCTCAGACGGAATTTGTCGCGCTCTCCCTCCCAAGGATCTGTTCTCGTCAAACAGCCCTGCACCGCGGACGACCAGTGCGTTTCCGGGAAGTGTGAAACGGACTTCATCTCTCGGCCTCTTCCTTACAACTCCGGTTCGTCAACATACGTCATGGATAAGGTCTGCTCACAGGCACCGGCGGGCATCAGCTGCAGTCAAGACTCGGACTGTCAGAACTCAGCCTGTCGCAACAATGTTTGCACAGTCTTGCAGCTAGGCGAGTCCTGCTCTTCCTTCAGCCAATGCGCAACAAAGAACTGTCCCTTCGACGCCGCAACGGGAAGTAAGGTCTGTGCGACCGGCGCAACGCGCTACCCTTGCCAATCCAACAGCAGCTGCTTCTCAAACTCGTGCGTGTCCAACCCGACCTGCGACGCAACTTCCACCCAGTGCGATCCCAACTGGTGCGCTCCAGTCGCGACCCTCGGTACGTGCCGAAATAGTGATGATTGTGACCTCGACAATGCTTCTTGCGACACGGACAGCAAGTGCCGGATCAACAGGGGCAAGACGTGCTCGGCCGGCGACCAGTGTTTGTCGCGATCTTGTATCAGCGGGAAATGCGCTTGAGCGGAAGAGCTCGTAGTCTTGATTTATCTGAGTCGCGACCACCCTCCATCACTGTCACACTTGATTCTTCCATTGTCACTCTGTCGGGCTCCTATCTATTTTATCAAGTTTCTCTCTCGGACTCGTCCTGATGACATGTGTCCGCATCCCCTTTCATCGCGTTGGGGAGAGCATATAAAGGAAGTTCGTCAATATGAAGCAGTAATGATTGGTCGGAAGGAAAGAACACAAGCCAGAAATGGAGGAAAGCAGAAAGAAGAGAAGGGCCAGAAATGGGAAGGGAAAGGGAGCGAGCGGAGGCATCAGAGGTGTGGGTTGGGGAAGGACCGGAGATCATCTTGATAGATGTTCATAAGGGAAGGCAGCGTCAACGTTGCCAGGAGAAGGGCAGCACCAAATTTTGGGCAAGGGGAACGCGGGGTGGAAGGGGTGGGGAGCTTGCGGTCAGAACGAATGACCGTTCATTGTTGTTGAGCCTGCTGCTGTGCCTGCTGTTGCTTTGCGGAGGACTCCTTGAGGGCGAGGAGCTGCTTTGAGCGGAAGGCCTCGTAGTGGATCTGGGCGGTAGTCTCGATGAGGTCCTGCAGGTGTGTTCTGAGAGATCCAGAGGGAGATAAGTCAGCTCCCTAATGAACTGTGAGGAAGGAGAAATATACTCACCGGGTAAGGAAGTTGCGCAGGTAGACAAACTCGCAGTGGTTCTCGTTCTCCACATTGATCACCCCGTACCGGTTCTTGCGCCCGCGCACCGCCTTGCCCTCAATGACCACATTGCGCTCCGAGCCCACGATCGCAAAGGGGATCAACGACCGGATCCGCTCATTCAGCTCCAACTCATCCTCCTCGTACTCCTCCGAGTCGAAGGGGTACAGCCGGATGTTGTGGTACTTCATCTCGGCCCGGATTCGCTCCTTGAACACTGTCCGCTCGTCCATGGTGAGCGAGTCCGACTTGGCGATGACGGGAACGACGTTGACGACGTCCGAGAGCTTCTTCATCACCGTGACGTCGATTGGTCGCAGACCGTGGCCGGTGCTGGGTGGGGGAAGGAGAAGGGTGTCAGTTTACAGTGCTCACATAATATGCGCCGCATGGATCCCTCCATCCTGCCCAGCTCCAGCTCTAGTCCACACAAAGCGCAGACCGCAGACCGCATCCAGCTCCTCGCGCGCGCGCGCTGCATCCACTAGAGAAGCACTCACGGGTTGATGAAGAACAGGCAGCAGTGGATGCGCGTGTCGGTGATGTATCGCTCGCGCATGGCGGTGAGCTCCTTGCGGAGGTAGGCCGAGTGCTGATCCTTGATGTACTTGATGATAGGGTCCCAGCAGCCCTCGTTGTTGACCTGGTCGCCGTAGCCGGGCGTGTCGACGATGTTCAGACGGAGCCGGACACCGTTCTCGACGATCACATGGCCGACGGGGTGGATTTCGGTCGTGGCCCGCGGGGTTTCGTACGCCTCGAGTCGACCCTTCGAGTCGATGAGGTGGGAAGCGAACAGGGTGTTGATCAGAGTACTCTTTCCAAGGCCCGTTTGACCTACGACCATAGTATTGAAACTAAAACCTCGTTTGAGCAACTTGCTCTCGATCTGCTTCGTGATGGAGTCGAAGCCAACGTAGGAGTGGAGCGGGGTGAAGTCTTCGGTCGTAGCCATCTTGAAAGGGGAGAAGGAGAGGCGATGGAAGGAGGTAAATGCGCTTTTCCTCTTGGGAGGGAAGGGAGAGGGGACGTACCTTTGGTAGAGTGCAAAAGAAGGGGGAAAGGATGGATGAGGGAGGAGGGAAGGTGGTGGGTGCTCCATGCTCGCTGTCATCTAGAAGATCGAGTGGTGCTTGTTGTCCTTCCTGCTTTTCAAAAATGGCCAATTTTTCATATGGGACCGCTCCGGATAAACGTCCCCGCTTTCTCCACGCCTTGTGTCTTTTCCGGCTTTTTTGAGAGACCTCCCGTGAGGGCAAGTCAGACCCTTCTCAAAGGGGGCGGGAGACTGAAGGGTCTCAAAAATTTTCGAAAAAGGAAAATATCTCCCAAATAGGGACTTACCCAGTTCCCCCCCTCCCCAACGCCCACTCGCCAGTTCTCGCCTTCTCGTCTCCCGCAATAGTCGTACAATTTTCAGCACAGTCACGTCCCCAGGATTTAGTACCAGTGGTCGGCAAACTTTTAGACTTTCTTATTAGATTTTCCGAAAAGTCTAATAGTCTAGACTTTTTTAAGCTTAGACTTTTACACTCTTGGGCTCAAACTTGGACTTGGACTTTATCGCGAGGAGGGCAGACTAAAAGTTTAAAAAGTCTAAAAGTCCAACACTGCTTTGAAATTTCAGACTACTGGACTATCAGTCAGACTTATTGTCCGATAGTCACAAAAATGCTTAGACTTCTTTTGACTTTTAGTTCAATACTCACACGGCTGAGCGACTATGTGACCAAAAGTCTGTTCTATCGTGACTTAAAGTCGAAATTGAGCCTGATATTTTCAAAAACGATATTTCGAAAATGGCTAAAAATTGGGGTTTTGGACTTTAAGTCATCAGTGATAACAGTTAGACTTTCAGTCATAAAAGTCCCAATAAAGTCACTATTTGCGCCAAAATTTTGTATCGGACTTTTAGTCTGACTTTGTGAATAAAGTCTAGACTTGGATATATATGGACTTTTGAACTTTTGGAACATTAGACTTGGACTTGGACTTTTGAAATCGAAAAATGCTAGACTTTTAGTCCATGCCGACCACTGGAATTTACAGCCAGAATTTTACCGCACGGGCCACGGCCCACGGCCCACGGAAAGGCTCGGCGACTGCATTATGTATAGCTGTGCGCCTGTGCCCAGTGCCCACTGTGACTGTAGGTAAGTTGTCTGACTAAGTTATCCAGGTAACTGTATAATCTGTATTGTAGGCGGCTGAGGCCTGAGCCGCAAAAAACGTCAACTTGACTGAAACTGTAGTCTGTAGGTCCCCGGTAGCCGGTCCATTCAACTGTACAGACTACAGTAAACAGTTGATTAAGGTGAATTCTTTTGGGCCCAAAACTGTTCAAACTTACTATGGTCTATGATTGTACCCGACTGTTTAAGTGGAAAATAAATACAGGCAGTCACTTGCAGTTTCAGAAAACACTTACAGTCATTTACAGTTACTTACAAGTTACAGATCTGTACAGTTAGTCACAGTTATTTAAGAGTTAAGCCGGAGCTCGCTCCCTTCATTCATTGTTAAAATGTCTACCCGGAATTCGGCGCGCTCCAGTGAACGGCTGATGCTCGTGTGAGCCGTGAGGATGGAGCCATAGGGGAGGAGAGTATGGAGGACCAAGGGGCGTGAGAACTAGGGGAACCATAAAATTTGGGTCTTGAACTCTTGACTTTTGGCCCTTGGGCCTTGCGCCTTGACCCTCGAGAAGGTGGCTTATAGAATGCAAATACTGTGGGAGTGACTTTCAGAATTCAGGGACTGTATGTCGTACAGCCGTATGGTGTTGGGTTTTGAAAAGCAAAACTGTAACTTAAATTAAAGATTCTATTCAAGTTACAATTACGTAAGTTACTTCAGACAAAGCACTACAGCTACTAAAAATAACTGTTACAGTGACTTTAAGTGGGATAAAAGGCCCGTTCAAGACCGCCGCCGACGCTCGCGACCTGAACTTCCCTGGCGTTCCCTACTTCGTCGCCCTCTGTTCTCATCCGAACCTGGAGGGCTTCAAGACGGAAATGGTTCAGTCGGCCTTTCGCATACGAGAGACTCACCAAGTCATGGACCTTCCGAGCCTCGAAGCAGTGCTCGTCGCCTTCGGTAGCGACCTCGACCGCCTCCTTCAGCCGTACGCACCGGAAGGTCAAGTCCCTGACTTCGCCTCAATCCTTCGACGCGACGTCCTCACCCTCTCCAAGCTGGCCATCGACGGCGGCTTCTCGTTTCCCATCCCGGTCGTACTACACGCCTGGCATTGTCCCAGGAAGGAACATGGGATCCGGAACGGCCCCGGACCCACCAGCATCTTCTGGACGTCCTTCACCGAGCCGGCCATCTCCGAAGGCTCAACCCGGCGTCCGCAAACACCCATCCCTTTCGCCTGGGATGTGGTGTTCGCCTGCCTCAACGCCCCCAAGCTACAAGGAAGGATGATGGAGGCTGCTGTGGCAGTGCTCTACATCGTCTCCGGCTTTGTCAAACATTTCAAGATCTTCGACTTCCGCAAGTCTGTCGTCGCTCACGGCGTCGTTCCCGCGAGCGTCCTCAAGAACCTTCCAGACCCAACTCGCCCGGAAAACCTCGCCGAGCTCCACCACCTCTCGTTCTGGAACGGCCGTACCAACGAGGAGCTGAGCTCGACGCTGGTACTCGCCACAACAGCGGCGGCTCACATTCAAGCAGCTTTCGACATCGAGCCTCTCGTAAATCACTGGGCGGAGTTCGTCTTGCTTCAAGATCAAACACGCATCAATCTAGGAACCAAGGCTGGAAAGCGCAAATTTTTCGAACGCTCTCCAACCGTACGACTTCATCGCGGCTCGCTTCCTCGCCGCTGTCGGGACTCAAGATCCCAAGGAGACTTTCCCCCGTTTGGCGGCTCTGGAGGCGGAGGTCGTACAGGACTGCCCCCTTCCTCGTCAGTTCCTCGAGAACACGAAGGAGGAGATCTTTCAGGAGTACCTGGAAGTCTCTGAGGACATGTTGGAGAAGGAGGAGGAAATCGAACAACTCAGGGCCCAGGCACAGTCCTTCGCTCCTCTCCCTCCGCGAGTTCAGCGCGACAACACATGTACCTGTAAGAATGCCCCTACTGACTCTGCGAGTATGCTTGCGATGACAACTTCCGACTACGAGCTGACACTTCCTTTTCTCTCTTTCCACAGATGGTGAAGTGCCTTAATTCAGACTGCGTTGGGCCTCGTTGGTACCATAAGAAGTGTGTTGGCATTGCTGGTGAAACTCCCTACTTCTGGATCTGTGCTCAGTGCATCGCTCGAGCTGCTGAAGCCGGGTACAACGTCAGCATCGTGCGCACCTAGCTCCACCTTCCAAACAGCCTTTTGCCTTTCTCTTTGCCAGCCTATTGGTGGCGGAGATCCACAGGGCTCTCGCAATCATCAACAAAATCTGGTCGCCGACCCTAACTTCGAAACTCCCAGACGGCATGCTGGCGCTAAAGGAGGCTTCCGAAGGATTAGTGCAGACCCTAAACTCATCTGCGGCCACGGTGCTGGTCGGTTTGGCCAAGGCCCTGGCGATCGATACCCGTGAGGAGCGCGCAACGCGATGCGGAGAGGGGCCGGCAACCCCAGACGGATCGGGCCGCCGACGAGGGTATCGTTATTTTGGAGGCTCTTAGGGTGAGGGTCGAAGCCGAAGGAGAAGTTAATCTCCGAGGTGACTTCCACACTTGGTCTTCAACGCAAGGCACCGGGCCGCAACAAGCAATCTTCGGTTGGAGATGAGGTCATGTTCCTCAAAAGCAACGCTATTTCCCAAGGCCGGTAAGGTAAAAAAGAGAGAAACTTGTGGCTTGTGGGCCGGACGTCATCGTGGTTGGTCCAGCCGAGCTGAACTGGAGCAGAGTTTCGGTATGGTATCAAGTATCATAGTATAGAATATATATGTGTACTATAGTATCTTTACCATTGCAAAACATACTGCTCCTGGTCGCAAACATCATCTTGTTGGGCAAACATACTCTACATAATATATTTCTTGAGCTCTGAGTGCGGTAAGCCGGTAAACCGCAACAAAGAGTACTAAACACCATGAGTTACAGACTTACAGTATGTAAATTTTCTTTTTGCGGTGCAGGATCAGGTTTGATACTGTAGAGTATAGTATATACTTTACTACTAAGTACTAGGGTCTAGGTACGTGCTGCAGTGCTTCTTACTATTCGAATGTAAAAAGTACTGTAGCTGGTAAGTGGTAGCAGTTGGCATATACTTAGTAACTACCCCCAAAAGAATAGACGGAAGATAATCTCACGTAAGCAATAAGTATAGCAACGTATTCCTACAGAAGTACTAGAAAATGATTTTCCTTAAAACCCGCCCTGCTTCAATGTATGTCCGAGCCAGGCGAGCCTTGCCTCGACCCAAGGCTCGGTGACTGTATATTCCAAGCCTAATGTTCTGAATCTTTGATAATAACAAAAGTTTAAGTTCAGGTCTAAACTTGGACGGTTGAACCTTAGTCACTAAGTTAGACCAAAATCTGACCGGCCGTGTGCCTGTGTGCGGCCGCCGGCCAACGTTTTTACTTATCCTGATGTTTGAGAAAGGAGACTGAAAGTATCCAGGCATTTTCATTTGCCGATCACTATTCACTGATCCAGTATCTTCTTGCCTTTTGTCCGAGTCTGTCTCATCTATCGAGCTTCATCGATGTGCCGTCGGCAAAGCTCGAACCTCCCTTCGCGATGCAGCAGCGCGATGTCGGCTGCAAGCTCGTGCTTCTGTCGGAGGAACCCACTGGTGTCGGGCGTGACCAGCCGGGCGATCTTGTAAAGATCCCAGAATTGAAGCTCCTCAGCCGCGAAAGTGGTTTTCGTGGAGTATTAATTTGAAATAGAGGATGATTTTTTTCGTTCAAGCTGTAATTGACTGTTTGAGTCTCTTTCATCCGGGAGGAGAGCGACTGGGCCGTAGGCTTCGTGATTGTGCTCCGGCAAATAGTGTGCGCCTGGAGAAACATGATTTCGTCTTCACTCGAAAATTGCATGTTGCGGCTCGGTTGACCGGGTCGAATCCCCATCGTAGAAATTGCCGAGCACTGTTGGCGATCGGCTTGTCCTTCGACTCTAACCCTGGCAGCAAAATTCGCGAATTAGTAAAGTCCCTGGCGATCCATCCCCGCGCTGCTTGCCTTTAAAGTCAGTCGCGGCGTGGGATTTGGAAGCCGCTTATCGCAAAGATTCCTCCGCGGGCAAGTGCATCCGCTCTTCAAACTGTACCAGGTGATGGATTGCATCGACCAGGTGCAGATTTGAGAAAGTAACAAGATTTGTCAGACATATAGGCTAGGTCACCATTCCTTGTAGACTAGCCACGACAGGGGGTAGGAGAGCGGCCAAGTAACGTGATTCAGGATCGCCCTGTTCGCCAGAGAGGTGATCGTCGGGAGAATGGGCGAGGAGGGAGGGAACGCCTCTGTGTGTCCGCTGGGGAAATAGATCAGGTTGAACTGGTTTAAAAAAGAATATACTGTAAAAGTTCCGAGCTGTCGGTATGAGAAAGGGCAGGTCCAACTTTGCCCACACCTCGTACGATCGGATCCGTCTGAATTCTAAAACAGGCTTAGATTGCGAACCGTGAACTCGAGTGGTCCTCCGTTCTAAGCCATCATAGACCTCGACTTCGCTGCCGATGGCCACTTGACCAGCTTGTACGTAGTGCTGTGTTTCTCGCTGCTGTAATAAGAGCTGAAGATTGGAACGAACCTCAGGGTGTGGTGAACCTCGAGATGGAAGAGGGAAATTCGTGAGATGTCTAAGAAATTAGATATTGCGAGGAATCGGAGTGGTATAGAGGATGTAGTTCCGAACCATGTCTATCGCTGCGGGTAGTTGTGTTTTCTGATGCGGGTTACTCCACTGAGACATCTGGCTTCGAGAGAAAATGTGAAGGATGATGGAAGAAGGAATCTCACGAAATCATTGCTCGAAGTCGTCCTGCTCACCATACTCATCGCTCACCTTCCCTTCCTCCTCACGTTCCTCTCCTTCTCCCTCCATCACTCGCTAAAATGAAGGTCCTGAAGACCACGAAGACGTTCGCGACCTCAACTACCCGCGACTTCCATACTTTTTCGTTCTGAGTCGTCATCCTATGTTGGAGCATTTGACACAGAATTTCACAAGTTCATCCTCACTTACGCGCGGGACCATCAAATTACAAGTCTAGCAAGCCTCAACGCAGCCGTCGTCGCCTTTGGCACCGAGCTCAATCGAGTTCTCCAACCTCACGCGCCGGACGGCCAGGTTCTCGACTTCGTCGTCATTCTTCGGCGCGACATCTTCACCCTTTGCCGCATGGCGGTCGAAAGCGGCGCTTCCTTCCCGATCCCCGTGGTCTTACGCGCTTGGCACTGCCCAAAAAAGGAACATGGGATCATCAACGGTCCGGGCCCCACCAGCATGTTCTGGACTGCGTTCGCGACTTCCTCGATCGCTCAATCCGCGGACGCCCGGCATCTCACAGTCATCCCCTTCGCGTGGGATGTCGTCTTCGCCTGCCTCACTGCGCCAAAGTTGGGAGGCAAAATGCTCGAAGCCTCGGTCAAGATCTTAGACCTCGTCTTGGGTTTCTTACGGAATCTGAACATCTTTGGTTTTTCGCCCTTCGCGGTCGCTCACGGTGTCGCTGCCGCGAGCGTTCTCCGACAGTCTCCTGAGGTTACCCGCCCTCTCCAGACTGCAGAGCTCTATCATCTCTCCTTCTGGAACGGCCGGACCAACGAAGGACTCAGTTCGACACTCGTACTCGCCACGACGGCAGCGGCCCACATCCAAGCATCGTTTTCCGATGCCCCTCTCATCGACCACTGGGCGGAGTTCGTCGACCTACAAGCTCGCACTCGCGCCAGCCTCAGTAGTCAAACCGGCAAACGAAAGTTTCTAAACGCCTTCCGACCTTACGACGACATTGCTCCTCGCTTCCTCCTTCCTCGCGGCTGTCGGATCACGAGAAATTGACCAAACCCTTCCGCGCCTGGAGGCTTTGGAGGCGGAGGCTCTACAGGAATGCCCCCTTTATCGTCAGGCGTCAGCTCCTCGAAAACACCCAGGAAGATATCTTTCGGGAGTAACTCGTTCTGGAAAAAGAGGAGGAAATACAGCAGCTCAAAGCACAGTCACTATTTCTGGTCTCTCGCCCTCACCGACGCCGGGAAAGTAAGAAAGAAAGAAAGAAACTTGAGGCTTGTTTGGCGTCCATGGTTGTTATCACGATCCAGACTCTCGAGGATGAGATTTGGAAAATGACTCCAAAAAGATGACTTTTGGTGAGAGGAATGACCACGAATTTGGGGTCCTGACGAAATGAGTCGAAATGAAGGACTAGATGCAGGGATGTGATCAAAGTGAAAAGGAAGAAGCCTCGTAGGTCGTGCGAGAAGGTGAGAGAAGTGAGAAAGTAAGGTTGAGAGGAGTGAGCAGTGTGTCGGAAGCGATAACGACGAGGGACTTGAGAGTCGGTGAAAGAGGTAAGAGCTGAACACGAGGGTTTGGAGATTTCGAGGAGGAGAACGAAGGGTTGTGATAAAACGATGAGAAGAGGAAGAGAGGTGATATGTGAAGGGTAGGAAGAGGAAAGGGAAGATGTGGTAAAAGGGTAGGAAAGAAGAAGGAAAAGGTGAGGGTGATAAAATGATAGTCGCTTCGGGGATTCTAAATACATGTAGGAGGGAACAGGCTTTTACTCATACCCAAGCGGCTGGGAAGAGGAAGATAATTGTTGGGGAAGATTTGGGAACATCAGAACGAGAAAGAGGCAGGAGATCAGTGTGGTGAGTTGTTGAGGCGAGGCCGAGGGCCGAGGCCTGTTTTGTTGGGGAGTGATGATGCGGAACAGTTGGATGTGAAAGGTGGCGGGATTTAGGCCCGAGGACGGGGCCGAAGACGGAGCCGAGGAAGAAGCCGGTTGAACCTCTGATACGCTGTCTGTATGTCAGGACAGGGTCATGACAGTTGTGGTTGGTCCGCCGAGCTGAACTGGAGCAGTGTTTCGTTCCTTGTAGTGTAAAGTAGCACAGTACGTGTGTGTGTATTGTAGTATCTTTACCACTGCAAAAGAAACTGTTCCTATGCAGAATTCTTTTCCTTTCCTTTTTTTTGTTGGAAATTGGAAAACTCATCATATTTAGTCCTTTTCCAGATCTGAGTGCGGTAAACGGTAAAAAGTACTCTATGGCTTAAAGTTTCAGCAAATCTCGGCTACGACAGTTGAAAATAGTCGCTCGTTTTTGGTCACAGTCATAGTCACAGTCGGAGACTCGTAGGCGTTTTTTCGAACTCCCGAAATAGTCGAAGTCATATTTCTGGCTATAGTTAACAATACTAGAGCAGTTTCCATCTCAGGAAAAGTGAATACGCTGGTCTAACGCTGTCAAAACCTGTCGACGCGGCAGAAACGCTGCTCAGACGCTGGGGACAAAATGAGACTCGCGCTCGACGCTGCTTTGACGCTGCCTTAGCGCTGCTTCTAAATTCCACCATCATTCTTCTTTCTATTTTTCTGACGTTTCGTTTTTCGAAAAGCTTCGCCTAGTGAGAAGCGTTGATGAACGCTGCATCAACGCTGCCCAAAAGCGGCACAATAGTATTTGTAAAAAATAAATAATCGTGGCAGTCATACAGTAAGTGCGAGCATGCTGCTGATAGGGGACACGCGTCTGAAGGGTAGGGGAGCATTGGAGGTGTGAGAGTGAGACAGGTGGGGTGTTGCGGTACTGGAACATTTTCAGTGGTATATGTTTGTGTACAGGGAATGTTTTCCGTGGTGAAATGTTATCGTAGCTCAGTTGGTATGTATGTAGCTCACTCCCCACCCAAGCAGTTGATCCACAAGCCACAAGGACCGTGGTTCGAGTCGCAGTGCGATCATACATTTTTGGTTTTCATTTCTTTCTATCTTGTGGTGCAGTCGCGTCGGAGCAGCGTCAGAGCAGCGTCCATCGACGCCCAAATCGTGTCCACCGCGTCGACGAACGCAGCGTTGACGCTGGACTTCTATAAAGAATTGAGTGACAGACACTGGTCAGACGCTAGTCGGTAACTCCAGCGTTACACCAGCGTCATTGCAGCGTTTCAACTTTCTTTGAGCCGGAATTCGAGGCGCTCCGGTGAACGGCTGATGATCGGTGTGAGCCGTGAGGATGGAGCCATAGAGGAGGAGAGTATGGAGGACCAAGGGGCGTGAGAACTAGGGGAACCATAAAATTTGGGTCTTGAACTCTTGACTTTTGGCCCTTGGGCCTTGCGCCTTGACCCTCGAGAAGGTGGCTTATAGAATGCAAATACTGTGGGAGTGACTTTCAGAATTCAGGGACTGTATGCCGTACAGCCGTATGGTGTTGGGTTTTGAAAAGCAAAACTGTAACTTAAATTAAAGATTCTATTCAAGTTACAATTACGTAAGTTACTTCAGACAAAGCACTACAGCTACTAAAAATAACTGTTACAGTGACTTTAAGTGGGATAAAAGGCCCGTTCAAGACCGCCGCCGACGCTCGCGACCTGAACTTCCCTGGCGTTCCCTACTTCGTCGCCTCTGTTCTCATCCGAACCTGGAGGGCTTCAAGACGGAAATGGTTCAGTCGGCCTTTCGCATACGAGAGACTCACCAAGTCATGGACCTTCCGAGCCTCGAAGCAGTGCTCGTCGCCTTCGGTAGCGACCTCGACCGCCTCCTTCAGCCGTACGCACCGGAAGGTCAAGTCCTGACTTCGCCTCAATCCTTCGACGCGACGTCCTCACCCTCTCCAAGCTGGCCATCGACGGCGGCTTCTCGTTTCCCATCCCGGTCGTACTACACGCCTGGCATTGTCCCAGGAAGGAACATGGGATCCGGAACGGCCCGGACCCACCAGCATCTTCTGGACGTCCTTCACCGAGCCGGCCATCTCCGAAGGCTCAACCCGGCGTCCGCAAACACCCATCCCTTTCGCCTGGGATGTGGTGTTCGCCTGCCTCAACGCCCCCAAGCTACAAGGAAGGATGATGGAGGCTGCTGTGGCAGTGCTCTACATCGTCTCCGGCTTTGTCAAACATTTCAAGATCTTCGACTTCCGCAAGTCTGTCGTCGCTCACGGTGTCGTTCCGCGAGCGTCCTCAAGAACCTTCCAGACCCAACTCGCCCGGAAAACCTCGCCGAGCTCCACCACCTCTCGTTCTGGAACGGCCGTACCAACGAGGAGCTGAGCTCGACGCTGGTACTCGCCACAACAGCGGCGGCTCACATTCAAGCAGCTTTCGACATCGAGCCTCTCGTAAATCACTGGGCGGAGTTCGTCTTGCTTCAAGGTTAAGCACGTATCAATCTAGGAACCAAGGCTGGAAAGCGCAAGTTTTTGAACGCTCTCCAATCCTACGACTACATCGCGGCTCGCTTCCTCGCCGCTGTTGGAACACAAGATCCCAAGGACACTTTCCCCCGTTTGGCGGCTCTGAAGGCGGAGGTCATACAGGACTGCCTCTTTCCTCGACAGTTCCTCGAGAACACTAAGGAGGAGATATTTCAGGAGTAGCTCGGGATCGCTGAGGACTGTTTGGAGAAGGAGGAAATATAGGAGCTCAAGGCCCAGGTACGGTCGCTGGCCCCTCTCACTTTCCGAGTTCGGTGCGACAACACCTGTAACTGAGAGACGCCCCTCACCGACGCTGTGAATATGCTTGCGATAAAAACTCCGGACTACGAGCTGGCACTCCCTTTTCTCTCTTTTCAAAGATGGTCAAGTATCTCAATTCAGACTGTGTTGGTCCTCCATGGTATCACAAAAGGTGTGTTGCAATTACAGCCTACAGGGAAAGCACCGTACTTTTGGAACTGCGCTCAGTCATTCAGTGCGTCGCTCGAGCAGCTGAAGTCGGATACACCATCAGCATCGTGCGCACCGTCTTGCAGGAGTGTCCCATTCCTCGTCGATTGCTCCAGAATCTCAAGAGGGAAATTTTTCTGGAGTACGGAGTACCTTCAGGTTTCTGCAGAATTTGGCAGAAGGAAGAGGAAACACAACAGCTCAAGGCACAGGTACCCGTACAGTCGGCCAGTCGCTGGTCTTTCGCCCTCACCGACGCTGGGACGGTAAGGAAGAGACGAACCTATGGCTTGTGGGCCGGCCGTCGTCGTGGTTAGCTGAACTGGACTCTAGAGTTGTTGACCCTATAGCAATTAGTCATACTATGGAACATAACATCAGACTTTTTAAGTTATACAGACTTCCCAATATCCTATAGTATCACGGATCTGTTGATTTTCGTCCGTTGAGCGACCAGCGTTGTTGCTCATCAGTGCGACATATTTTCCTTGGTTAATTTTCCTTGGTTAATTTGGCACTCAGGGTCTCACGTGATTTCACCACGTGATCACCAACCTCCACACTCTCATTTCTCTCGGCCGACACTTTTCTGTTTCCCACACTTTCAAAGTCCGCTCCCCACTCGTTTTAGCCAGACCTTTTTCTCCACGTTGCTCCTGACTTGTAACCACGACCATCCCAGATTTCGCACCCATTGGGTGCATTTTCCACCTCACCACCGTCCGCACCCACACCGTCCGCAATCCACACACACATTCTCTGGCACTCTCATCGTCTACAGTCCGCAGTCTCACACACTACCCTCACAGTCCGCAGCGCCAGCAGCGTCCGCATCATCGTCCGCATCACCGTCCGCAGTCATCAGCGCTTTCAGAGCCAGAGACTCGGCAGCAGCAACCAGCAGCACATCAGTCCGTCTTCTCTCTCAGGGGCATAGGGGTACGTGAGCAGCTCGAGATTATCAACAGATTAAGAGTCTGACTTGCTACCCTCCCCTTCCCCTGTCCGTCCGCCCCTCGTCCGTACCGTCGTCGACACCGTCCGTACCCTCGTCGACCTCATCCTTGCTGCTGCCCACCTCGTCCGTCCGTCCGTCGCGCGCACCTGTCCGTCTGTGTCCGTCGCGCGCACCGCCCTGTCCGTCTGTCCGTTTGTCCGTCGCGCGCACCCGCCCTCCGTCCGTCTGTCCGTTTGTCCGCCGCGCGCACCCGTCCGTCTGTCCGTCGTCCGTCACGCAGGTACAACTCATACCTGTCTTCACACTTGCATCAGAAATCATAGGGCACTTTCGATTTCGATCCATCTCGTGTTCCAACGTCCGTACCGTCCGTTCTAGGGTACTCTGAGGTCCAGCACGTCCGTACGCTTGCCCTCACCACCCTTCAGTCCGTCGATCGCGTCCTCACAGTCGCCGATCTCATCGTCAAGTCCGTCGACCTCATCGTCGAACCCCCAATCTTTCGGCCGAGAAATTTTCATCTCAACCGTCAGGTTTCAGTCCGCAAACCACATTGCCCGACGCGCCGTCCGCAGCTTCGAATTATCATACCGTTTGCCCGTCCGTATCTTGCGTCGTCGCCGAGCAAGAACCCTCCGAACCTCATCGTCCGTTTTTCCAATTTGAGGAATTCGGTTTTCACCCAAGCAATCACGTGGTCGAATTTTGGAGCCAAAAATCCTATCTCGGTCAATTTTCCAACCAATTTTCGATTTCAAAACGGTTTTCGAATCCAAAAAATCACCAGAGTCCGACTATGACCTCAAACGCCGACTCAAACGCCGTCACATCGCGCGTTCCGGGTCTTACTGGTGTCGCGAATTTTTTCGCTTGGCGTCGAGCATGGAGCCCATCCTTACCGGCTACCGTGCCCTGGAGATCGTCCAGGGGTACGAGCCGTGCCCGTCTATGCCTCTCGCTCCCACTTCCATCGACCTCAAGCTCGTCGAGGCCTGGAAGGACCGCAATGCTAAGGCCATGTCGCATATCCAGCAAACCATCAGTGCTCCGATGGCTGCCATGATCCGGTCCGCCAAGACTTCGGCCGAGATGTGGACAAAGCTCCACGATCTCAACAGTCTCAGCACGCCCGAACATCGGAACACCATCAACAGGAAGATCAGCAACCTGTTTTTGGAGGAGTCCGGCGACATGACCAAACATCTCGAGACTTTCATCGAGATTGTTGACGAAGCAGAGGCAGCAGGCCTTCCGTGGGGAAAGACGACGAGGAGAAGGCGCACTTCTTCCTCAACACTTTCCCTCACACCCTCCGTCCCGTCAAAAGAGAATGGCGGGCTTTGCCTAAGGAGGAACGCAACTTCTTTGGGCTCGTCAAGATTTACAAGGAGGAGGAGGCCGACCGCAGAATTTCGGCTGATCGTGAGGTCGAGGCTGCAGCAATGGCAGCAACTCACCAGCCGCGTCCGTCCGTCCAAATCAAGGGAGTTTCGAGCGGCAAGAAGAACTCCCACAAAGAAAAGTGGACATCGTCCGAATTTCAAGTCCGGTGGCAGCAACCAGCGCCACATGCTCTGTCATGGCTGTGGCACCCCGGGCCACGTTAGGTCCGAATGTCCGTTGACCAAGCATCTCCCGCCGGGAGGCTTGATCTGCTGGAACTGCCACAACAAGGGTCACACTACGAACGAGTGTACCAAACCCAAGAGACACCAGGCTAAGGCCGTTTACACCGAGGACGAAGACATCCTCGGCGCTCTCGTCGAGGAGCATGCGATGCTCGCTGGGGAGTCCGGCCCAGCACGATTGCGTTCATGGTGGACTCTGGAGCATCCCAACACATCGTCGAGCACGAGTGGATGCTCAGCAATTCTCGAAACATTCCCGAGATTGCTTTCAAGACCGTCGGTTCCCGTCTCAAGGCCAGCAAGGCCGGAGATATTACCGGAAACCTGCCCGATGGACGTGGCATTATCTTCAAGGATGCCGTCCATGTTCCTGATGGAGGAGTCAATCTTTTGTCCGAAGAACTCCTCATGGAACGAGGCTGGAAGAAGCTCATCGACGACAACGGTGACGCTGTCCTCCAGCACACAACAAGGTCCGATTGGCGTTTGCCTCTCCACAAGCATGGGAGAGCTCGCTACCTGGTGGTTAAACTCAAGTCCGCTCCACCAACCAAGTCCGAGGCGAGCAAGGAGATCCTTGCCGTCGCACAGCCCGTCAAGCCCAACTCCTACATGGATTGGCACATGCGCCTGGCGCACGTTGCGCTCGCTACCATCAAGAAGCTTCACAAGGCCGGTATGATTGATGTCATTGACGACGACTCGATCAAGAAGCTGTGGTGCGAGGTATGCCAGGCGGCAAAGGCAACGAGGGATCCATTCAACGATACCCCGTACCGAGGCACGAAGCCTCTGAGGTCGTGCTCTCGGATCTGTCCGGTCCGTTCAAGCTTTGCTTTGGAGGGTACAAGTACTTCGGAACTTTCATCGACGAATACACAGACCTCACACGGTCACCCTCCTCAAGACCAAGGATGAAGTCTTTGGCAAATTTCAAGCATGGGTCAAGGCGACCGAGAAGGCTCTCGGTCAAGAAGTTCAGGTCCTCCGCACCGATGGTGGCGGAGAATACATGAGCAAGGCAATGTCCGATTGGTTGGAGAAGAAGGGGATTCTCCACCACGTCACTCCACCGCACACGCCTCAACTGAATGGCAAGGCTGAGCGCAAGAATCGTACGCTCAAGGAGATGACGGCCGCCATGCTCATCGGAAGCAACCTGTCGACACAATGGTGGGGACATGCGATCATGTTCGCCACTGGCTTGCTTATGCGCATCACCAAGCTGCCCGACGAAGACCGTACGTTGTGGGAGGTGGTCCACAAACGCAAGCCGTCTCTGACGAAGGCACACGCCTTTGGTGCAGAGTGCTGGGTGCATATCCCAGCAGCCGACCGTACCAAGTCCGACCTTGCCAGTCCGAAGGCATGGAAGGGCAAGCTCGTTAGCTGGCCGAACGAGCGCAGTGGCTGGGGAGTCTACAATCCCAAGACCGACAAGATCGTCTTCTCACGAGACATCAAGTTTAGTCCCCCAGGCCAAGACGACACAGTCAGTCGTCAAGAGGAGGAGCCCGAACCTCCTGCCGTCGTCACGATCGAAGACTTTATCGATTTCGATGACGACGATGAAGACCAAGTCCGGAACGATGACGAACCGCGCAGACGTCTCCCTGCTGCTGCAGAGCAGAGGGAGCAGCCGCAAGAAGTAGTCGGAGTGGGAGACCGCCCCATTCGCCAGCTCCCTCGCGAGCTGGTCGTGGCCAGCATTCAGACTGGTACCGACAGAACTTCGTCATGTTCATTCAAGAGCTCGAAGGACACTTGTTTCCCATCAGTCCGACGGACAAGGATCCTCTCACGTACGATGAAGCTCTTTCACGTCCGGAGCCCGAACGTCAGGAATGGATCGATGCCATTGAGAGGGAGTTCAACTCTCTCATCAAGAACGGGACCCTCGAGGAAGTCATGTTCCAGAGGGAGTCAACGTTGTGTCCACCAAGCACGTATTCAAGACAAAGTACGATGCCAACGGCAATTTCATCAAACGCAAAGACCGCTGCGTAGCCCGTGGATTTACACAAGAGTACGGTGTCGACTACAACGAGACGTACGCCCCGTCGCCCGAATGACCAGTCTTCGAATTTTCCTGGTCATGGTCATCGTCCACTCTTTCGTGGTCTGGCAGACCGATGTCGAGACCGCCTTCCTCAACCCCGATATGGACCGCCCGCTCTACATCGAATTTCCCAAGGGTTGGGACAAGAAGAACCCAAAGCCACAGGCCTTCTCGTCAAGAAGGGCCTTTACGGCTTCAAGCAATCTGCCCGTCTCTGGTGGATGCATCTCATGCAGACATTGGAGAAGCTTGGCTTCGGTCACAGCGAGACCGATTGGGGTATCTTCTTGCGCAAGGAGTCGGATGGTTCGATCACGATCGTATTCGTGTACGTCGATGATATTCTCATCGCAGCCAAGACTCAGGCTACCATCGACTCTGTCCGTGATGGACTCAAGCAGGCCTACACCATGACCGATATCGGTGAGGTCAGCTCAGTCCTCGGTATATCCGTCCAACGCACGAAGGACGCATACTACCTTCCCAGGCCACGTACATCCAGACCGTCCTCGAACGTTTTGGCCTGGAAGATGCCCGCTCCGAGCCTACTCCCATCGCAACGGGAACCAAGCTCACGAAGGAGGGTATTCCCCTCGAAGGAGGAAAAGACGGTGTCAGCAAGTTTCAGGCCGTTATCGGATGCTTGCTGTGGATCTACCTCTGCACGAGAGGTGAGATCGGCTACATCGTCAGCGCACTCGCCCGTTTCAGCGCCTGTCCTACCAAGGATCACTGGCGCATTGCCATGCGCGTCCTCCGCTACCTCAAAGGTACGCTAGACTTCCGCCTGGAGCTCAAGCCCGTCGTCGAGCCCACCAGCCCGCTATTGTCGGCTACTCCGATGCCGACTGGGCAGGAGAAGTTGAAGGCAGACAGTCTCAGTCCGGCTACCTCTTCAAGCTTTACGGATGCGCCATCAGTTGGGCATCTCTCCGTCAAGACTGCGTTGCACTTTCGTCCGTCGAGTCCGAATACGTAGCTCTTACGGAAGCAGGCAAGGAAGCTGTCTGGCTGGTCCGAGCCATGTCCGATTATGGCATCCCAGACACGCAGCCCGTCCTCATCCGAGGAGACAATCAAGGAGCATTGGCTCTGGCACAGAATCCCGGCTATCACAGACGTACCAAGCACATCGAGCTCAGGTACCACTACATCCGCTCGCTCAAGAGCAAGGGAACAGTCGATCTGGAGTATGTCGACACACACAACCAGACTGCAGACATCCTCACCAAGCCCGTGCCCGCCCCCGTCCTTTTCAAACATCGGGACGCCATCGGCATTCGCCACCCGTCCGGTGCATCATCTCCCTGACCGTCTCTCGCACCACCGGCTGGTCGAGAGGGAGTGTTGATTTTCGTCCGTTGAGCGACCAGCGTTGTTGCTCATCAGTGCGACATATTTTCCTTGGTTAATTTTCCTTGGTTAATTTGGCACTCAGGGTCTCACGTGATTTCACCACGTGATCACCAACCTCCACACTCTCATTTCTCTCGGCCGACACTTTTCTGTTTCCCACACTTTCAAAGTCCGCTCCCCACTCGTTTTAGCCAGACCTTTTTCTCCACGTTGCTCCTGACTTGTAACCACGACCATCCAGATTTCGCACCCATTGGGTGCATTTTCCACCCTCACCACCGTCCGCACCCACACCGTCCGCAATCCACACACACATTCTCTGGCACTCTCATCGTCTACAGTCCGCAGTCTCACACACTACCCTCACAGTCCGCAGCGCCAGCAGCGTCCGCATCATCGTCCGCATCACCGTCCGCAGTCATCAGCGCTTTCAGAGCCAGAGACTCGGCAGCAGCAACCAGCAGCACATCAGTCCGTCTTCTCTCTCAGGGGCATAGGGGTACGTGAGCAGCTCGAGATTATCAACAGGATCAACCTCTCGCAAAATAAACATGCTATATGGTGTGAATTGGTACTACTTGTTTGTACTACAATGAGCACAGTGAAGTTATAGTATTGATTCGATGGATGAGAGTAAGAGGAATTGAGTACAGTAGAGTGGAATCAAGTGAGGGAGGAGAGATGTCGGGCCGAGAAGGAAGGAGAAATAGAGAGCCAGGCGGAAAGCAAGAGCGAAAGGGAAAAGAGCAAGAGAGCAAAGAGAATGGAAAGGAACGGATCAGGAACGGATTGGGAATGGAATCAGGAGAAAGGAATGAGAGGAAGAGATCGCCAATAGCACTACCACTGTAGCACAAGAGCAGTTTGCATATTGATTGAGACTGAGGATTTTTTTCCTCATCTGAGACCACCAAAGACCCAGAAGGCCAGAAGTGTGAGCCGCTCAACAACTGCCTAGCTACAAAGACGCGCAACGCGGCACACAGCATCACGCTGCACGCATGACTTCGTTACTGAGCGAGTGCTATGCTGAATGCTCACACGATGCGAAGCTGTCCTGCTCTCTGTACCCTGCCTTCTCTACCAATTCTCTCATTTACTGTAGGAAGAATTTGATTTGGCTGTTACCATGCCAATCCAGATAGGAACACAGCGCGTAGGAATGGTAGGTGAAAGAGGCGCGACTCGCGCTGATACGTGTCTCTGTACCGAGCCCGCTGTGCGGATGCGGTCAACTGAAATGTCTCTGTTTTTCTGTCTTCTCTTCGACTTCTCATGTACGAGTACGAGTGTCAAGTAAGCACGCTTCACCCCTCCAGCTTCTTAAATTTCCCTACAGAGCACGATAACACGCGACACAGATCGGAGAGAAGAGTAACACTGTGCAGGGTGGATACTAGATGGGTGATTGGTGATCTGTGCGAATGAGAGTACCGTGCGTGCGGGTGCTGGATGCCAGCGTGAGACTGAACTGACAACCCTGAGACCCCGGTCGCACTGCCAAAAATAATTAATTAATCCCAATCAATATGCAAATATGCAAACTGCTCTAGTATTGTTAACTATAGCCAGAAATATGACTTCGACTATTTCGGGAGTTCGAAAAAACGCCTACGAGTCTCCGACTGTGACTATGACTGTGACCAAAAACGAGCGACTATTGTCAACTGTCTTAGCCGAGATTTGCTGAAACTTTAAGCCATAGAGTACTTTTTACCGTTTACCGCACTCAGATCTGGAAAAGGACTAAATATGATGAGTTTTCCAATTTCCAACAAAAAAAAAAGGAAAGGAAAATGATTCTGCACAGGAACAGTTTCTTTTGCAGTGGTAAAGATACTACAATACACACACACGTACTGTGCTACTTTACACTACAAGGAACGAAACACTGCTCCAGTTCAGCTCGGCGGACCAACCACAACCATAGACGCCAAACAAGCCTCAATTTTCTTTCTTTCTTTCTTACTTTCCCGGCGTCGGTGAGGGCGAGAGACCAGAAATAGTGACTGTGCTTTGAGCTGCTGTATTTCCTCCTCTTTTTCCAGAACGAGTTACTCCCGAAAGATATCTTCCTGGGTGTTTTCGAGGAGCTGACGCCTGACGATAAAGGGGGCATTCCTGTAGAGCCTCCGCCTCCAAAGCCTCCAGGCGCGGAAGGGTTTGGTCAATTTCTCGTGATCCGACAGCCGCGAGGAAGGAGGAAGCGAGGAGCAATGTCGTCGTAAGGTCGGAAGGCGTTTAGAAACTTTCGTTTGCCGGTTTGACTACTGAGGCTGGCGCGAGTGCGAGCTTGTAGGTCGACGAACTCCGCCCAGTGGTCGATGAGAGGGGAATCGGAAAACGATGCTTGGATGTGGGCCGCTGCCGTCGTGGCGAGTACGAGTGTCGAACTGAGTCCTTCGTTGGTCCGGCCGTTCCAGAAGGAGAGATGATAGAGCTCTGCAGTCTGGAGAGGGCGGGTAACCTCAGGAGACTGTCGGAGAACGCTCGCGGCAGCGACACCGTGAGCGACCGCGAAGGGCGAAAAACCAAAGATGTTCAGATTCCGTAAGAAACCCAAGACGAGGTCTAAGATCTTGACCGAGGCTTCGAGCATTTTGCCTTCCAACTTTGGCGCAGTGAGGCAGGCGAAGACGACATCCCACGCGAAGGGGATGACTGTGAGATGCCGGGCGTCCGCGGATTGAGCGATCGAGGAAGTCGCGAACGCAGTCCAGAACATGCTGGTGGGGCCCGGACCGTTGATGATCCCATGTTCCTTTTTTGGGCAGTGCCAAGCGCGTAAGACCACGGGGATCGGGAAGGAAGCGCCGCTTTCGACCGCCATGCGGCAAAGGGTGAAGATGTCGCGCCGAAGAATGGCGACGAAGTCGAGAACCTGGCCGTCCGGCGCGTGAGGTTGGAGAACTCGATTGAGCTCGGTGCCAAAGGCGACGACGGCTGCGTTGAGGCTTGCTAGACTTGTAATTTGATGGTCCCGCGCGTAAGTGAGGATGAACTTGTGAAATTCTGTGTCAAATGCTCCAACATAGGATGACGACTCAGAACGAAAAAGTATGGAAGTCGCGGGTAGTTGAGGTCGCGAACGTCTTCGTGGTCTTCAGGACCTTCATTTTAGCGAGTGATGGAGGGAGAAGGAGAGGAACGTGAGGAGGAAGGGAAGGTGAGCGATGAGTATGGTGAGCAGGACGACTTCGAGCAATGATTTCGTGAGATTCCTTCTTCCATCATCCTTCACATTTTCTCTCGAAGCCAGATGTCTCAGTGGAGTAACCCGCATCAGAAAACACAACTACCCGCAGCGATAGACATGGTTCGGAACTACATCCTCTATACCACTCCGATTCCTCGCAATATCTAATTTCTTAGACATCTCACGAATTTCCCTCTTCCATCTCGAGGTTCACCACACCCTGAGGTTCGTTCCAATCTTCAGCTCTTATTACAGCAGCGAGAAACACAGCACTACGTACAAGCTGGTCAAGTGGCCATCGGCAGCGAAGTCGAGGTCTATGATGGCTTAGAACGGAGGACCACTCGAGTTCACGGTTCGCAATCTAAGCCTGTTTTAGAATTCAGACGGATCCGATCGTACGAGGTGTGGGCAAAGTTGGACCTGCCCTTTCTCATACCGACAGCTCGGAACTTTTACAGTATATTCTTTTTTAAACCAGTTCAACCTGATCTATTTCCCAGCGGACACACAGAGGCGTTCCCTCCCTCCTCGCCCATTCTCCCGACGATCACCTCTCTGGCGAACAGGGCGATCCTGAATCACGTTACTTGGCCGCTCTCCTACCCCCTGTCGTGGCTAGTCTACAAGGAATGGTGACCTAGCCTATATGTCTGACAAATCTTGTTACTTTCTCAAATCTGCACCTGGTCGATGCAATCCATCACCTGGTACAGTTTGAAGAGCGGATGCACTTGCCCGCGGAGGAATCTTTGCGATAAGCGGCTTCCAAATCCCACGCCGCGACTGACTTTAAAGGCAAGCAGCGCGGGGATGGATCGCCAGGGACTTTACTAATTCGCGAATTTTGCTGCCAGGGTTAGAGTCGAAGGACAAGCCGATCGCCAACAGTGCTCGGCAATTTCTACGATGGGGATTCGACCCGGTCAACCGAGCCGCAACATGCAATTTTCGAGTGAAGACGAAATCATGTTTCTCCAGGCGCACACTATTTGCCGGAGCACAATCACGAAGCCTACGGCCCAGTCGCTCTCCTCCCGGATGAAAGAGACTCAAACAGTCAATTACAGCTTGAACGAAAAAAATCATCCTCTATTTCAAATTAATACTCCACGAAAACCACTTTCGCGGCTGAGGAGCTTCAATTCTGGGATCTTTACAAGATCGCCCGGCTGGTCACGCCCGACACCAGTGGGTTCCTCCGACAGAAGCACGAGCTTGCAGCCGACATCGCGCTGCTGCATCGCGAAGGGAGGTTCGAGCTTTGCCGACGGCACATCGATGAAGCTCGATAGATGAGACAGACTCGGACAAAAGGCAAGAAGATACTGGATCAGTGAATAGTGATCGGCAAATGAAAATGCCTGGATACTTTCAGTCTCCTTTCTCAAACATCAGGATAAGTAAAAACGTTGGCCGGCGGCCGCACACAGGCACACGGCCGGTCAGATTTTGGTCTAACTTAGTGACTAAGGTCAACCGTCCAAGTTTAGACCTGAACTTAAACTTTTGTTATTATCAAAGATTCAGAACATTAGGCTTGGAATATACAGTCACCGAGCCTTGGGTCGAGGCAAGGCTCGCCTGGCTTGGACATACATTGAAGCAGGGCGGGTTTTAAGGAAAATCATTTTCTAGTACTTCTGTAGGAATACGTAGGCCATATTAGTATCGCAACAGGGTGTGTCGGACACCCTCGGACACAGCTTAAGTCCGACACAGCTCGAATATGTGCTTTTGTAGAGGCGCGCGGAGCGCGCTTAGAAAATTTTGTAATGCTATATACAACGTCTGAGAGCTCCATCCAGCACCATAATTGGCCATTTTCTCTCAGAATTCAACGCGCTTTCGTGCTCAGACTATCAGGAAGGCCTCCGCCGAGGTGCATAGGGAGAAAAATTGAGAAATTTGGCCGAATTTTGGGAGAAATCGACGTGTCTGAGGCCAAAAAATATGCTGGCATATCATGACAGGAAAGGTCCCGATATGTGGTCTCTCAGGTCACATACTGTGTCTGGCTGTGTCGGGCACGTGATGTCCGACACAGCTTGAGATCCGACACAAAATCCTAATCTGTTGCTATACTTATTGCTTACGTGAGATTATCTTCCGTCTATTCTTTTGGGGGGTAGTTACTAAGTATATGCCAACTGCTACCACTTACCAGCTACAGTACTTTTTACATTCGAATAGTAAGAAGCACTGCAGCACGTACCTAGACCCTAGTACTTAGTAGTAAAGTATATACTATACTCTACAGTATCAAACCTGATCCTGCACCGCAAAAAGAAAATTTACATACTGTAAGTCTGTAACTCATGGTGTTTAGTACTCTTTGTTGCGGTTTACCGGCTTACCGCACTCAGAGCTCAAGAAATATATTATGTAGAGTATGTTTGCCCAACAAGATGATGTTTGCGACCAGGAGCAGTATGTTTTGCAATGGTAAAGATACTATAGTACACATATATATTCTATACTATGATACTTGATACCATACCGAAACTCTGCTCCAGTTCAGCTCGGCTGGACCAACCACGATGACGTCCGGCCCACAAGCCACAAGTTTCTCTCTTTTTTACCTTACCGGCCTTGGGAAATAGCGTTGCTTTTGAGGAACATGACCTCATCTCCAACCGAAGATTGCTTGTTGCGGCCCGGTGCCTTGCGTTGAAGACCAAGTGTGGAAGTCACCTCGGAGATTAACTTCTCCTTCGGCTTCGACCCTCACCCTAAGAGCCTCCAAAATAACGATACCCTCGTCGGCGGCCCGATCCGTCTGGGGTTGCCGGCCCTCTCCGCATCGCGTTGCGCGCTCCTCACGGGTATCGATCGCCAGGGCCTTGGCCAAACCGACCAGCACCGTGGCCGCAGATGAGTTTAGGGTCTGCACTAATCCTTCGGAAGCCTCCTTTAGCGCCAGCATGCCGTCTGGGAGTTTCGAAGTTAGGGTCGGCGACCAGATTTTGTTGATGATTGCGAGAGCCCTGTGGATCTCCGCCACCAATAGGCTGGCAAAGAGAAAGGCAAAAGGCTGTTTGGAAGGTGGAGCTAGGTGCGCACGATGCTGACGTTGTACCCGGCTTCAGCAGCTCGAGCGATGCACTGAGCACAGATCCAGAAGTAGGGAGTTTCCCCAGCAATGCCAACACACTTCTTATGGTACCAACGAGGCCCAACGCAGTCTGAATTAAGGCACTTCACCATCTGTGGAAAGAGAGAAAAGGAAGTGTCAGCTCGTAGTCGGAAGTTGTCATCGCAAGCATACTCGCAGAGTCAGTAGGGGCATTCTTACAGGTACATGTGTTGTCGCGCTGAACTCGCGGAGGGAGAGGAGCGAAGGACTGTGCCTGGGCCCTGAGTTGTTCGATTTCCTCCTCCTTCTCCAACATGTCCTCAGAGACTTCCAGGTACTCCTGAAAGATCTCCTCCTTCGTGTTCTCGAGGAACTGACGAGGAAGGGGGCAGTCCTGTACGACCTCCGCCTCCAGAGCCGCCAAACGGGGGAAAGTCTCCTTGGGATCTTGAGTCCCGACAGCGGCGAGGAAGCGAGCCGCGATGAAGTCGTACGGTTGGAGAGCGTTCGAAAATTTGCGCTTTCCAGCCTTGGTTCCTAGATTGATGCGTGTTTGATCTTGAAGCAAGACGAACTCCGCCCAGTGATTTACGAGAGGCTCGATGTCGAAAGCTGCTTGAATGTGAGCCGCCGCTGTTGTGGCGAGTACCAGCGTCGAGCTCAGCTCCTCGTTGGTACGGCCGTTCCAGAACGAGAGGTGGTGGAGCTCGGCGAGGTTTTCCGGGCGAGTTGGGTCTGGAAGGTTCTTGAGGACGCTCGCGGGAACGACGCCGTGAGCGACGACAGACTTGCGGAAGTCGAAGATCTTGAAATGTTTGACAAAGCCGGAGACGATGTAGAGCACTGCCACAGCAGCCTCCATCATCCTTCCTTGTAGCTTGGGGGCGTTGAGGCAGGCGAACACCACATCCCAGGCGAAAGGGATGGGTGTTTGCGGACGCCGGGTTGAGCCTTCGGAGATGGCCGGCTCGGTGAAGGACGTCCAGAAGATGCTGGTGGGTCCGGGGCCGTTCCGGATCCCATGTTCCTTCCTGGGACAATGCCAGGCGTGTAGTACGACCGGGATGGGAAACGAGAAGCCGCCGTCGATGGCCAGCTTGGAGAGGGTGAGGACGTCGCGTCGAAGGATTGAGGCGAAGTCAGGGACTTGACCTTCCGGTGCGTACGGCTGAAGGAGGCGGTCGAGGTCGCTACCGAAGGCGACGAGCACTGCTTCGAGGCTCGGAAGGTCCATGACTTGGTGAGTCTCTCGTATGCGAAAGGCCGACTGAACCATTTCCGTCTTGAAGCCCTCCAGGTTCGGATGAGAACAGAGGGCGACGAAGTAGGGAACGCCAGGGAAGTTCAGGTCGCGAGCGTCGGCGGCGGTCTTGAACGGGCCTTTTATCCCACTTAAAGTCACTGTAACAGTTATTTTTAGTAGCTGTAGTGCTTTGTCTGAAGTAACTTACGTAATTGTAACTTGAATAGAATCTTTAATTTAAGTTACAGTTTTGCTTTTCAAAACCCAACACCATACGGCTGTACGGCATACAGTCCCTGAATTCTGAAAGTCACTCCCACAGTATTTGCATTCTATAAGCCACCTTCTCGAGGGTCAAGGCGCAAGGCCCAAGGGCCAAAAGTCAAGAGTCCAAGACCCAAATTTTATGGTTCCCCTAGTTCTCACGCCCCTTGGTCCTCCATACTCTCCTCCTCTATGGCTCCATCCTCACGGCTCACCAGAGCTCGGCTACGACAATAGTCGCACGTTTTTGGGCATAGTCATAGTCATAGTCGTAGGCGTTTTTTGAAAATCCGAAATAGTCATAGTCGTAAGTCTGACTATAGTCCCATAGTCGACTGTAGTCGTTGCGGACTCCGTTCTGCGACTATTTCGGCTATAGTCTGACTTTTTATGCGACTATCGTGACTATAGTCGGACTATGAAAATCCCATAGTCCGCAGTTGTCGCACCACACATCTACACCAACAATAGTCAGACTATTGAAGTTTGACTATAGTCGTACCGCTTCGTGTCTATAGCCGTTTACTGGCGACTATAGTCACTGCCTGCGGTGATACTGCAACTATAGTCGCGAAGATTGTCAACTATAACTGGACTATAGTCAAACTATAGCGCCTAAACGGCCTGACATCGAACAGCAGCAACTATTTAGACTATAGTCGTTGATTCTCCAGGGCATAGTCATAGTCATAGTCTTAAGATCGACTATCTACGACTATGACTATAGTCGCTCATAGTCGCATGCGACTATAGCCGTAATAGTCGTATAGTCGCATAGTCGCGCCGAGGCCTGCGGCTCACACCGAGCATCAGCCGTTCACTGGAGCGCGCCGAATTCCGGGTAGACATTTTAACAATGAATGAAGGGAGCGAGCTCCGGCTTAACTCTTAATAACTGTGACTAACTGTACAGATCTGTAACTTGTAAGTAACTGTAAATGACTGTAAGTGTTTTCTGAAACTGCAAGTGACTGCCTGTATTTATTTTCCACTTAAACAGTCGGGTACAATCATAGACCGTAGTAAGTTTGAACAGTTTTGGGCCCAAAAGAATTCAACTTAATCAACTGTTTACTGTAGTCTGTACAGTTGAATGGACCGGCTACCGGGGACCTACAGACTACAGTTTCAGTCAAGTTGACGTTTTTTGCGGCTCAGGCCTCAGCCGCCTACAATACAGATTATACAGTTACCTGGATAACTTAGTCAGACAACTTACCTACAGTCACAGTGGGCACTGGGCACAGGCGCACAGCTATACATAATGCAGTCGCCGAGCCTTTCCGTGGGCCGTGGGCCGTGGCCCGTGCGGTAAAATTCTGGCTGTAAATTCCAGTGGTCGGCATGGACTAAAAGTCTAACATTTTTCGATTTCAAAAGTCCAAGTCCAAGTCTAATGTTCCAAAAGTTCAAAAGTCCATATATATCCAAGTCTAGACTTTATTCACAAAGTCAGACTAAAAGTCCGATACAAAATTTTGGCGCAAATAGTGACTTTATTGGGACTTTTATGACTGAAAGTCTAACTGTTATCACTGATGACTTAAAGTCCAAAACCCCAATTTTTAGCCATTTTCGAAATATCGTTTTTGAAAATATCAGGCTCAATTTCGACTTTAAGTCACGATAGAACAGACTTTTGGTCACATAGTCGCTCAGCCGTGTGAGTATTGAACTAAAAGTCAAAAGAAGTCTAAGCATTTTTGTGACTATCGGACAATAAGTCTGACTGATAGTCCAGTAGTCTGAAATTTCAAAGCAGTGTTGGACTTTTAGACTTTTTAAACTTTTAGTCTGCCCTCCTCGCGATAAAGTCCAAGTCCAAGTTTGAGCCCAAGAGTGTAAAAGTCTAAGCTTAAAAAAGTCTAGACTATTAGACTTTTCGGAAAATCTAATAAGAAAGTCTAAAAGTTTGCCGACCACTGGTACTAAATCCTGGGGACGTGACTGTGCTGAAAATTGTACGACTATTGCGGGAGACGAGAAGGCGAGAACTGGCGAGTGGGCGTTGGGGAGGGGGGGAACTGGGTAAGTCCCTATTTGGGAGATATTTTCCTTTTTCGAAAATTTTTGAGACCCTTCAGTCTCCCGCCCCCTTTGAGAAGGGTCTGACTTGCCCTCACGGGAGGTCTCTCAAAAAAGCCGGAAAAGACACAAGGCGTGGAGAAAGCGGGGACGTTTATCCGGAGCGGTCCCATATGAAAAATTGGCCATTTTTGAAAAGCAGGAAGGACAACAAGCACCACTCGATCTTCTAGATGACAGCGAGCATGGAGCACCCACCACCTTCCCTCCTCCCTCATCCATCCTTTCCCCCTTCTTTTGCACTCTACCAAAGGTACGTCCCCTCTCCCTTCCCTCCCAAGAGGAAAAGCGCATTTACCTCCTTCCATCGCCTCTCCTTCTCCCCTTTCAAGATGGCTACGACCGAAGACTTCACCCCGCTCCACTCCTACGTTGGCTTCGACTCCATCACGAAGCAGATCGAGAGCAAGTTGCTCAAACGAGGTTTTAGTTTCAATACTATGGTCGTAGGTCAAACGGGCCTTGGAAAGAGTACTCTGATCAACACCCTGTTCGCTTCCCACCTCATCGACTCGAAGGGTCGACTCGAGGCGTATGAAACCCCGCGGGCCACGACCGAAATCCACCCCGTCGGCCATGTGATCGTCGAGAACGGTGTCCGGCTCCGTCTGAACATCGTCGACACGCCCGGCTACGGCGACCAGGTCAACAACGAGGGCTGCTGGGACCCTATCATCAAGTACATCAAGGATCAGCACTCGGCCTACCTCCGCAAGGAGCTCACCGCCATGCGCGAGCGATACATCACCGACACGCGCATCCACTGCTGCCTGTTCTTCATCAACCCGTGAGTGCTTCTCTAGTGGATGCAGCGCGCGCGCGCGAGGAGCTGGATGCGGTTTGCGGTCTGCGCTTTGTGTGGACTAGAGCTGGAGCTGGGCAGGATGGAGGGATCCATGCGGCGCATATTATGTGAGCACTGTAAACTGACACCCTTCTCCTTCCCCCACCCAGCACCGGCCACGGTCTGCGACCAATCGACGTCACGGTGATGAAGAAGCTCTCGGACGTCGTCAACGTCGTTCCCGTCATCGCCAAGTCGGACTCGCTCACCATGGACGAGCGGACAGTGTTCAAGGAGCGAATCCGGGCCGAGATGAAGTACCACAACATCCGGCTGTACCCCTTCGACTCGGAGGAGTACGAGGAGGACGAGTTGGAGCTGAATGAGCGGATCCGGTCGTTGATCCCCTTTGCGATCGTGGGCTCGGAGCGCAATGTGGTCATTGAGGGCAAGGCGGTGCGTGGGCGCAAGAACCGGTACGGGGTGATCAATGTGGAGAACGAGAACCACTGCGAGTTTGTCTACCTGCGCAACTTCCTTACGCGGTGAGTGTCCTTATTTCTCCTTCTTCACGGTTCATCAGGGAGCTGACTTATCTCCCTCTGGATCTCTCAGAACACACCTGCAGGACCTCATCGAGACTACCGCCCAGATCCACTACGAGGCCTTCCGCTCAAAGCAGCTCCTCGCCCTCAAGGAGTCCTCCGCAAAGCAACAGCAGGCACAGCAGCAGGCTCAACAAGGGCAACATTGATCATCCGCCCTGTACGGCCCCCTCGCTGCAAGAACAACATTCTCGGCAACTCTCCAGGATTTGCTCGACCTGCGCGTTCCCACACCCCTCTCCGTTCGATACCTGTTCACCTTTCTCGAAGGATCTCCCGCTTGCCCTCCCCCTGGATGCAATACACTCGACTTCTCCCGGCTCCTTTCCATTTCTGCACAGGCACCGCAAAGACTGTTCCTTGCGTGTATTTCAGTCGCTGGAGAGGGATCAAAGCTGTAAGATTTTGCTTGCACGATTCATTTGTGTCTGTAAAGATGTACGTCAACCTATGTGACAAGTGAGGGGCAAGGCGAAGACCATGAAAGTAGTGGGGGATCGAAAAGGGGAGGGGAAAGAAGCGTGGACATGGGCCTTCGTCATAGAGAGGCAGAGAAGCAAGACCGAGACGAGAGATATACGCACAGACGGCGGGCGGGGTTCAGCGCCCGCCAAGCATGAAGTTGCCGATGAGGTAAAACGAAAGAGGGCAGCGCCGTCCCCTCGAGAGAGAAAGAGAAACCGAAAGAAAGAAGGGGATTTGCAACACCCTCTCACAGCAACCGATGCTGATCCCAATCCATCTGCTGCTTCAACACCCCAGCAATGATCAGCTCAGCCTCATACACCCTGACCGGATCCCGCTCCTTCGCAAAGTCCTTCCACAGCCCACGATCCTCCTCACAGCTGATCAAATGCATGTGCGCCCGGTCCTCCTCCAGCTTCTGGACGTTGGGCAGCACAGCGGGCGCAGAACCGCCCGCGGCGATGATCACTTTGCGAAGGACATCCGAGGCGGGTTTGACGTTCCGCGTCATGTAAAACTCGTGCTTGCGCAGCAGCTTGCCCGGTTTGGCCCGGCTCCGCTCGAGAGCATCTTCCAACTTGACCTTGTACTTGCGCTCGTTCTTGGGATCTTGGATCGGGAAGTTGGCTTCCTCTACCAAATCAGAAAGAAATCAGCATCAAGATCCCTTGAGAGCAGCGGTATTCATGCCAAAAACTCACCTTGCAAAGCCTTCTTCCGTATACTCATCTGCAACCAAGCCTGGTCCACAATCATGACGTTCCCCTCGCAATCGCACAAAGCATCTTCTCCGTCCGACTCAGCCCCGCAGCGACCAAATGGGTAGCCTTGAACATATCCTCCGTCCGGTGCGCGCCCAGCGTCTTCAGCAGCTTCAGGTCCGCGTCGCTCACGTTTACGCCCGTAGTGGCGTAGTAGACCGTGCCTTCGGCATTCTTCTTCGACGTGGCTTCTTTCATGGACGTGCCGGAAGAAGTCCGACCCGCCTTGCGCGGTGGAGTAATCGGCTTGATCTTATGCTCAGGACTGTATCGCAATCCAGCACACACACGAAAAAAAAGTCAGCATTGTCCTCAAAATCCAACCACAGCCAGATCCCAAAATATGCGGGAAACTCACCTCGTCTTCCGCCTCTGACTCTGTCGTAACCGCCAGAACCAGGCAAGTCCTCATCCAAACTATCCTCCGAAGCATCCTCCGCCGCCTCCCTCGACCGCTTCGTCCCCGCACCTCCTCCTCGAGCACTCGTCGTCGAAACAGTAGGCTCAACAACAAGACTCTTCCTCTCCGGAACTTTACTCGCAGGGCCTGCACCCGATCCGCGCTTCACGCTTGGACCTTTGCCCTTGTTGGGCGAAGTCGACGATGAGGACGGCGGAGCTTCGCCCGCTGCGGCGCCAGCAGTAGCGGCAGCAACGGCAGCGGCAGTCGCAGCGGCCCGTGTGCTCTCCCCACCCACAGCAGCATCCACGTCCATCTCATCCTCATCACTCTCCGCCTGTTCCCCAGCTCCCCCATTCGCAAGCCCACTACCGCCACTCTTCCGTCGAGTAGTAGGGAGCACAATCGAACTGCCCGTCGTCGTCGTCGTCGTCGTCGTGCCCTCAGCAGCCTTCTTCGTCACTTTGCGGTCCCGGTTCGATCGCGTGCTCAGCATAGACTCGTCCCCGTCCTGATCGTCCATCATGACAGAAGCGTCGACGAGCATCTTCGACTTGGCAGCGGCGCTCTTCGAAGCAGCAGCGGTGCCGTTCCGAGCTGTTGTGCCCTTCCCACCTCGCTTGCCATCATTCTCAGCAACCGCCTCTTCCTGCTCATCCACCACCTCACGCCCCTCCTTAGCCTTCCCTTTACCCCCCGCGCTCGGAGCCGGAGCCGAAGCCGGAGCCGCAGGAGCCTGCCCAAGCGCCACAGCCCTCGCCTCATCCTCCGCAGCCTGCCTCTTCCCCACAATATCCCCCTCAACAGCCTCCCTAACCTTCTCCGCCTCCTCACTCTCATACGCCCTCTGAATCCAAGGCTCCAACACCCCATTCTCCAACCGGGCATCAACAAGGACCTGACGGCCGTACCGTATCGCAGGACCGTACTCGGTAAATCGCGTCTGGAGAACATCGACGGCTTGCCAGCGCGTATAGCACGCCTCGAGCCAGATGTGGTTAAGGACCGGGATCCCCCACTCTTTGGCCCTCTTGACCTTCTCGCCCTCTTCAGACGCAGCTATGCAATGCGTATTCGCACTCGTCATCTCCGGGGTGAACTTGCCGCCCATGCAGGTGATCAGGTGTCGGAGCAATGTTCGCGCCTCGCCCGTGTAGTTCGTGAGGGTGATGGTGTACTTGGTGAAGGCGGGGATGGGATCTTTGGGCACGGGGAAGTGGATCAGGTTGTTTCGCGGGTTCGTTATGCGACCGGTGGACAGGACGAAGGCGAGCCACTGCGGCGTACCACACATTTTGCTCTGCTTGAGAGCCTTTATGAATCCCCCGATGGAAAATTGAGCACAAGATAAGGAAATGAACAAAGGGAAGAAAGGGCAGACTCACCTGGAGACACTCCTTACTCTCCCGATACTTCGTCACCACTATATCAGCCTCCGCAACTTTCCCAGGGACCTCCGCCTCCTTCTCCGGCGGCTCGACAAACTTGCCGCCCGCAGCGGTTATCCTGGTCCGGAACGCATAGACCCGATCCGGGTTGGCCATCATGACGTCCGCGCCAAAGAGGACGGAGCGACCACAGAGGACATTGGCATGTGTGCTGAGCGCAGGTGTGGCTTTGTTACTGTTGCCCGCTGCTTGAGCTGAAGCAGCAGCGGCTGTAGCTGCAGACCCGCGCGCACGACGTCCCCCAGTGGTTGGATGGGTACTACTTCCACTTCCTCCGCCGCCGCCCGGCTGGACTTCATTCCCCTGCTCGTCGACGGGCACGACGAGTCTCTCCGAGTCCTTGATGGCGGGCGCGATCTCTTCAAAGGTGGGCCATCCGCGATTCTCAGGCGCATGCAGGGCAAGTTGGGCAATGGCTTCTGGGGCCGAGGTGATGGGCTGGATGAGTTCTGTCGACGAAGAGGGCCCCGAGGTATCAGCCGGAAGAACGCCGGAGGAAGATACGGCCTGTGCGACGAGCTGAAAGGCCCGCTGCGCAGCGGGGTGGTTGTGGAGTGCCCCACTGCCAATAGTAGCCCCGGGAATGACAGCATTACAAGCATTCTTGAGGGCAGTAGTTCCAAAGGGCGCCTGTACGTTGCGGTCGGTGATGTAGATCGGCTCGAGACCGTCCAGATGGGCTTTATCGCCCAATGGCCAGGTGTATGGTTTTGGATCGACGAGTTTGAAGAGACGGTAGCAGTCGTCGATCCAGTGTGGTAGGACAGCTTTTACGTTCCATTGCGTCTTTGCGAGGTTGGTGAGTTGGGTGAGGGAGTTGAGTGCGACGGATTGCTGCTGCGGGTGAGATGCGGCCTCCTTTGTGGAAGAAGAGGCAGAGGGATCTTGTTGGTGTTGGAGAGCTTCGTCTGTGATGGCTGAGGAGAGGGAGACGGCAGCTTCGACGAGCTGTTGTTCCTGTGCATCAAAGATGGCATTCAGCTTGGCGAACTTGGGACCCTGTCGATTGTTGGCGATGAGATGGGTGACTTCGCGTGTAAGTTTATCGCGGTAGGCTCCTCCGCAGCTGATGACGGCCGCAGCGATGAGTTCCGTGTCGCGTTTAGGGAGCCGAGCGCATGAGACGACGATGCCGGAGAAGAAGAGACCGGGGTCTGCGGAGAAGTATCGTTCGGGCTGGAGGGTGCCCAGAGCCCATGATCGTCTGACCCACTGTGAGGAGACGACACAGGCGCGTTTACCGGTGGGAGCTTGTAAGTCGTCTGCCTGTGGATCGTCGCATGCGTCGTACTCGAGGAAGTCTACGGATGCGGAGATGACGTGAGTGGTGCGTGATGGATCGAAGCGTGCGCCTGGAGGTAGTTCTCCTGATCCTGGACCGCCTGTGCTTGCTGAAGATGAGGAAGCGGTGGGTGCCTGTGTTGCTCCCCCTGCGTCTAGGATCTGCTTGAGTTCTGCGCGGTCGGTGGGAGTGAGGTCGTCGTTGATGAAGTAGAGGACGGAGGTGAATATGTTGGATGTTGGGTTGGGTGCGACGACGGTGTCTGCTGTGGACTGTGCTGCTCCTCCTTCCTCGTTCATCGCCGCTGAGTTTGGCATTCGCTGTTCTTGAGGGAGAATGCTTGAATCAGAGAATGAATGCTGCGATGGTCGTTGCTGCTGTCGAGAAGGTCGAGAAGAGTTGAGTGATGGAGTGAGTGAGTGGGAGTCACGTGGCATTTATACTTTGACGCGTTCCTAAAAGATGACGCGACGCGACGTGTTTCAAGCGTAGTGAGTAAGTGAGTGAGTGTTGATCAGGAGAACCACCACCTCCATCTGTCTATCTAAGTGAGTGACGGACGATGACCAAGGAAGCACAACACCTCGCAGCAGCCGCACTCGACGCACTCGCACTCGATCTCCGTCTCCAGCCAGGCATCGCACTCGGTCCCTTCACACTCGGCATCCCGCTCTGGCACACCCTCGACTACCTCCGCTCCAACCCAGCACACTTCCCCAAGGTACACGTCGTCCTCCCCTCCTCATCTTCAAAAAGCAGCAGCAACAAGAAGGGCCAGTCTATCAGCGCAGATGGTGGAGAACAAGCAATCGTAATCTCCATCTTACCACATCTCCACCTCATCTTCAGCGCACGCTCACAACGTCTCCAACTTATCACCTTCAACCTCACCACCCCACCCAGCGGACGAGATCCATCCTACCGTCCCATCCGAATCGCATACACTCGTTCCCTCGTCTTCGACAGCACTCCTTCTCTCGACTCATCCTCATTGAATCGACATCATCAGCCAGCCTCGACAACTACCACCACCACCCCTCTCACTCGCACCACCATCCATCAGACATTCGGGCCAACCTACTCCCCGCGCAAGATCCCCGATCAGGACGAGTATGTGGTTTCCTACCCAGGACTCGCATTCACCTTTCCCGCGACAGCCGAGTCATCATCGTCAGCAGAAACGACAACAACAGCGCCAGACAAACATACACCCGCCTCCGCATTCCACATCTTCGCAGGCCATGACTTGCTGAAACCCGCACATGTGCTCTTACCACCCGCTACCTCGCACATGCTGCCTACCTACGGTGCTGCGAGTGGGACCTCGTCATCGACTCAGCAGACCGGCATCGGACCTTCCTCCGCTGGTGGGGTTCCGACCACTCTCTCAGCGAATGTGCCCCCTGCTTGTCTGAAAGCTGTCATTCGGGTGAGCCTTTTCCTTTCTCAATCATTCCCCCGCGCATCTGGAAAGAAACTGATTGATGCTCTTCTAATTGTCCCTCAGCCGGGCCATTCTCTCACACTCCACCTCTTCTCACACGCACCCTCCCAACCCTTCTCCCTCAGCTCACAAACAACCCTTCTACCCCCCACCCCCTTACTCCAAAGCATCTTCGCCGAGTCATCCACTCAGCAATACCCACACGGCACACGCACACTCACCCTCACCCTCGGCACAACAACAACCCAGGACGTCCTCGCAACTCTCGGCGCGCCCCAACGTCGCTTCGAGAAAGTAGACGAGCGGTTGGGGATACATTCCTTTGCTGCGGGACGGGGTCGGGAGACGAAGAAGGCAGAGGGGAGTGTGGTCGAACTTGCGAGGAGGAGGATCTGGACGGGGATGCAGGCTGGGGGGCGGTAGGGGACTTTGTGGAGGGCGAAGATACGGATGAGATGTATGGTGAGCTTTCTTCCTTCTCCTTTCTCAAGGTTGATTCCTGTCTCACAAAATTCATTTGGACGGGTAGACAACCCGATCTTCTGGAATTACTTCGATCTCGGACTCGACCTTCTCTTCTCCTCGCCTGCTCTTACGCCCGCGGCGGCTACGGCAGGCGGGAATGCCAGTGGAGCGAACACGGTCCAACCTGCAAGCGCAAGCGCAAACGCGGCGCGGGCGGTGTCTTGCTGAAGGTCATCGTGCATTCGAATGTTCCGGGCAGTGCGTTGTTCCAGCGGTATAATCGCTGTCCGTGGGTTGTCGTTCCGCCGCTCGTGAGCGGGAAGGAGGTCTCATTCCATGAACATGTGAGTTTCTTTCCCTTTTCTTTGGTCCTCACACAGAAGTCTAATCCTCCTTGGTTTTTCTTCAGATCGACGAACTGGCTACACTCCTCTCATCACACCCAACTCGCAAGACAGCCTCGTCCTCAGAAGATCGCATCGAGCTGGACCGCGCTTCAGACGCAGACTTCATCCCGCCCTCCGCTCGATCGAAACGGTTGCCTGCTACGAACACGACGACTTCCGATCCTCCGTCTTCTTCGTCCAGCAAGGCTTCAGGTGGGGTCGGCACGGGAACGCCGTTGAGGCTGGATGTTCGGACTTGGTTGTATGGGTTTGAGAATGGGGCTGGTCGAGAAGAAGGAGAAGGGGAGGACGTACCGGAGGGAGGGCTGATCGCTGAGGCTGATGAGGCAGGGAGGGTCTGCAGTGTGTTGATCTATTGAACGAATGTGTATGAGTAGGGGAAACTCGCTTCGATCTGTTGTACTTGTATCTTTGTTCTCAAATTTCACCATCTGTTGTACTTGTTCTCGACCATCTCTTCCTTTCTTGACACTTTCCGATCATCGCGCAGAAGTAGAAGGGGGAGCAAAGAAGAGCGGGAATGGTATGAGCTGTGCTGGAGAAAAGAGGGAAACAGAAATAATGCAAAACAAACCGACGAGACCGTATAAACGCAATCTATGGGGGTAGAGTGCAGCTGCGAACAGGAAGGATGGGAGGGAATAAGATACTGTGTGGGAAAGAGGGGGAATGTCGAGGACGAGTGTTTCCTCTCGTCTGCCTTCACGCCTTGAGACAGATGTAATCGCCCAAGAGGAGCAACACGGGCCGGAAGCAGTTATAAGGCGTGTACGTGCTCGCACACTGAAGTGGTCCACCAATCTGACCCGTCCCGCCCGATACTGGAACGTAGTCGCATTGTTCCCCGTCTGGCATTGATCCTGCGCTGTGGTGTATCCAGGGATGGTCTTGAGGTAGGTAACGAAGCAAGGACCTTTGACTCCCTTCTGGCATGACTCGTGCAAGTCGTTCGTGTCATCGCACAGAGCCCAGGCGAGTGCGCCGGGCTTGTTGGCGGCGGCGGCGCAGCATGTAGCGGGATCGGAAATGTCGGCGAAGGAAGTGATTCCGAAAGCGAGAGCTTCAGCTTGGTATGCAGTCCAGTCATACAGTTTGCTAAACTTCGTAGGTTTGCAGACGTCTAGACCGCCTACGACGACAGTGGCGGTAGGAGCGGCGGGGACGTAGGATGTCTTGGTGAGGATTTTTGTGGTGGGTGTGTAGGTGACTGTGACGGGCTTAGGGGTGACGCTGGATGAGATGGCCAGGGCGGTCACGGTAGCTCTGGGCGTGGGGTGAGGCCAGACGGTTACGGTCTTTTTCGCTGTGATGGTCTCGATCACGGTCAAGACGGAGCCATCAGCCCGTCGAGCCAGGGGAGAGGGCTCAGCAAAGGCAGTAGGAGCGGGCCCGTCCAAGGTCGCTGTGAGGACATCGCTGCAGTATTCAGTCGAGCCACGGTTGACCGACGGATCATCGTCGAAGTTCTCGAAACGATTGATGTCGACTCCGTTGGTCTGTCCGATAGTTCCATTGCTTGAACGACGCTCGACTCCTTGGGTTTGACGAGGCTCGATCTGCTCGCGGCGCTGCAGGACGGCTTTGCGAGTGAAGGAGCGGGTACGTTGTTGGTGTAGGAGGTGATCGTGGTCGTCCCACCAGTGGGACCTGTGGTGATGTACAGAGTAGTAGTACCTCTGCGCAAAGATATTAAATCAGTCTCAATTCAAAGATACGAATAGGAAGGAAGGGATGACAACTCACACGACTGCCTGTGCGGTCTTGGTAATAGTCGCTGCGGCACGAATGACGAGATTTGTAGGAGTAAAGGATTCCGTACGGGCAACCTTGGTAGCATGGTAGACGTCCGTCTGATAGGAGATGCTGTACCGAGTCGAAGTCCGAGCAGCAGCGGCCACCTTAGGAGCACGAAGACGAGACTCCTCCCCACCGGCGGCGACGGAGACGTCATTCTTGTAGAGTGTGACGGTCTCAGCTGGTTGGGAGACGGTCACGATGCCCGAACCTGGGTGTGCGTTGAGCTCGGTGACGCATCGCTGGGTGGTGGCTTCGGTGCCGACGGCGAGAATGCTCAGGACGAGCCAGGCGAGGGTGACTCGCATTCTTGGAGAACTGTGAGAGAAAGAGAGGGTGGGTAGAGCAAAGGATTGTGAGGCAGTAGTTTGGCACAATGAGCAAACGGGACACCTGGGGAGGGGGAAGGGAGAGAGGAATCAGAGATCAACGACAAGGGGTGGGAGAGGGTGATGGAGGAAGGAAAGAGAAAGATCAGCTGGAGAACGAGGCGAACACTTTGGCGGTCGACATCAGGCATCAGCGCGAGAGATACACACGCCGGGTCCAAGTTTGAATCTATCTGTGCTAGCGAGGGGAGATCCTGATGCACAAGAAGCAGAAGAAAGTGTGGAGAAGAGACAAAGAGCAATCGACAGTTCCAATTTCTTAACGCGCAGGCCGAGTGTTGCAACGACTTGCACGGAGAGATTTACGCCTCTATCTGCAGATCATCGACGATCCTTCCGTGGACCTGACATATTAGCAAACATTCAGATGCTCGTGGCGGACGTCTGCCTTTTCTCTTCGCCTTCGTACCGCCGTGCTGGGGGGATCGTCCTGAGGCAAGCTACAAAGCTAGATCCTTGGATGTGGTTCCGGTGTTGGTAGCCAAAGACTTCAGCATAGGGAAGAGTCTCAGAGTTTCAGAGTCTCAATATTTCCGCATGTGGAATGCACGCCACGTGTCAGCTAAGCGCGTGTTTAGAGCTCAGCGCATTCACTGCCTGCCGCACGCCGCACACACCACCCACGACATTGACAGCATCGAGCTTAGCATCCACAGCATCCACCTCAGCAATAACTCATACACTCAGCACACGCGCAGAAGGACAATGGCAGACCCATTCGCAGAACGTCACACCCTCGACGCAAATCCATTCGCCGACCCAGCCATCCAAGGCGCCCTCCACTCCTCCTCTCGCGCATACGAGCCAGCAGGATCAGCCAACCCCTACGGCCAACAAGATGACGATGACGACGTAGTCTCCAAAGCAACAGGGAACAGCGCCCAGAATGTCAACAAGATGGAAGAACTCGCAAGGCGGGAACGAGAGCTCGAACAGCGCGAACGGGACTTGAATGCTCGGGCGGCTCATATCCAGCGACATGGTCGGAATAATTTCCCGCCCTTTTATCCTATGCTCTACCACGACATCGACGCTGAGATCCCTCCGGACTCCAGACCTCTCGTCGCAACCGTGTTCAAGCTCTGGCTACTCCTCGTCCTCTCCCTCATCGTCAATCTCGTCGCGACTGTCTTCCTGCTGGTCCAGTCCGCGCCCGACGGAGGTAAAGACATGATCAGCGGCATCGTCTACCTGCCCGTCATCACCGCAGCATCATTCATGCTATGGTACAGGTGCGCTTTCTCTTCATCTTTCTCTTTGGGACCGTAGCTGGAAATGCTCATCATTTGTTACCTTTTTTCCATTTGACAACGCGCCTCATTCCTTCTTCTAGACCGATGTACAACGCATACATGAAGGTACGTGTACTCCTCCGCGCCCACAGCTGCCTGTCAGATATTGACTGATCTTCCTCACTTCTCTTGATGTCTTCCACTCACAGGAGAGCTCAGTATTCTATTACATGTATTTCGTGTGAGTACATGCTGGTCAAAAGTCGCCGTTAAAACGCGTAGCTGACCTTTTTTCATGTCTTACAACACACACAGATTGTACGCATCGCAGATTCGCGCTATTGGACAAGCAGATCGCCTCAGAACTGACGCATACATCTCCATTTCTGGCTTCTCTCGGACCCAAATAGCGGCGGATTTCACAGTGAGTAAAGAGGCATGGGATCAGCTCGGACTCTTGCTATGCTTGAAGCGCGAATTCGGATGTAAAGTGTTCTAAAACGCGTTCTTCTCTTCATCCCATGCGCAGTCGCCTACTCAGCATACATGGTACTCGGAATCCCAGCCACCGGCTCAGCGGGCCTCATCAATACCATCCAGTCCTTTCAAGGCGGTCGACGTGAGTTTCACTTGCTTCCCGAGTCAAACCTCGAACCTTCCTTCCCTTCCGCGTTCACAGTTTGCTCATAATCCAGTTCTCATTCCCAGTCATCGCCGCTATTCTTGGCACAATCGCGACGGTCGGCTTTGCAGTGCAAGGACTGGGAAACCTGTGGTTCTACCGCATCACCTGGAACCACAACCACGAACGTGAGTCTATCTTTTCACATTCTTTGCTTCATATCGTGTCTGACATTCCCGATGACTCTTTCGGTAACCACAGAGGGCCACACGTTCGCTCAAGCCAAGCAGGAGTTCGCCACTCATGGAGCGCGCGCGTATTTGTAAGTTTCCAACTAGGCACATACTCCGAAGCGCCAGATGATAATGTCTGATCTCTCCTTTTCCCACCAATCAAGCACTCGTTCATAAACGCAGGACAGAGGATATGGGGTGGCGCTTCGATTCATGCCGTCGATGTCCCGTCTCCGTATATACAACGATCGATTCATTCGGCATGCAAAAATGCTCTCACGAAAACGACACGACACGACACGAAAGGCGACAAGAGCCACAATCCAACTCCCCCGGCACCCGCTTCCTTTCTCAGCCCTCTCTTCCTTCCCCATCAGTTGTTGTTGTTGCTGCTGCTGGCTCGGCCTCGTTCTTCTGCTCTGTCGCTCAATCTATCCCTTGGAACGACTCACGATGTTTTTTCCCTTCATTTGCCTCCCCTTGTGCACGGACAGATTGCAGGCGGAGGGAAGGCCGGGAGGCAGCTTCTAGCTGAAGACGAGGAGTGAGAAGGCACGCGAAGAATAGGGAAACATGGGAAAGAGGAAGTCGTAAGGCAGGATACTACTGGAGAGAAGGGGACATCGTCGTGAAGGAGAAAGAAGAGAAGGGGAGTGGAGAGAGGAGAAAGAGGTCATGAAAACGCTCATCGCACGTCTTCGAACCATCCCTGTGAGGCCTGAACGAAGGCTGGGAAGCGGGAGGGAGGGGGAGGAGGGTATAAAGACTTGTCGAGGTCGGAGGTGGGAGAAAGAACATCGATATGGAAGAAGCTCGGATTTTGTGGGAAGAAAGACGACAGGAAGAAGAGGTTTCGGGAGAAGAAGGCAAGAAGAGAGAAAAGGAAAAGGAAAAGGGGGGAAGCAACGAGATGGGAGGAGAGGTAACACCACATGATTCACAAACAAAATATAAAGCCGGTGACCGCGGGCGTCCGGGAGGTGACCTTGGTTTTCTTCGTGGATTCGTGTCGTTTTTGCGTGAAAAAGGGAGGAAATGATGTGAAGGGAGGAAGAGTGCTGAAAGGCGACCTTGCCCCGAAGCGGACAGGGTTGTGGACCACTCGTCGCTCAGAAGGTCCCCCGGGGTTGGAATCAAGAGAAAGGGACTTGGTGAACGAGGAAGAATGGTCCATGGTGATTTTTTTGCGTGCCGACATTCGAGGAAACCAGCTTGAGGATTCCTTTTAAATCGCGATCGAAGACCCTCGTACGTGTTTGAGGTTGGATGACCGCGAACGACACTGATAAGTGCGTGATGCCCCCTTGGCCCGATCCAGACGCTGTGCAAAACCCGTTGTCATGCTTTTTTTACTTGCCCTCGTCCTGCTTACCCTCACCCTCCGCGGCACCATCACCCGCACCCGCACCAGACCCAGCCTCCGCCTCACCAGGCATCGAAATCCCATACTTAGCCCTCACAACCTCAAAAGTCTTCAACATCTTCCTCCGCGCCCCCAAAGCAGCCACACCCTTATCCTCCAAAGCCTTATCGTCCATCAAGACCATCTCGCGCCAGTTCGAGGACTCAAAGTTGGGCGTGTACTTGTGCAGACGGAGGTGTCGGAGCCAGGCGGGGATGTCCTCCAACATGGAGATGTCGACCGCTTCTTCTTCGACGGGACCACCACCACCGACAGAGCCGACCGCGCCCGCTCCTCCGGCGTTCATACCTCCCAAAGGTCCGCTGCGGCCACTGGGCGACATTCCGCCCGGCCGGGGCGAACGACGTCCGCCGAGCGAACCACTGAACTGTGCCGTATTAGGCGTAACCAACCTCCCCGTACCCCCGGCCGGCCCTGATCCACTCATCCGTCCCATATTTCCGTACTGAGCCTGCTGCTCCGCCATCGCAGCCAACGTCTGCTGATTCTGCAAAATCTGCTGCTGCATCGCCAGGAACTGGCCCGCGTTCACGTTCACAGAGCCCAGCTGACCCATGGCTGCCATGGCGTTCATCATCTGCATATTCAGCGGATTGCCCATCCCGCCCGAGGGACTCTGCAGACCGGCGAGCGTGTTCGGACTGGCGGGTGCGAGGGAGGTGAGACTGAATCCGCCGCCATTACCGCCGTTGTTGAAGTTGGGACTGCCGGCTGCCATAGCTTGGCGGAGCAAGTCTTGGTGGGAGGTACTCCACTGCGCACTCATGTTAGGCGACGCGCCCGCATCGAACATTCCCGAGAGGACACCCTGCACATTAGCGTTAGCAGCCCCGCCGCCTGCGCCCCCAGCTCCATTCGCGCCTCCAGGTCCAACAAGCTGAGCCGACTTGCGCTTGTACTTGTTCACATCCTGATCCAGAAGCACGTTTCCTGCCAGCCTCAGAATTGATACTAGCAAGCTGAGCCGCAGCCGCGTCCAGACTGGCGCGCATGTCCGCCGTGCTCGTACCAGACTTGTCGTCGTATCCGGGCACGAGCGGGTGTTCATCAGACTGGCCCAGGTGGCTCCTGAGCACCCAAGGGCGAGAGTTGATCGTCGAGCGGGCCGAGACTGCCACCGCCGATCCGAGGCGAGCGAGCCTGCGCGTCGCTCATGTTGCTCAGTCCACCGGTGGACTTAGGCCGACCTGCTCCCGAAGAAGGATGGTCGTACATATGAGGCTGCGGACTACGCGATCCGTCGCGCTCGGCGACTTTGTCCAGACTGGATCCGGCATAGGAGCGCTCTCCGGGTAGAGTTCCGGGTGCGGAGATGCGGTTTGCCTTGAGTTTGGCGCGTTGGGCAGCCAAGCTGGCGGATGAATCTGCGCCGGAGGGATTGTAGATGTTTGCGGCTGCGTTGGGGGAGAGGAAGCCTGCTGGGTCCATGGACTGGCGGTAGGCGATGTTCCCCGTCGTGTTGGATGTCTTCATGGCGCTGGGCGATTTGAGACCGAGGGCGGCGTACTTCTGGTCCATCTGCTCGAGGAGCGCGTTGTTGGTGTGGGCGGGGGAAAGAAGAGCACTCATAGGATCGGTGCGGGCCATCTGCTGGAGGACGGTGATGAAGAAGCGGATTTGAACCTGGGTGGCCTCTTGGAGGAGACTGTAGAGTGCCGCGGTACGTTCTGCCTCGGAAGAGGACACGGAACCACTGTTCTATGGCGCTGAGCTCCTCCTTGAAGTTCTGGTCGAGGGACGCAGCGGCCATTTCTTCGAGAGTGGCCTCGTAGTGCTGCAGGTCCTCGAACCACTTGTCCATCGCGTCGGCTGCAGGATGAATGAGTACAAAATATGAGTATTGAATGCGGATACATGCGGGTGTTGAGAAGCATCCAACTCACATTCTGGGTGTTCTGGTAGTTCATGTTGAGCATTTCCGAGCTTGGACGGACGCCACGACCGATTGCGCTGTTGGGCGTGGGCATCTGGAGATTGCCACCCATGAGTGGACTACGAGCCTGCTGCTCTGCGGCATGATGAGCCGCGGCGACCTGTTGTTGCTGCAGACTGAGACGTGCCATGGCAGCTGCGGTGCTGTTCGCGCTCGAGTCGACGGTTCCTGAGGAGGAGGACGAGGAGAGCTTGCTGCTGCCGAGGGAGTAGCGGGAGTTTGGTCCTGCGGCGGCGGACATGGAGGCGCGTGCACCGGGCTGCTGGCTGGAGTAGGAGCCGACTGCGCCTGGGGACGACGCGCGGTGGAGGCCGAACTGTGCGGGACCTGGCGAGACTGGAGGACGGAGTGAGCCGTGGTCGGTCATTGCTGCTGCTGTTGATACGCTTGCGTTGGCTTGAGGAAACCTGGAAAGGAGTGATAGGAGGAGTGACTGGGGTTGGTTGAAGCCTTCCTGCGTGTTGTTTGTATGCGACACGACCAGAGGCAGAGACCCGGCGAGAACTGAAGAGAGAGAGAGAGAGAGACAGAGAGAAGGATACGCGCTGCGTGATCCCTCAAGAAGAGCAAAGAAGGGGTTGATGTGGTATGTAGTTGGGGTCGAGGTGGATGTATGCGTGTGTGTGTGATTTGTTTAATAGGAGACCCAGAAACCCTAACCCCCCCTTTGTCCAGCACTCCAGATGAGACGGCGCAAGCATCCAGGAACAAGAGTCTCATGCCAGCAAGACGCCGCGCTAGTAAATGAGACTCCATCGCGAGTCTTGCATGGAGTTTTCCTCATCCCAACCCATCCACCACCTTCATCCAGCAATCAATTCGACTTGACTGACAGCTCAAAGAAAGCGCGTCGCGTCACCAGCAAGTATTCTTTCTACTGTCGCCTTGGATCCTCACGCGCGTAGCATCGGGGTAGCCAGGAGAACAGCAAGTCTGGAACCATGCCGTTACCGCGTAACTCTCTCGCAGGTCTCGACCTTGACAATGTGAGTGTGGGCCTGCTCTTGTGTTCTACTGTGATGGGAATGGAAGTGCTGCTGGTCCTGCCTGGTGGGTGGGAGGTGAGGGTCAGGTGGTTGGTTCTCAGGCGCGGCGAAGGAGCTTCCCCATCCAAGGAGACGCGTCACATCCAGGCAGCAGCGACGCGTCCACCAGCCCACCAGACGCGTCCCACCTCGACCTCGCCTTCGGATGATTTTTTGGTTCGCGCCTGAGCGGAAATAGCCGCGACAGACACCAACACAACCAACACCCCAGTCCTGTCCGAACAAACGACGCGTCTCAAACGCGTTCGTCGCACTGCCTTCGTCTTCCAGCATTCCCTGGTCACGCGTCTGACTTAAATGAAGCTCAGCATCGCGGCGCGGCAGCTGGAAGATGCGCTCCTCGCTCTCGATTGCGCGCTGGGATGAGAATGGGGAAAGGGAAGGATGGCAGTCGGCAGCACGCGCGGTTCCAGCTACTACACAGATCACCTTTCTCTTCCAGTACTGACCCGCATACATTTACCTTTTTGCCCCCCTCCTCCCTCCCCGTCTGCTCACACAGCTCATCCTCACTTCAAGGAGAGGCACAGCAGCTCGTAACTTGCCAAAGGATCGCGCCGAACCCGCAGAAACATCACCAGCCATCCCAGCCCAAGCGCCGGAGCCGGCTGCATCATCATCATCGCGCCGTAATCGCGTCCGGACTACATCCGTCGCAGCCCAGCCATCCGCGCCAGTATTGGCACCTGCCACATCGGTAGCAAAGGCACAAGTCGCTCCTGCTCGAGGATCTCCCAGCCGAAGTTCAAGCAGAAGATCTGCAGCAGTAGCTGCCGCTGCCGCTTCAGCTGAGACCGCTTCCGAACCACCCCAATCCCAAGCAGAGAGTAGCAAGGCGGCCGGCTCGGAGCCCACGTCCGCCCTCGTCCCGCCAACCGCACAAGCTACTCCGGCGCCCACTATCAACATCCGGAAGATTGTCTTGAAACGGAAACGGGACGAAACATCATCGGTGCAGGAAGAGCCCAAACAGCCCACGCCAGAACCAAATCCCCAGCGATCAAAAACCAGAACACGAGGCAGAGCTGAATCTGTTCTCCCGCCGCAAGCTTCCACTAGCGCTCTCCCCGCCGCCGCAATCACAGCTTCAGACTCAAAGCAAACGAACGGGCACGCCGGCGCGACTGCAAAAGCGCAGGCAGGAGAAGACAACGATGACGAGGAAGACGGCGAAGGGGACGAAGACGAAGATGAAGCTGGTGGAGACGAAGATGACAACGAGCAGGACAATGAAGACGGCGACGGAGAAGGACAGTCCGATGATGACAGCGACGAGGACGGCGATGGAGCTGGAGACACCACGACGGCCGCGGATGGCACAGTCACCCAAAGAAAGAACTCGGACCGCGTCAAACGTCCGCCCAAGCTCGATGCAGACGGGAACCCAATCCCACGCAAACGAGGAGAGAGGGGCAAACGTCTCAAGCCGAGCTTGCGCGAGATAGAGGAGGGCTTGAAGGGGCTTAAGAATGACGATGGGGGAATTACATCGACTTCTTCCTTGAGCTGCCCTCGAGCACGGACTACCCTGATTACTACAAGCACATCGCTAAACCCATCTCGTTGGCGGAAATCGATGTGAGTCTCATGCAACTTCTCGTATTCGGACGGCCGACCTTGCGCTGACGCTGTCTTCTCATCTGTGCCACAGGTTCTACTAAAGAAGAAGGACACGTATCCAAATCCCTACTCCTTCGTGTCCGATTTGCGGTTGATGTTCGCCAACGCGAAATTTTACAACGAAGACGGTTCACCCGTTTGGGTCGCAGCAGATGCCCTGGAGGTGAGTGTGCGCTCTAAGCTATTTCTGTGCACCTGCCATTGACCAATCATACCATCTTCCCTCCTGCAGAAACACCTCGATGCCGTCCTCATCCCCCATCTTCTGAGTCAAGGCTTCACCCTGGACCCAACCGACATGCGCAAGACAGTGCTGCCGAGAAAGGCACGGGAACCCAAGCCGCCCAAGCCACCTAAGGAGAAGAAGATCACCAAGGCTGAACGGCGAGAGTTGGAGAGACGTGCTCAAGCTGAAGAAGCGGCGAGATTGGCTGCTGAACAGGCGGCTGCTGCTACGGGAGGTATGGCGGCTCTTGGGGAAGGGTTGCCGGTTTCTATGGCAAGTGTGGGGATGGACGCGGTCTCAGCTATGGGGTTGCCCGGTGTTCCTTCCTTCCTGGCTCCTCCTGGCGTGGTGCCGCACCAAATCCCTCAGATGGGCTACCCGACTCCGACGATGCCAGTCCATAGCTCGCCCTACGCTGCCAGTTCACACATCCCACTTCCGCAAGTTCTGCCTCAGCAGCATGTCCAACAATCTGCAGGTGTCTTCTCTCCACATGCGATAATGTCTCATGCTACTGGTCAAATTGTCAATGCGGGTCCTTCGCCGACCGGGATGCAGTACCATCAACAGCAACATCATCTTTCTCATGGTGTTTCCCCGGTGCCGTCCTCCACTAGCGGATCTGGAGCGGTGTCTGGTAGAGGTGCGAGTTACTTCCCCACTGCGACAATGGCCGCTCCCGCCCCGCCCGGTGCTCTCCTCCCTCCGAACACCCTGCATGAAGGACACATGGGCGTCCCAGCTCATTCTTCGCTCATTCATCCCCACCCGCCCATGCCCACGCTGTCCCAATCTGGATCATCGGAGTCTGGGACGGAAGGATACGGTCCGGCTTTGGTGGTTGCTAATGCCTTGAAGGCGAAGGAGTCTCCCGGGATCAATCCGTACTCTCCTCCGACCGTGCTGGGCGTCCGACGACCGCCTGTCATCCCGCTCGTTGGCGTCGACGTTACTTTGGCAACAGCAGCCGAGAACGAGTCCAACAAGAAGAGTAGCCTTGCGGCCAATGGGCCCGATGCAGGCAAGAAGTTTCGCAAAGATCTACGCGTCCTTGTCGATAATTGGGTCACACACCAACACGCCATCACTCTACCCTCCGATGCTCAAGAGGTGCGCATTCGGTTCCGGACTAGTCCGGTGACGACGAAGCTGCACGCGCGTCGGGAACCCTTGCATACGACCGTAGCAGGCAGTGCAGCGGTTAGCTTCCTTACCAACGGTTCTGCAGCGGCCTCGATCTCTCCTGCTGAGGAAGATCGGAAACAGCGTATCTCATGGCGATGGGCTATCCGGACGTTGGTGAATGGAGCTGCAGCGATGGGGAGTGGAAAGACGAGGATGAGATCACACCGCCACCGAAGAAGAAGCAACGGAAGGAGAAGGAAAAGGAAGGGGCTCCGCCTGGTGATGCTATGGACGTCGATGCCGAGTCAACCTCAAAGTTGTCATCCAGAAGATCCGGAAAAGGGAAGACTACGGCAATCACCGCTCCAAATGAGCACGCCGCTCCCTCCGGCGGCGACACCTCCGCCAAAGTCTGCACGATCCGCTTCCGTCCCCAACGAGGGATGAACATCGTCGACGTCTTTGTGGACAGTCCTGCCGTTCCGTCGGCCCGGATCGAGCGGCTGTTGGACCAGGACGAGATCAAGTTTGATGATGAGATGCGGACGAAGGTGTTGGCGCTGAAGCATATGGAGGAAAAGTACCGCCTGTTCATCATGGTGCCCTGAGCGTGTGCGCTTCCGCACCGACGTACCACACAAGCCACACACATGTCTGCCGGCTTCGCCTCAGACCGTTCTGCTGTTCTTTCCCTGTATTCTTGAACCTTGCACTCAGACGCGCTTCGAAACACTTGCTGTCCACCCTCTCAATCAAGCCCAGACTGCACTTGGCTAAAAGGTCGTGCTCGTTTGCTTTGCGAATAGCATCAAGGAGATTATGTAGCTCCGGGAAAGAGAGAAAGTAAGGACACACGAAAGTCAGGCTGGGATAACATGACCAGAGAGAAACACTTGAAGGATCGCCGATCACTACTCTTCTCGAGCAGTCGCCAATCGTGCCGTGAAAGGCGTACTCGGAACCCTTGTGCCCAGCTTGAGCGGCGTATGCGGTAAACCCAGCATCCGGCTGTTGCTCCCAGAAGGTTTCCGTGCCGCACTCGACGGTGGACCCATCGACTGTGACTGTGACTGCGACTGCGACTGAGACTGCGACTGCGACGCTCCCTCGCCTGGCATCGCCGTTGTGATAGTCGCCGCCGATGCAATAGAAGAAGTCGACACAGTCCTGTTCAGCTGAGTAGGGGGAGCCGGTGCCAAAGTCGAACGGGAGCTGGGCCCGGCCACAGGTCGACTGACAGTCATCGTTGGAGCGATACTACCGAGACGAGGCGTCTTAGAAGCCATCGATGATGGGCCGGCGTTGGCCAGAGGCGTGCTGAGACGGGACGATGCGGTTGGTGTCTTTCCGGTGAGTGCTGCCAGGGCGGCTTTGTTTGCGCCTATAGCGTTGATGTCACCATTATCGATACAAACTGAAGGTAGCCAGGGAAGCAAGAAAGATCAGTATATGCTGAGATTCCCCGAAAATGAACATTTGTACTTACTGCTCTTTGTGCAGTTGTTCGTCTTGTAGATACCGACGAGCCGCTGCGAAACAAGATGGATAAGTACGATGCCACTCAAACACTGCGAGCTTTGAAAATAGTACTCACAGAAGAGAGCTCGAACATGTTATTTCTAAGTGAGATGATCACGAACTGGGCATTCTTGGTCCGCTCTTTGACTGTAGAACCAGAGCGACTAGTCAGCATACTATCTTGACTGTGCGCTTCGAGCAAGACAGACTCACTGATGTTGGCGACAATCGAAACGTTACGGAAGTCCAACGCAGCGTCGATCTCGTCCCTGCAGGATATCAGAAACAGCAAACGTCAGCGCACACGAAGCCACACCTCGACAGGCATCACAACTCACATCACATAAAGCGGCGTCGGCTTGAAAGCATGCAAAGCGAACACAAGCGCTAAACTACTCAGCGTCTTCTCACCACCACTCAGGTTGCTGATGTTCTTCCAGCTCTTCTTGGGCGGCATGACACTGAAGATGATCCCTTCGCTGAACGGATCAAGACTGTCGACCAGCTCAAGCTCGGCATTGCCACCGAGCGTGATCGTTTGGTACATCTCCTTGAGTTTCGACGAGATGGTCGAGAAGCCGGCCATGAACTGCTCCAGACGTTGTTTGCGCAGGTCATCGTGCTTTTGCTTAGCTGTATCACGTTGGGAAGTCGTCTCTTCGAGGTCTTTTGCCCGCGCAAGGAACTCGGTCTGTCGTTTTCGGTACTCTTGAAGGACGGACATATTCGCTCCGCCTTTCTGCACTTTTTCTGCATGACCCCAAACGTTTCAAGGTCAGAAGGCGGCCAATTCACAAATGAGGTCTCTACATGCTTACCTTCAAACACGACAATCTCTGCTTTGAGAGCGTCCTTGTCGATGCCTCGCAATTCGTCCTCGGGGAATTGTTGCAGTTCCAATGACGGCTTCTCCGCATCGCTGGCATCATCATCTTGTGCTTTTCGCTTTCCAGCTTTGACTGCCGACTCTGCCTTGCTGGTATCAGCGTCGCCCTTTTCGCTGCCTTCGGCGTCGTCCTCCTCTTCGCCGTCGTCGATTTCGTGAAGCGACAGAGATCCGAGTTTGTCTTCCCAGTGCTTGAGCTTCTTCTCGTTGTCTGCAAAGGACCGTTCATGGTCGTCGATCTTTTGCTTCATTTCCATCTGTCGCCAGAACATAAAATTGGTCAGTCATTTGAATCGCTCCACAACACATTTTCTAGCAGGGGACTCACCTCAAAGGACCGGAAAGCGTTGACAGACTCAGAGTTTTCGTCAAGATTAGCCTTGATCTCATCGCGCTTGTCTTGCTTAGTCTCCAGCTCATCCTGAGCCTCGTCCACCTTGGCCTTGACCTCCGCAATAGCTGCGTCCTTCGTCTTGATCTTGTCGCGGACCTCAGAAAGCTCTTCGTCGAGTGTCTCCAGAGCGCCCTCATTTTGTTCGATACTGGCCTCGAGCTTGCTGATGTCCTTCTCGGCCTTGAGCTTGGCAACTTCTGCCTTTGTGATTCTCTCATTGCTGAGATCAATCATCTCCTTTATTCCGGTGACCTTGCTGCGTTGAGTACGGAGCTCAAGACCACCGACTTCCAGGATCTTCTCCTGTAGGGCTTCAATCTCTGTTTCGAATGCCGTCGTCTTTTGTTTGAGTTTCTCGATGTCGGCATTGTGACTGGCAAGTTGCTTGTCGAGCTCCTTGATTCTGGATGCATCGGCAGCGTCAATACCCTTTTGCGATCTGCTCGAGACAAAAGAGATATGTAAGCGTGTGCTTCTGATAGGTGCATACTGCTTCAACTCACGATAATCCATCAATGCGCTTCTGAGCTTCTTGAATGCGCTTGTTCGAGATACCCAGGTCCATCTTAAGCTTGTCGATGGACACATCAAGCTCAGCAAAACGTTCCTTTTGGCCCTCCCAGAGCTCCGTCAGCTGGGCGATTGCGTGCAGATGTGACTTGAGCTCTTCCTCAAGAGCCATCCGATCATTATTCAGTCGGGCGACTTGCTCAGGGGTCAGCTCATCGTCCGCAAACTTGGAGCTCATACCACCGCGAGCGACCCTGTTGCCACCACCAGACATCGTACCGCTCTTGTCGATCAGCTGTCCGTCCAGGGTAACGACACGCCATCTCTTCGCACCGTACGCAATTCGGTTGGCAGTGACAAGGTCCGGAGCGACCAGCGTGTCCCTGAGCGCAAAGTAGAACGCGGCAGCGAACCGCTCATCCTTGACCCGAATCAGGTCGAACAGTCGTGGGACCTGCTCAGGAGTCTGGATAGCCGACCAATTTAAGCCCTTCCTGACACTGTCGAGACAGATAAAGTTGGCCCGACCGAGATTGTTCTTGCGCAAGTGTTCGATGCACGCCTGACCCGAGGTGACCGTGTCGACGACAATGTTATCGAGCTGACCACAAGCTGTGCTGACAGCGACGTCGTACTTATCGTCAATGACACCGAGGTTGCCCAGTCGGCCGTGGAATCCACGAATCATGCCCAGCTCCGCTTGTCGCGACAAGCTGTTCAGGACCTCCCACGAGCCCGGTTGGCAGAAGCGACGACTTGGCATCTTCGGCCTTCGCACGAGCTGCCGATAGTCTACTCCGAATCTGAGCCTCCTTGGCATGCATCTCGCGAATGTCCGCATCGTGGTCGGCCGCCTTGCGCTGGAAGCTTCCCTTGTCTTTAATCAGACCGTCCAACTTCTGCTTCTTGTCCTCGATCTCGGCGAGAAGCTCCTCCTTTGCCCCAAGGGCGGCATCGCGCTCGGCCTTGGCTTCGTCCTCGCGACCAGCCAGGAGGTCACGCTCCTGTTGCCCCACGTCCCGAGCGGCGACCTTGTCCGCAATCTTCGTCATCCACGGCTGCATTTCCTTCTGCTTTTGTTCAATGGCAGCGCTGAAACCGGATGTCTTGTCTTTCAAGTTTTCGCGGATCTGCTCCAGCTTCGCCTCTTCGGTTTCCAGCGATGCTTCCAACTTGCTCAGCTCTTTTCGGAGTGTTGCCATCTCCTCTGTGCTGTCCTTGACCGTAGATCGCGAAGCCGACAAGCCGAGTTGATCCTATTTAAGAGCCGAACCCTTGTGAGCAATCTCTCCAAGTCAGACAAAAGGTCTTGGGGCACTCACGTCCTTCAGGCTTTTAGCAAGCTTCTTCTTCTTACCGTCCAGATGCTTCTGCATTTCAATGACCTGCAGCCGTTCCTTCTCGACCTTGCTCATCTCTTTTTGCACCTTTTCTGCCTCCTTCGCAACCGCGGCGAACTCCTTCTCGAGGACCTTGTATTCTGCCTCAAGCTTTTCGATCTCCGCCTTTGAGCCTGCATGCTTTGCCGTCTCCTCCTCTACGCGTTTGCGGTATTTTTCAATGGCCTTGGTTGCCACTGACATGTGATCCCGCAGCTCAAGCATGTAGACCTGCCAAAGGGCAGATTGCCGTTGGGTGAGATCGTTTTGGTCGCGAAGATACTGTTCCGCTTCCCGCTTCTTGTTCTGAAGGAGAAAAGTCTGGTCAGCAGAATCCAATGTCAATTATGAAGCAGTTACTACTTACCTCCAATGACTCCTTCTCCTTCTGCACAATCTTGAGACGACCCATCTTTTCCGCCCGCTTCTCATTGATCTCGTCAACGAGTTTGACCGCCTCTTCAATCGGCGCCTTGTATTCACTCGTACCAATGATATCCTCCAGGTATTCGAGCAGGCCTTCTTCGTGCTCAGTTTTCGCCTTGGGCGGCATCTGCGCGATACTTTCCACTTCACCCTGCAGAATCAAAAAGCGCTTGTGGTCGAGATCGATGCCACGGCCTCGAAGCAGAGTTGTGACTTCGGTGAACGTCGACTTGCGATTGTTGAGCGTGTATTGGGACGAGTTGTTGCGGAATGCTGTGCGAGAGACGATGAGCTTGCTCTTCGGGACGACCTTGAACGCGTCTGGTCCGGGCTGTACGTCGAAATATGTCAGCCAAGTGGATGACACGGCGATGAGAATGATGAGAACGACTTACCAAATCGATGATCTCTCGGAACCACACTTCGACACTGCAGCTCGGGATACCCTCATTTCCAGCGGAATTGTGGATCAGCTCGCTGAGCTTGCCCTGCCGCATCTTGTTCGCGCGCCATCCAAAGACGAACAGCAGAGCGTCAATGACATTGCTCTTTCCCGAACCGTTGGGCCCGACGACACTCGAGAAAGACTTGTGGAACGGCCCGATCTCCTGCGCACCCGCGTACGACTTGAAGTTGCGAAGGACCATTTTGTGAATGACGAGGCGGGTTTTGGGCGGAGCGGGAACGGCGCTGGCGCCGGGCTTCATCATGGATGCAGGTGTGGGAGCGACGCTTCCCCGCGGACCTCCGGATGAAGACGCACCGAACGGCGTTTCTGGTGGGAGACCGACTGTGCCTGCTTTGGGCGTTTCGAATCCGATATCGCGATCACCCTCGTAGTCGATATCTTCCTCGCGTCGCGGTGATGACTTGGCCTTATCTTCGAAGGATTCGTCTTTTGGCTCTTCTTTGGCTTGAGGTATGTCAGTGAAGAGACGCCGCTTGAAGCCTTCGTCGGTCTGCGATGCGCTCTTGCTGTCTGTCTGAGACTTTGACTCCCAGGAGCCTCCTTGACGAGCATTTCTATCTCGTCTTCGTCTTCTGAGTCGGACTCGGAGAAGTATTCCTCCTCCATGACTCTGCTGCTGGGCCGTTGGTGCTCGGTGCCGGGTGAGGAGGCCGTCGTGGTCAGGAGCGCCGGTCGTTTCTTCGGAACCACAGGCCCGTCGTCAAAGTCGTCCTCCTCTTCCTCTTCTAAGTCGATTTTCTTGCGCTTTCCCGCCACGACAGCGATTGTGTCCTCCACTGCCGCTTCGTCGCTGTCGCTGTCCAGATCTGCCTGCTGCTTTGCGGGGACGACCTTTTCTTTCTCCTTCTCTTCTTCCTCGGCATAGCCGTCTTCTTCGTCTTCGTCCTCCTCCTCCTCTACGTCATCCTCCTCTTCTTCTTCTCCATCATCATCATCCTCCTCTTCCTCCTCATCATCGTCCTCGTCGTCGCTGTCATCGACCACTCTGCGTCCTCTCGATGCGGGCGGCGCGCGCGTCCTGGCAGTCGACGCCCTGCTGCTCCGCCGTGCCGGTGCCGGAGACGCGGACGAAGACGAAGACGAGGCGCGTTTTGACGACGATGACGCCGCCGCTGACGAGCGTGTACCTCGCGGGGGCATTTGGTTCTTGTTTCAGTGGGTCTTGTATGTGCGTGGATGGGATCGAGGCTGTCGTGGAGAGAGAAGAGATCAACACGCGCGCGACGCGTCTTTCGAGAACAACACTTTTCCTGGGCGTCACGTGCTCTTATCTCGGGCCGGTTCGGGCCGGTAAAAGCCCGCGATCTCATCTCCCTCACTCGCTGGTCGCACTTGCCTAGTCTCTAGCCTCGGAACCCATGCTGCCCTCGAGCTGGGCGTCTATGTAATTAGCGTGAAACTGTGATCAGACTGTGATCATCCAAACTCAGAAGACACACGTGACTTTTAGAGCCGATTGAAAGACGCCCAGTTCGCTGGGCAGCCTGGGATAGTAGCGGCCATTTTGCTTACACTGCCAATTCTCGCATAGCAACAGGCCAGCAAGCTCACTGACACCTCTGCCACTCCTCATCATACCACCTCAATTCTCATTGCCTCACTGTCAAACGTCTACAATGACAACGACAGCAGGTCCTTCGCTGCCATCCTCGTCTCCCCCGGCTCTGGACTGGTCAACAATCGATCTCAAGCTCAAGATGACAACTCGTGGATGGCAAAGATCCTTTGCGAGGCTCATACAGCTTGGCAAAGACGTAATGTTGGTAGCTCCAACTGGGGCAGGCAAGGGCATCCTGATCTTGATTCTTATGCTCGCTTTTCCGGAGCTACAGTGGATCGTGCTGGTACCATTGAAGGCGCTGGAGGTTGAACTTGCAGAGCGGTGAGTCCAATGTCGATTTGTATCGATGGATGTCCTCGAGGTGTGCTTGCTGACACGTCCTTCTCGCTGCAGACTTGGCTCCGACGCCATCTATATCAATGAAGATCACCGAGATAAGGCACTGTTCCGACGATTCGAGCACGGAGAAGCCAAGGTTGTCCTCCTCTCACCAGAGATGGCCCTTTCTACCGACTTCATGAGGATCTTCGACAACGCCGCCTTCCGCAAGCGATTGGGGGGCATCATTCTGGACGAAGCACACGTTGTGTACGACTGGGGGACAAAGACTGGTTTCCGGGAAAAGTTCAAGGAGCTGTGTCATTTACGGCATCAGGTAAGTTGCTGCTGTCTCCGAGTCTCCACTCACTCTGTTGCGCTGATCTTTTCATCCGTGATCGACAGACCGCGGCGGTTGGATTGGCGATGTCGGGTACGATGCCCCTGAACACCGCAAGGACGTTCAGCGGATTTTCGAGCTGCGAAACCACGTCGTCCTGGATCTGGGAACGAACCGGCCGAACATCTGCTTCCGCGTCTCGGTCATGAAGCACCCGCCGAACTCGTTCCTCGATCTATGCGCTTTCCTTCCCGAGTTATGGCCGCCTCAAGACGACGAGGAACGGGCTCGTCCTGTGTCGACGATCATATACGTCAACGACAAGAAGCTGGGTCATGAAATGTGGAAGATACTTTACGCCTGGTACGAGAAGGCAGGCTACTCCGACGCGGTCATGACCTTCAACGCCGACGTCTCTGAACCCCACAAACTCGCTGCTCGCCCATTGATCCAAAGCAGCAAGATACTGTGCGTGATTGCGACGGATGCGCTGGGAATGGGATCAGATATGAGCGCAGTCAAGCGGATAATCCAGTGGGGTATGGACGACTCACCTTCCGCCATACTCCAGCGTCTCGGTAGAGCTGGTCGAAGTCCATTGACGAAGGCGGAAGGAATCATCCTGGTCGAGCCGTGGGTCACCGGAAAAGGAGCACGCGACATCACTCGGCAGAATGCCGTGGAGAGCCCAGACTTCCTCAAGGCAATCGTCGACTCTATCGGGAAACAGAGATGCATTCGTCAGGCTCTAAACGCATTGATGGAGCAGCCAAAAGATCCCAAGTACTCACAAGAGGAGATCTTCGGCATACAAAAAGGCGACTTCGACTCAATGGTCTGCTGTGCCATATGCGGTGACCTAGACGATCCATCTGTGCCGACATCATTCCTGCCGCCCGAACCACTGATTCCCGACAGTATACCTCGCATCCAGGCTGTGGAGGCTGAGGTGCGAACGAGACTAGCGGGGTGGAAGGTGGAAATGAACACAACGCTGTGGAAAGAAGAGGTTGAGCTAGATCCTCTTGGGGCCGAGGCGTTCCTGCGCGACGCAGACATCGAAGACATCGTCAGCAATATCGCCAAGGTCTTTCATAGCATCCGACACGATGATGCTCCGCCGGAGTTCCACCTGACCAACTTCATTCGGTCTCGCCGGCGTCGAACAATCATTCCACAACTTGATATTGTGCTGAGGGAGCTTCATCAGCGGTTCATCGAGGAAGAGGAGGACGCTGCAAGGAGATTGGCTGAGCAGAGACGTCAGCGGGAGGAGGAAAAGGACGCTGCCAAGCGCAAAAGATTTGCAGAGAAGTGCGATGCAAAGCACCGGGAGGCAGAGGAGAAGCACCAGAATCACCATGGAAACATTCCCAGGCTCTGCGAAGCTTGCAGAACCTGGAACAATGCACATCCCTTTGACCCGGTCAAAGCTCACGGTCACAACAAGAGATCTGCCCAGTGTCCCGCGAGATTGAAACTCAAAGAAACAGTCGATGCACAGCCGGTCACGTCCGGCTCTAACGTGCAGCTGTGATTGTACTTAATAGCCTGAGGAATCGGATTGTTCTCCTAGTTTGACCTTCATCCTTCACACGTCCGCTCCGAGTTCTGCAAAGCCGCCCATGTCCTTCTCGGCATCGAAGATCACAGAAGCCTGGTGTTCCTCGTCACCGATACCACCTTCTTCGATGATGCCTTTCCGTCTACGATCCCAGAACGCTTGGATACTTCCCACCTTTGAGGATGTGCCCAGCAATATGTCCGTCCCGGCAGCGACGTGGTCCGTGGCGAGATGCTTGGTCTTTGCCGTCCGTGCTTTGCGCTTTCCCCAGCCGTAATGCTGGAATACAGGAGAAACGCGGCCCTTTGACTGCTTTTCGAACGTCCTATACTGCTGCAGTTCTGTAGCTATGACTAGCTTAGTCAACGTCCGATCCCGAGTTGTGTGAGAGCCACCCAGAGAGGCGATTGAATACGCTTGGAAGAATTGTGCCTTGCTCGCTCGGAGAGTGGTGAGGATCTCTCCGATCCTTCGCTGTGAATCGCATCCTCCAGACTTTGACTGAACTGGGAATACGTTCTTGAGGTCGTTGACGAGATGCTCGATATCCAAGTCCGCGGCAACGAAGCTGTCTGGTCGGCCTTTGTGATTGACGAGCGTGGCTCCCATCATGACTTGCTTGAGAGCAGGAGGTAGGTCGTACCGGAGGTCCGTCAGCATCTCCAGGCACTCGGACACGTATCGATGAGCTCCACATGCCTGAAACCGAGGAAGTGCTTGTCGAACCATCGCAAACACGCGGCCTGGATCGCCGTGCTTGGTCGCATGCCGAATCTCGATGTAGACGGCGAGGTCGCGGAACAAGGACACCGCATGACCGTAGATGAGGTCGTCTTTCCTGGGCTCTTCTCCTTTGCAGATGTCACTGACGCTGCCCTTCATGACAGATCGAACCGCGGTCGTTGCTGCAGCTTGAAGATCCTCCCACTTCAAACCCTCGAACTCGTTCTCCCATCGAAAGCCGTCTCCCACGCCTCCATCCGGGATAGCTTGCGTCTGTTCTCTAGGAATGGACGACTCGGCCGACTCGTGCTGATGCTGCTGCTGTATTGCATCTTCGACTTGGGTTGGGGGCTGAGTGGACAACGCGTTGGGTTGCGTCTCGTCGGGGTGCGGAGACTGTGACTCGTCGACAAGTTGTGTCTCGTTGGGATGCTGTGCTGACTCTTCGAAGTCGAAGTCAAACTGACTCTGCGTTTCCTCCACCAACGCCTCTTGGGTATCTTCAACCAGAGTAATATCCCCGTCTTCCTCCTCGACTTCAGCTAGTACCGCATCCTCAACCTCGTCAACCAGGGTCACGTCTCCGTCCTCGTTCGGAATCAGTTCATCCGCCTGCCGTCCATGTCCTGCTTGACGTAGCGCATCGGAGATGATGACCTCGGAGATAGCTGCGAAGTAGGTGTGGAAGAACGCATCGGCATCATGGAAGTCCACATTTCCAGTCGTCAAGTTCTTGAAGCCGGCTTTGCTTGCGACCCTGCGGATACTGAGGAGATCCATTATCGTTGCTGTCCCTGAGTGTGTGTCGATGAGAAACTTTTGATACGCGTACTGTATCAATTTCAACAGCCACAGCAAAGAAAATCTATTAGCCCCAGTCACTACAATCATTCAGGCTGTCCGGTTTGTACTCACATGGAAGTGGAAGAAGGCAGCCCATGGTTTGAGATACTTGATTCGATGTCGTTCTGGCGTTGAAGATCGATCATTGATCCGGCGATCTACTGCCTTGCGCTGTAGCGAGGCTGTCAATGCATCCCCAACTGCCGGGACGATATGGTCTGCAAGCCATGCTTCGTCCAGGCCAAAGTCATCGCACACCTTATCGAGCACCCGGATATTCCCAGCAATTGAGCCCTCGTCCTCATCATAGACTGGAAGTGGCAGAACTCTGGTCTTCTTCGGCTCAAATGGAAGTATCTGAGGCGGTTTGGAGAGCTTATCGGCGAGGTCTGAGCACTCTGGATGAAGGTCAATCCATTGTCTGATGGCGTGAGAGACTGTCGCCTCTATCAAATGACGTTGATCGATCGCGGACAGCACATAGTCGCTTGTATCCAGCGCAGTGTCTCGTTCCGCCGAACGTATCGCTTCGTCAAGGAGCTTCTTGTCCATCGCAATCGGCTTTCCGTCTTGTCGAAGAGGATTGATCGGACGAGCAGAGAAAGTTGGCATCGTCAGGTCTCCTCCAAAGATCGCCTCGAACAACTCTGCCGAGCATGTGGGCGTGCTTTCAGTGTAGCGAATCGAGCCCTCGACGACATAGAAATTGCCCGCAACTGCTGCCATCATCGAGTTCCGGACCGTTGTTGTTTTGTCGCGAATCTTCGAAAGCCAGTTCAGATTGTCGATGGAGAGACTGATGACGGTGTCGGGTCGATGAATGAGTTCCCGCGAGACCCGCATACTGTCATTGGCCAGCGAAACGATTCCTTGCGCCACTGTCTGCGTCGAAACACAGATGCCCGCTCTCGAAAGGAGCTCCATCGGTCTCTTGGGTACCCTCGCTGCAAATAAAACCACCCCGAGACATTGTTGAAACCGGTTGCATCTCCGTGAGCATGCGAAGAGGAGAATGAAGAACGCTGTAAAAGCCAGCTGAGAGGAGCAATAGATGTCAGCTACGTTCCCGACGAGTCAGGACTCAGGATGCTATCTGACTCACATTGGACTTGCTTCGTTCGCCCCCTCTTGACCATATCCCAGGCACCTTCGGATAGTTCTCGTGCTCCGCTATGTGTGTATCGTCGTCGGAGGATGACAGAGCATCGTCGATGATGTCGTAGCCGGGATTCCGCTTCTGCTTCTTCTTCGGCGGAGGATGGGACGAACGCTGTGGAGGGGGAGTGAACAGTGCCGTCTCTCCAGCCATAGAATGCAGGATACGAGTCGAAACCGGAGCAAAGGTGGCCATGATGCTACAAGCGTGGCTGGGATCGAAGGAAGCGAGGTCTTCGCCTGTGATGTTGTGGGCGTCAGGTCCGGAGAGGTAGGCGTTTTGGTGAGGATGCTGGTCTCTTTGGCGACCAAGGCGCATACGCGATCGACCGCGTAATCCTCCATACCCTTCCAACGATCGGCGAACTGCTTTGGGAGGTCGGTGCTGTAGAGCGCCGCGATGCGGCAGTGCAGCCAATACGGATCGCTTGAGAAAGCGGAGGGCTCTGACGATGGCCCGTCTGATGCGTATCCGTCTCTTGCTGGTGGCGCCTGCTTGGGTAGAACGAAGAGGTTGGCGACGGCAGTTAGACCCAAGTTGCGTTCTTTGAGAAAGCGAAGGAGGTCGATGATGTTGTGCTCGCTCATGGTAGTCTCGCGCCGCCTCCGTTTCTGCTGCTTGGTCTTGCGCGTGGGCCGCTCTGGCCGCAGCCGCCCCGGAAGATCTTGTTCGCTGTCATCGTCTTGACTGGATTCGTCCGCGTCGTCTTCGGAGAAGTCGCAGGCATCGTCGAGCTCCCTGCGAAGCTGGGACTGTTGCTGCTGCTGAGTGGGGGAGAGGGGACGAAACGGCGAGGAGCTTGGGACCCCGAAGAAAAGATCTGACGAGGGCACGGTTGGAGGACTGCTTGATGCGTTCATTTTGTGCGGTGTTGTGAGTGGGCGAGGTGATGTTCTGAGCGAGGCGCGTCTGCGCGCCGTATCTCGCTAAGGTTTTTGGCAGTGTAAGCAAAAGGGTCGCTACTGACCCAGGCTGCCCAGCGAGCTGGGTCGGATTCCAGCCTCACAAAAATCACGTGCAACATTCTTTGACCGTGAAACGCCTAATCACCGCTTATTGATTCACCCAGCTCAGAGGGCAGCCTGGGGACACTGAGGCTACCTAGTCTCATAGTATCAGACAGTCAACAGCGGACGTGTGGTGATCACGCGTCGTGTTGAGTGTCACGTGGCAGCAAAAGCAAATGCCGGAAGCTGCCAGTGACCAACACTCGAGTGTCCGTGTAGACAGTCTGATCCCAATCCTAAGTAGCCTCTTAGGGATTGCAACCACCATCCTCAGAATCAATTCAAACTTTCACCAACGGAAGAGAAGGTTCTCAAACGCATACTGTCCAAATCTGAGCTGATTCCAATCACTGGTTGCTGACTTTCAGACTGGGCGAAGATGACCCTCCAAGCCGTATCTGCTCACTGTGACCTTCCCAGCATCAGCGACCGGGACCATCCGTTCCGGACAGTATCAGACACCAGATCAATGCCAAAACTAACCGTGTTGAGTGTTGTGTTGTCTGGCTAGAGGTCCTCGAAGGCATCTCCCCATTCTGGCCAAATTCTGGCGGATGTATGCGTTTTCCTCACTACTCAGCTGCAATTCACACTCACGCCGAACACCATAACTCAGCTTCCTGTGATTCAATTGTCGCCAAACTTGGGTAACGAGGCCCTTATAACCTAAAGCTCAGACTGGTGTGGTTGTATTGGTAAATCTCGGGAGGTCGTTGCAAAGTGTCAATTCAATCGAGGGTTGGGATCAGACGTCCTAACCGTCAGTGCAGTGTGCTGTCACTGGCAGCTTCCGGCATTTGCTTTTGCTGCCACGTGACACACTGCGACGCGTGATCAACACACGATCACGCGTCGACACACGCTCACGCACACTAGACCGTGAAGGACGTCTGATACTATGAGACTAGCACTTGCCTTGCCTTGGACGCGCTCGCCCTAGACATCGACCCCAAGACAGCACAGATAATAGCTCACAGAACGGACGATATGGCTGAAGACGAAGGCGCAAAGCCAAGTGAGTGGTCTCCGCATCATGCATTGCTGCGAAAAAGTGCGCATTTCCGATTCCTCAGGCGCTAAATCAATTCTGTGTCGATATTCTTAGACCAACGCCTGCTCTTTGCAGCGCGCACCGACAACCTCGAGATGCTGCAGGAGGTGCTCGCTATGCCAGCCGGATCCTTCGACGTCAACTTCGTCGATGGACTGGGGAACACGGCCTTGCATTATGCGGCTGCGAGTGGGTCGACAAGTGTACTACCGGCGTTGTTGGAGGAGGAGGTCGATGTTGATCTGCAGAACAAGCTGGAAGGGAACACGCCGCTGCACGAGGCATTGCGGATAGAGGATGAGGAGGAGCGCGCCTGGGTTGGTGAGTTGCTCTGGTTGCCTGTCGCAAGTTTGGCATGTATGCACGCACTGACTGACCCACATTCTTATCTGCCCTCCCTTACCCGGTTTACTCACCTGTTCTCTCGATCCGCTGTGCCTTCTTCTGCACTTGCGCTCAGTCAATCAATTACTCGAGGCTGGTGCGGATCCAAGGATTCCTAACAAGGAAGGCGACAAGCCAGCGGACGTGGTCAGTGCCTCGAAGCCCGCAGGGCAAAAGCTCCGAGAGACGCTTCGACAAGCTGAGGCCACAGCCGGTATTGACATGGGAGACATCGCGCAGGGTGAGTTACTTCTTATCACATGGAGCTGTGAGAAGTACAGCCAGTCTGATCGGCTGTCTCTTTTTTGTTTTGATGCAGACGACGACGACGATGATGATGACGGTCCGCCCTCCGATGAGGACTGAGTGCTGAGGCTTTGGTCTATGCGTATCTATCGGCTCGACCACATCAAGTCCTTTGTTGCGAAGATGGGAAGCAGGGAAGAGACGATCAGACGCATGCTGTCCTGATCGCTGATCATCCCGCCTGCATTTTTGCATACAGTGTTCACATGTACCCGGGACTGCCGTACTCCTGACAGCTTCCTTGGCTCGATGTCTTACAACCGCTCTCTTCTGAACCTTGTACTTCTACTCACTTCACCCTCATGGGACGAGCCTGGGAGTCGCGCTATGCTGAGTGTATGCACTGTGGGAGGCGATCGATTGTGGAAAGCTTCTGACGAGAAACGCGTGAACCTCGCCTGTTTTTGGGAAAGCATGTCAGTCGCGTACCTCGATCTTGCCAACCCCAAGACGCAGGTGTCGCGCAGATCTGCAGCAATCGCGAAGACTCCGACACTCCGCCTCCTTGCACATCTGCATCCACGCATAATCCGGCGCACACCAACACTCGCAAGGGAAAAAGGCAAAGCAAGTCCCCACTCAGTTCTTCCGGTGTCGCCCCCCCTTTCTTTGACGGAAACGCGCTCCTTGGATCCTCGGTCGCGAGCAAAGGACCTCGTCGTCGCGCACAATGCCGCCTCGGCAGCAGCAACAACAACAGCAGCATCCCGGCCAGCATCAACAGGGCCAGCTCCAGCAACAGCAGCAACATCAGATGCAGCATCAGCACCCGCATCAGCATCAGCATGAGCTGCATCAGCATGAGCTGCATCAGCATCAGCATATGCTACCCCAACCCCAGCATCCCCTCCCAACACCCGGGGACCACCTCCAAAACTACAACGTCCCACCCGGGGCGCCCGGTGGTCCCCCTTTCGATGCCCTCCTCGGACATTCGACCTTGTATGGAGGTCCGACAGGCCTTCACATGCAAACCCACATGTCACAAGGCGATCATCAGATGTTCCCACAGCAGCGACCTCCCTCAGGAGCAGGAGGCGGCGGAGGCGGAGGAGGATCAGCGCAGGGGACAGGAGGACCAGCACCCCAACAACCTATGCCCACTCCACCCGCATTTCACCATTCACAGATGCCATCGGGCGGACCTTACGGACCGGGCACGCCAGGAAACGTCAACATGGGCGCAGGAGGCTACTTTAGCACACCCGGTCCTGGGCCTTTTGATACCCAACAGCAAGTTCAGAGACAGATGCAGCCCGGGGGTTCGGCCCAACATCCTCCACATGCGCAATCACAGCATAACATGATGATGCCTCCTCCACCGGGAGCCATGCCGCCCATGGTCAACCCAAATGCCCAACTCAGACCAGGGAGCGGTGGCGGCGATCGTGGTGGTGGCGGTCCCGTAGATCAATTTGCACTCGGAATGGGAATGGGAGGCTTGGATGCTGGTGGCGGTCAATTGCCTGCGGAGGCATATCAGATGTCCATGGGGCAAGCTTCGGGAAGTGCAATAGCTCTCCCGCCGCTGCCTTCAAAGGGTGCCAGCGACTTTGTCAAAAAACTGTTCAAGTGAGTAAATCGCTATCATCTCTACTATCTACCCGCATTCAGTGCTCACAGTTGTTCTTTTCTGCTGCAGCATGCTCGACGATGAGCTGTATGAACCCATCGTGAGCTGGGGTGCAAACGGCGACACCTTCGTGGTCAAGGTATGTCCATCACAGCATTGTAGCATTCATCTTCTTCAGAGCGCTGACAGTACTTGCCAATCCAGAACATGAACGACTTCACAAAACACGTCCTTCCTCGCCACTTCAGACACAGCAACTTCGCATCCTTCGTCCGCCAATTGAACAAGTATGATTTCCACAAGGTCAAATCTGCCAACGGTAGCGATGACATGGATCCCATGGCCAACATCTCCGCCAGCGGTGACCAGATCTGGGAGTTCAGACATCCCGATTTCGTCCGCGGCCGTGAAGATTTGTTGGAGAGCGTGAAGGTAAATGGATCTTTGCAAATAAATTGCATGGTACGAAGAGATGGACACCAGCTGATCACATCCGCTTCCCTTCGACCTGTAGAGAAAAGCCCCCACGGGTAAAAAAGCTTGGCAAGAACACCGGTGATGATCGCGAAGGAAGCCCGCCGACCGCAGAGAATCCCTCCGAAATGGCGAATAAGGCTGCGGAGGACTACACCGAGCTTAAGGGTCAGGTCGCTACCCTCACGGCCGTCCAGGAGCAAATGGACCAGCACATTCGGGGATTGACGATGCAGTACCAGGGCATCATTGGCGAGATGCTGACCTTCCAGCGGAATATGGTGCAGCAGGATCAGCTCATGCAGAATCTGATTCAGTATCTGATGAATATGGACAGCGGTGAGTGTGGACACGGAAGGGCTTTTATGACCTTGGGAATATACCTCTGACAGGACTATTGCCTTGACAACAAAGAGCGCGGCAGGGGAGGTGGGCAAGCACAATTGGGAGAAGGCGGAAGCAGTTCACGGCAGCTCCTCAACTCATCCGACGGCCCCTTCCTGGGCCCACAAGAGGCTCGCCAATTCATAGGCTCCTACTCCGACGTCGCTCGTGCAAGTTTCAGTCAGATGAGCGAGATCACCAGACGAGTGCAGAACGCACGTCAAGGGTTCCGCAACAACCCTACAGCTTCTCCTCGAGCTTCCATACAGGATATTGGGAATGGGTCTGGGCCTTCTTCGGAGGGTACGTCGGGCACGGCTCGTACCTCGTCGCCCAAGTCTGTCACGGCTGGCACGTCGCCTGAAGAGACGCGTACACCTGCAGGCGGGCCTAGTACGGCCGAAGGTACCATCACACAGCGGAGACATGGCTTCTCAACTGGCTCGGCACCCGCGACTTCGCCTCCACAAACGATGTTTCTTCACCCGCCCCACTTCAATGACGACGGCGCGGGCGAGATCTTCAACTCGGCCGCTGCCTTTGGAGCTGGACCGCTTGGGAGTAGCCTGGAAGCGGCTGGATTACGAGTATTCACTGTGGGCACATTGCAGCCTCGCGAAGAGAACATCCAGGATGACTTCCTGAACTTGAACGCGTCGGGCAGTGGAGGTGGCGAGAATAGGAATTCTGTGCAGGGTTCAAATGGCGGTAAAGAGGCGGCTCATGGGCATGGCCATTCCCGCAATGGCTCACCTGGGCATTTGGGAAATGGTCTTCATGTTCCCAACCTGGAGGACTTGCCGGAGAGTATGCTCAAGTTGGACCGGCGGACATCGATCATATCTGGAGGGAACGGTACCCCGGGCAACAGGTCGCCTGCAACCCTGTCGCACGGCGCCTCTCCTCAAGATCCCGAATCTGGTATCCCAACCATCCCACACTCGCCCGGAAGCAACGGGAACGCAAGCAATGGGTCTTCGTTGCTGCGCGTTCGTCGGTCGACGTACGTGCCTGGTTGGGCTGTGCCGCCGCGCGTGCTGTTGGTGGATGACGATGCGATGTGTCGCAAGTTGAGCAGCAAGTTCTTGCAGGTGTTTGGATGTGCGATCGATGTCGCTGTGGATGGAGTGAATGCGGTCAACAAGATGAATTTGGAGAAGTATGATTTGGTGTTGATGGTGAGTGGGGATATTCGCCCCCCGCAAGCCCACATTCCTCGTGATAGTTACTGATCTCACTGGACTTCTGGGTGCAGGACATTGTCATGCCCAATCTGGATGGTGTGTCGGCGACATCGCTTATTCGCCAATTCGATCCACGAACACCGATCATCTCCATGACTTCAAACTCACAACCCAACGAGCTATTGACATATATGCAAAATGGCATGACAGACATCCTCCCGAAACCATTCACAAAGGAGGGCTTGCTCAACATGCTTGAGGTGAGTTGAGTCAGAAATTTTCTTACGGCCTTTATCCCTACTCCTGGACGTTCCTAACTGAGATCTGTTTGTCCATTCAGAAACATCTCATCCACCTCAAGACCGTCTCGCAAATGGAGCAAATCCCGCGGCAACTCGGTCTACCGTCCCTACCGGAGGGTGCCCTGCAGACGATGATAACGAGCGCAGCAGGGTTGACTCCTGGCCTCTCTGGTCTGATGCATACCCATGCGGGACCGTCGTCGGGCCATCAACCCCGGTTGACTACGACGAGCACGGCGGGTGGAGGGGCTGAGGAGAATGAGGACGATAAGAGCATGAACCCACTTGCGACGCTTGGCTTCTCCGATTCAGAGTGAGTAATGATGATATCCTTGCTTCCTCTTGAAGATGAAAGGTCCCCGGTTTTGCTGACCTTGTCTTTCTCTCGGTTCCGTTTGTGCTACTTCCCATCACGCCTTCTCCCCGCGCTATTAGGTATATCGCAATGCTGCAGAACTTTATCGCGTCAGGCAGCGTTTCGGACTCGGGTCAGGGCGAAATTACGAGCAGTCTTGCTCAGGCGGTGGGCGCTTCACTCGGCGAAGGTCAAGGAGGTGCACGACGACCGTCCCAGGCCGTATTTGCGGGCATGGCCACTCCCCCACTGGGTTCGATTCCCAATGCACGCAAGCGTCAGTCAGACAAGATGGAGCCTCCGGCACCTTTGTCGGAAACAGGCGCAGGCGTGGCAGGAGTAGGTGCAGAGAGTGAGGCGGCGGCGGCGGCGCTTGCCGGTCAGCTATCCACAATATCGAACGCGTTGGGAGCCGCAGGCGGGTCGAGAAAACGCCAACGGACGATCGGATCTGGGTAACGACTCCGGTATCTTCAAAATATGGACGGGACGGTTGTTGAAGGGCCCTTACGAGTCTTCCCCGCGCGCTGTGTTTCTCTCGTCTTTGGCCCTCTTTTCTCCCTGTCCAGCTTCACCTCATCCCCAGTGACGTCCCTTCTCATTATGATTCTGGACTGTTTCCCCCCGGTTGCGTTCGCTTTTGACTCGAGACCCCTTCCAGTTGTACACTCCCGTTCAGAATCTCTCCCTCTCCCGCTTCCGTCCGCGCTTGTGACTTCGACGTTTCCAGTTTCGTCTTCCTTCTTCACTACTCCTTGTCCTTGCTCTTGGCCCGCAAAATACTTACCCTCTCGCAAGGTATCGTCGTCTCTCAGATTTCCCTTGGTCTTATCTCTGGATCAAATCCCGGATGCTGCTTGATTGCGCGATGCTAACTACCCAGCTGATCTTACCTTTCGCTCACTTGTCCTCCTTTTCACATCCGCTGAAGCTTCTTCCCGTCTGCTTTCAACGCTCAAGTGCTCAAGCTTTCTGTGCCCTCGCAGATGATCGGGGATTGTCCCACACGGGCGGAAATGATGGCAGTGGGGCAGGTGAGTTTCGATCGTGGGAGCCCTGGGAAAAGGTTGTCAGCTCACACCTAGTTTCAGTCCTTCTCATCCCATCTCTATCTCTCATCATCGCATCATCTGTTCCGGCTGAATGTGCAGCGGGTTCTGCGTCAAGCTTCAAGAATTATCCGCGCGGGGAGAGCGGCGAACGGGATGACACCAAGGACGACAGCGTCGAATCGCGGATACGAGCGCTTGTCCTCTTTGGAAGGCGAAGGAGAGGTTCATACCAAGCTTGTCCCCACGCACATTGCCTAGCACGTGCCTGCATGATACTCCGGGTCTAGCGCGAGGGGACCCACTTCTGCCAGCCCTCGACGGCCTCTGACTGCCGCGAAACAGGGAGTGGATGTTTGTCAGCGTTCATACATGTAGAGAGCCTTTGGGCTGACGGTGCTCTCCACGGCCATTGTCTGTGACGTGTTGTTCCAAAGCCTGTTGGATATGCTATACCATTCTGTGGGGAGGGGAAGGTCGAAGGCCAACGCTCAGAAGCGTATAAAGGCGAGGTGCTCTGGGGGTGTGGATGGTGGACGAAAAGCCTTCTACCCTATGCTCACGCTCTGCATCGTTCCCTCCGCTCAGACTTCAGCATGATGCCCACACCTCCTTCTTCTTCTCGCTCTTCCACTTCCCTTCCTCTCCCTCCACATCGCTCCTCTTCCACATCAGCAGTGCGATCTACTTTCACACCAAGCGCAAGTCGGGTTTCTTCGACTGAGGCGCCTCGTCTGCCGTCAATCAGCACCTGGTTCCCCTCTGCGGCAGGTCAGCCCTTCTCAAGCTCTCATCTGTCGACGCCCCTCAACAAGCTCAAGATTGCCCAGTGAGCTTCTCTCTTCTGTCAGAAGGTACCTGCTACAGCGTCGCACAAGCTGACAAATACATCCCGCAGGCCAATCTTACCTTCTTCGCCTAACCTCAAGCCGTCAGGATGGCCCACAAAACGTCCCGTGTTCCTCGGTTTGGAATGGTGAGTTAGGCTTGTTGTCTACCTTGGCTTGGTTCTGTGCTGACAACGGTTTAACCTCTTCGCAACATCAGCGCGTTCTCTCCGCCTAACCCCTCGGTAGCCCAATCCAGTCCGACTATGCTTCCCGTGGCGGTACAAGTGCCGTCCCAAGCCCGCGTGGAAGCTCGTCGAAGGAGCGCAGCAAGCATTGTGGACTCGGATTCGTACGCCAGTCCGTTGCTGGCGTCGAACAAGTTCGTCGAGAACGATGCGAGTGATGGGGCAGACTCCGCGCGGGCTCCTTCCGCGACGAGTAGCGCTTCCATGAGGAGTAGCGCTGCCCAGAACAAGGCTACGCGTCGGACTCGGAGCGTGGTCGCGCGCGAGAAGACTGGTTCGGGATCTTCGTTCTCCAAGCCGTCGACCTTGACGGCGCCCGCCATCATACAAGGCTGCTCGAACAACATCTTCGCTACTTCTCAAGCACAGCAACACGCAGAATGCTTCGTGAATGGCCGACCGTGAGTGACCAGAGTGAGCATGTTCCGTGTGCATTCTTGGGCATGTAGCATTGACTTCCTTTGCATCTCTCTCCACCGCCGCCTCAGTGTGAACGTCAAGATCGAGGCGACCTCGCGCGACTGCTTCTCTAAGGTATGTAATGTGAAAAGACGTTTGAGAGAAGGTCACGTTTTTCCTTTCTCATCGCCCTATTCTCCCTTCAACCGCTTTAGGTAGCTGGGAAGTTTACGACATACCGACGTAATTATCTCAAGATCGATGCTCTCGTGCATGTAGCGCAAACGAGTTCCGGCAACAACAGTGGCCCAGACAGAACTAGTCAGGCTTTACAATTCACTTCCACGGAGCGCAAGCGACCAAGTCCCGAGCCATCAAGCATTCCCGTCTTCGCAACCCTCACCGCTCACGTCGCCGAAACCTCCAACAACGCCACAAGCCCTCGCGCTCGTCTGCAATCAAAGCATATGAAGGACAACCAAGTCAGCCTTGTGCAGTTCGGACCAGAGCGGGAACGTGGAGAACGCCGACCTGTCGAACCCCAACGTCTCGTCGTCGACATTGCCTCTACCCCTCAAACTGTCTCGGGTACGGTCTCGACCGAGAGTATGACGGTATGGACCCAGTGGATAGTCGAAGGCAGCGATGGCACCAGCACCTGCCATCCATCGATGATGAGCAGGATGGCAGCGAGGGTAAGCTCGTGACCTTCCGGCGCATTCAGATTGTGAGTCGATGATTCGAATTCAAGTACTGATGGGATCAGTCGAGAAACTAACCACCGCCTTCTCCTCTTTCATCCTTTCAAGCGACGCGCAACTACGAACAATGGTCGGCTCGGAGACGATAACCGAAGCGAGCAGCAATACTTCGTCCTCCGTAAGTTCTATCTCGCACTGATTTCTGCGGTCCTTACTACAGAGTAAAGACTGATATCTTGTCCGTTGCCTTTTCCTGCTTTCAGGCATCTCCATCTACGCGGCAGCCGATCAAGACGAGAGCTTTAGCGACCAAGACGGCGCGTCTCCTCCTCCGCTGAAAAGGACCAGACGCTCCTTGTCTGGAGAAAGCAGCACCAACCGCGGTCACACATCATCGATGCCAACTAGCAGCATCAGCGCGAACATGATGAACGACAAGGCGACAGCTCTTGTCCTTGGCAAGCTTCTCGCGACACTCGACTCGGCGCCTGTCACGATACGTGGGCGGTCTCGCAAACACTTTGCCGCCGCTGCTTCTGATTCTACTTGATCAGGCCAGAGACGCCAAAGACAACGTTCGCGCACACATACACGTCACCTCCAACGCGCGCATCTTCTACATTTCACGATAGTCCACCTTCTCGTCGTAATCGTCCGTCGTACTTTTCGTCCGCAACGTTTTTCCTCACTTCGGTTACTATGTCACCAGATACCATCGCTCGTCTCAATGTACGTCTTCAGCATCAGGTCTCGCAACAATCGGTCTTGTATATTTTTTCCCGATGGAGGTGGTTGGTGGTTAGGGATCGAGATTTTCCGATCAATGCAAAGGCAGTGTCGACTTGTCTACTTGTCTCCCTGGAGAAAGAACATGAATTGAAAGACTGAAGATTATCGAAGGTGAAGGCAAGACTGAGGGAGAACGTTGAGCGGACGTATGCATATCATACCCCTCTTGGTATGAGATTGAAGGAGACAGAAAGGTTCGATCAGGAAGATCGGATGCTGGTAGTGAATGCTCATTATCTAACATTGGGTGTACCTGCATGAGGAGGCCTGGGTCAGTACCGCAATGCAAGAGTCCTTACGATCAAGAAACTCACAGTCGACCGGAATTGAAACTGGACATCAGATCCGGGATACTCTTCCGCTCGACGCACCTCCTCTTGCTCAAGATGTGGTCGCCAACCTGGAGCGTGCACGGAGCGAGAGGATTCCAGCTGCATGCAGCATACTCGGCAAGCTGCTCCGGAACTCGCGAAGATCGACGACGACCTGGGACGTTCCGAGGTGGCTCGTCGTTGTCCGCCCGCGATACGACTGTTGATCGTTCGTAACAGCATCTCGTTAGTATATCCCGCCACAGGTTTCCCGTCCGCTTGCAGAGGCAAAACCATTGACTGAAAGTGTAGGTCAAGACTCGATGTTTAGAGTGAGAAGCAACGCAAAGGCTCGAACGTCTTCCTACTCACAGCTTTCTCCTTGATCAGCTTCTCGAATGCGTCCTTCTCCCGTCGAAGGCTGCTTAGGTATCGCTGTTCCTCGACCGAGTTCTGGTACATCAGGAAGTACACCAGCACTCCCACGCTGGGACTGCTCGAACGTTAGACCTGAGATGTGAACGTGGAGGGAGACGAAATACAGGCATTTTTATCAGCCAACTACTTTGGAAGTCAGAACAGTGACAAGACGCACTCACCTTGACACGCCGTATAAATGCTAGATAAGCATCGTACATGATGACGAACCTCGGCCACAGATTCTGCAAGGATTTGTCGTCCTCATCGCCCCCATAGACCCGTACCACGACGAGGTCCTCCATATTCAGCATTCGAACGAAGGCGTGAACTCAATCTCGTCCAATCCGATCGCCGGGACCGCCCATCACTTCCTCATCGTCGTTGCTCCTTTCGGTGCGGGATATGATGGTCATCGAGTTTCACGACTGTGCCTACTACGATGTCGATGTCGCTCTCCCGAGCGATGGCTGCGACTTGAGCGAGCCAATGCGACTCATCCTCTTCAGGCTGTCGTCACAAACAGAATCCCGTCAGCATGGCGCCGATATTCCATTTGTGTGACCAAGGTCGGTCACTCACGTTGGGATGGACAGCGACAGGCTCTTGACGCTCGCGAACAGCCTTCCAAGATCAATGCATGGCTCCCTGTAGAGATATGAGAGGTCATTCAGTCCCATCCTTGATCCTTGAGCATCTCTTTTCCCCTAGAACTCACCGTGAGGAAGTATTCTGGGAAACAGAACTTGCCGTCGTCTGCGCATACAAGCGAAGCTTTTGCATTGCAAGCTCTGCACCATCGGAATCGTCCTCGCTGTCCGCCGTGGACTTGTCGGTGGCGGAGGGACGTGTTTCTGCGTCCGATGGCAAGAGCAGAACAAAGGCAAATATGAAATTCCCACGCTTCCAATCATGAATGGTGGTCGGCTCCCTCCTGCTCCCCTCGTCTTGTTCAGGCTTCAGGCAGGCCCTGTCGACACGGAACTCACCCACGACTTCGAGCTCGCCCGGGTGCCAGTCGGACTCATAATGGAGCTGACGATGTATGTCGTGTATGGCCATGTCCTAGACATGATGATCTGACAGCAGTTGAACTAGGTAGAAGCCAGAGAGGTCAGTCATGCTTTCCTGCCGGCCTTGACCGTCCTTTCCTCAGTAAATGCTGCCTATTTTCTATCCTGACCGTAGTTCCTCCTCATGCTAGCCAGACGCAGCTCACACTCACCTTGATCCCTTCCTCTTACCCTCTTGCTCCTACCATTCCTTCTGTCAGTCCCTCCGCTCCCGACCGCGACGTCAAGATGCTCGCCCAGGCTGTCATTCCCCAGCTGCTTCTCTCGTCAAGCGTCGTTACTTTGCGCAGTGGTGATCGGACGCATGATCAGACGGTGGTGGTGTGCTCGGGCGGATCCGACCTGCGTGGGGTGCGACGGCTGGGATCGGTCTCATCGGCCATGGCAACAAGGCAACAACTAAAAATCCCAAGCACCAGGCACACAGCAACAATGGCAACAGGACGGAAGTCAAGGCGCAAGAACACAGCTGATAACCAGGGCAGCCACACACTCATCACAGCGCGCGCAGCAAAGGGCTTTGGACAGCACCAGGTCAGTGTCAAAAATTTTCACTCTCCAATCTCTGGTCTGTGCACTGCTTCTGACACTGCTCTTCTGCATGTCCCCACCTACAGTATTCTCTCAGCAGATCGAGAAGACGGCCGAGAAGAGGGGATGGCAGGTTATATAAGGAGGGCCCCAAACGAACTTTTCCCTCCCCCCCTCTTCTTCTTCTCTTCCACCATCCGTGCTTCCTGGTATGTATCAACCCCTCTTTCATTCCTCTCAATCTACCCCACTCTTTACTAACATCTTCTTCCTCTCTCTCTTCTCTCATCCTATCTCTCTACCCTCTGCGCTCTGCTTTCTCTCTCTCCCTTCGTCCCTCTCTCTGTGCACCATCGCATCTCTGCTGCTCCGTCTTCCCTGGGTATGTTCCTATCTCACCACCATCCTCCTCTACCTCCTCACTGATTCTTTTTCCTCATCCCTTCCACCTTCTCTCTACAGATTCGCCAGTTTTCTTCTTCTTTGCAGTCAACTGTGCTTCCTGGTACGCATGCCTACTACCTCATCAGTCCTATCCTCTACATACCTTTTACTGACATCATTCTCTCTCCCTCTCCTTCTCTCTACCTCTCCTTTCCTCTCCCTCTCCTCTACCCCATCTCACATGCTCCTCTAGCTCGTCTGGTATGTCCCTTCCCCGATTCCATCCTCTCACACTCATCACTGACCCTCATTCCCTCATCACTTTCCCCTTCCATCTACAGAGGCGCCAGGACTCCAGGATTGGAGGTCGGGAGGACGGCGAGGCCAAGGGATCAGAGACTCGGAGTACACCGCCCATCGGCTATCGACTCCTAAGCTCGGGACTCAGGTCTGGTCGCCTGCACTGGGTATCGTCGGCCCTCGTTCGTCGGCTCGGGGGTGGGGTGTGCTCCGCCCATTCGCAGGGACGCCTCGTGGGCCACGGGTACACAGCGGAGGGGAGTTGAGGGACGCAGCTGACAGCGCGGGTGGTAACCCCTTCGGGGATGACGCGCCGACTCCCTTACCCGCACCCACACCTCGGGCCCATACTTAAGGGTGTTGCCCTCGTTCCCAACATGTGCACGATGCAACCTGTGGTCTTCTTGCTTCTGAGTCGGTGGCCGTTGGGGTATGGGCGCCCCGGTGTCAACACTGCTTCGAGTTCTCTGGTTTCCGAAGCCTGGCTGGATCCCTGACTGGCCTTTCCCACGGCGCAGTGGTCAGAGGGGGCTCATCTGGTCACAGCTGTGACCGGTGAGTACTTCCTGCGCCTACTCCATTCGTCTCCGTTTGTACCCACCGAAGCCGGGTGGTGAGTGTGAGATTGGCCTCTCGCATCTCACCATCGGATTACCCTCTGTGGGGAGGAGACGGATGGGGCCCGGCACGGCGGGGTAAGTACTCTTCCCTCTTCCCATTTCTCTCTCTCGTTGCTATCAGAATTCGAGTGCTGACTACAAGCCATTCCCATTGATCTTCCTTCATACCTCGACGCTCGACCTCATCCATCCACTTCGACCTCCATCCTCAACGCCTTGACGCTCCTCGCCCTCATCACCACCGAACTCATCAATGTCATCCTCTCTCACGTTTACCATTACCGCTCGCCATCATCGTTCCCTGCCCGAGTCCCCTCACCCTCACTCTCTCCTGCTCATCATCAACCGCGGTGCCAGCACCCGGACATCACTGCTTAAACTCACTTCTTGTGGATGGCTGATGTACATTCTTAGTAGCTTGACCTTGGTTCTGCAAATTATCTTGATCGTTTTCCCCTTTCACTGCGCCTTCCGCTTTCAGACCATGTACAATGTGTGAGGATATCAGTGAAGTTGTGCTGGGTCTCTTTCGCTTTCATGTGTCCCTCGCCAGAGTCGGCCGCCACATCAGAATGCACACCAAGGTTGCGTTCCTCGCCTTCGTCTATTCGGCAAGGTCAGAGCATAAGTCGGTGTGCTCTGCAATCTACTCGTACATGGGAACGTTCTTCGGCGTCGGACTCGTTCAGATGTTGCTTGATCAGAGTAAGCTCGAGTTCGATGGGCTTCCATGATAGTGCGCAGCGATCCTGGAAGGGAAAAAAAGGTGGATCAATAAAAGTCTTCGTCCAAATTACAAGGTGGAAAACACTCACGCTTCTCCCACTCACCACCTATGAAAGTACTGTAAAGCATCGTCGTCCCTGCAAAACCGGCCGCGCCCGGTGTGAAGATCTTCTGTCCGGGATGCTCGTCAGGGTCGCGCATGGTTCCCAAGGTACTCTCGGATTTGAGCACAAGTTCGGTCCATCGAGGTCTTGATGAGCACTGTGCTGCTATGTCCCGAGTCCACTGTCGTGGAATCAAAAGGGTATGTTGAGTTCATCTGAGGCGAAAGCGTTTCTGCACGCGTAACTCACCTGCAATCCTCTTCTCCACTCCCAAAGTTAATCTCAGCCTCGATCTCCTCCATGACTTCCTTGACCAGCGACCACTTCGGCAAGTCGTCCACCACAGGTTCGATACCTGGAGGCACCCGATGTGTTTCGTAATGCCTGCCCATTCAGCTCCTTGCCAAATACACCGGAAGACTTCGGGAGAATTCAGCGTCAGAAGGTGTAGCGAGTTGCCTTTCTACTTACTCGGTATGCGCATTTGGTGTCCTCGTCATTGCTGGAATAAGGGTTCAGACGAGGCGTCAACGGAGTGCGCAAATAGTCCGTATACCTCAGGAGGGTCACTGCACCTCTTCGTTCGCGTCAAAGTCGCCTGGCAATGGGCGACGATGTTCAGGTCAGATCGACATTCTTCTTGAGGGAACTTTAGCAAAACTCACCATCATGAGGCATGAGCAGCCGGCTACATCGAGAGCCCATCGTCCCTCTCCGTTCAATGTCTGGGTTCGATGTGGCTCCGACCGGGAGCATGGAAAGCTGAGCCAACGGAATTTGAGCGGTGTCGATTCCTAGCAGTGATGCTGATCTGTGATGGGAAAGGGGCTCTACAGAGAGTCAGCTGGCAGCAGCAGGAGAGGATGTGTATTGCTGTGGGGGAATGTGAGCTATGTGCTGTATTCGCATTCTCATACTTCACTGACTCAAAAGTCAGGAAAGGTTTGATCAGTGCGCGTTTGTCAATGAACTTGGGCTCAGGAAGAAAAGGGGCGGGAAGCGTTCATCAGGAAAAGAAGTGATTGAGGGCTGAGGTATGCGCGTTATTGGGACGATGAACGTCTTCCCACTCAGGGCCATTCAAGAGAATCCTGCGGCGCTCAGACCTTCCAGTCGGTGAACTGCCGGATGAGAGCTCGCGCATTTGCACCGACCTGTAACATGCGCCGGAAGCAACGGACCCAGGGTGTGAGTGAACATCTCTGAGGAGAAACAGGTCAAGCTGAGAAACTCACCTCCTTGCGCTCTGCGCGCTTGATCTGCTCGGCATTGTGCTTTTTGATGATCTTGCGAGCGTGATGAGCCAGGTGTCGCGGGCGGTCTGCCACTGTGTGATGGAGAAGCGAAAAGAAAAAGGGAGTGAGTATTAGCACATGGGACACACCCTGAGGCAAGGACGACACAGAAGCTTACATGCTGCATCGATGGCGTGAAGGACCTCGGTATCTGGCTTCAGGAACTGCTGACCGTCTCCATTCACATCATCGTCCATGTCCACGAGCGTCCGATCGAAGTCGACTTGATAGCGCTCCAGAGAGGTCTGCACTCTCGTTGTATGCGAATGGTCAGGATCGAGACGGACGTGAAGGGAAGGAGGATCTGACATGTGCTCACCTCCAGCACATCTGAGATGTCGTGCAGGACCTGATTGACCAAGTCAGCGGTCTGCTCGACGTCCACTTCGACATCTGGATCGACGGCATTGAGCGTCTGATATCTGCATTTGCGAAAGGAGAAGGAGTGAATGAGTGAGAATAGCTGCTTGGAGGAGTGGGCATGAATGCGACTCACAGTTCCTTGTTCGCCTTCGCCACGGTGGTGACTGCGTTGCTCTCCGCACGTTCGACGTTGCCCTTGAGTTCCTTGGCAAACTTGGTTGCTTCGGCGCGCTGCTTCTTGATGTTGACCTCTGTATGCGTGGATGCCCTGTCAGCAACGTATCGCAAGTACAGCTCAGAGAGAGCCGGGCCAGGGACTCACTGAGGTACTCGTCGAGGAAGGCATTGAGCGCGTCGTCGACCCCTCCTTCCTCATCAGCCGCGGCGGGAGCCTGAGCTTTCTGCTTGCTGTTCTTGCTGGTACCGGCGGGCATGTCGTTGTCGGTCTTGTTGAGGTACTTGTGTCGATGGGCAGGAGGAATGGCGAGCAGATGTCGTGGACAGGGCTGAGCTGGAGCCATGGGAAGATCGTGTCTCTGCTTGTCACGGGTGGAAGAAAGGAATCTGGAGCCTGCTTGTCAAGGTGGAAGAGGAGAGGAGAGGAAAGGGACGAAGAAAGACATGAGCACATCAGTCACCACCATCACCAAGTACTCGCTCTCTCTTGCCTCCAGGTGAGCATCGCGACATCCTTCGTTCTGGAAACCTTCCTTTTCACAGTCTCCCTCCATCCAGTTGCTTCAGCGTCGGTCGCATAGGTGTATTCCTCAGTCGAACGCATATAAGTGGCAGCAGTTGACCTTTCCATCTCTCCTTCTTCAGTCCACTGGATCCTTGCACGAATTCACCAGTGCTCGATGCTGGTCGAGGTCGTCGGAACGTCGCTCTCAGTTCTCTGCAGCATCGCAAGGACGAACAGGGCGAGGAACGACTTCAAGCTCGAGTGCGCATCCCAACAGCGACACCGGCAGACACCGACACGAGTACAGCCCTCTCGCATTGATACCGCGCCCGACCAGACCACGACCGCCATCAAGCCCGAGCCTACGACACGTCAACGTCGACCTCCCGCCTCAGCGCCTCAGCGCGCCCAGCTCTTCATTCATGCGGCGACTTCATGTTCGGTGAGGTTACCGGTACTTTGGCGGTTCCAGCTAATCTAATCTACCCGAGGAAGGATTCGCGTGTGACTGACTTTCGCACACACTTTGTTCGTGATACCAGCTCCATCGTTCCCGGCCTTCTTAAGCGTCGACCCTTCCTAACCCTCGCACCTTGCCTTCCTCGCATACACCCACACGAACACAGGACCATTCCAATGCGATTGGCCGCGAGCGCATTGCGAAGAAATATCAGCAGAAGCAGCAACAGCATCGCAAGAACAGCATCGTATTCCTCGACCGCAAGACCTTCCACTTCCGCACGGTCCGTCCCGACACTCCTTCCTCGATCTTCGTCCTCGTCTTCCAGGGCAGCCGTACCTACAACCTCCATCTCTCTCCAAAAACGCACAATGGCCTCAGCACCCTCTGCAACACTCATTGACGGCACTGCCATCGCCGCCTCTATCCGCCAGGGCATCGCAGACCAGATCGCCACTTCCACAGCAGGGACCGATGGCACCAAATCCCGCAGCCCTCACCTCTCCATCGTCCAGGTCGGAGAAAACCCTGCATCGAGCACTTACATTCGCATGAAGAAACTCGCCGCGGAGCAGTGCAACATCCGACACACCCACGTTCAGCTTCCCGCCAACGCGCCTGAACATGCTATCATTGCTCGCGTCACCCAGCTCAACCTCGACCCCGACGTTGACGGCATTCTTGTCCAGCTTCCCCTAGGTCCTCACATCAATGCCGACGCGGAGCGACGTATCACCGGCGCTGTCTCGCCTGCCAAGGACGTCGATGGGTTCCATGCGCTCAACATCGGCCACCTGTCTTCCAAGGCTTCCAACCCGCTCTTCGTACCTTGCACCCCGCAGGTGTTATCAAGCTTCTCGAGTCGGTCGGTCTCACTGACCTCGCGGGCAAGTACGCCGTCGTGCTAGGCCGGTCCGACATCGTTGGTAACCCCGTCACCTCCCTACTCCGCGCCCGCAATGCCACCATCACCCAGTGTCATTCTAAGACTCCTCACGAGGACCTGCTTGCCAATCTCGCTAAGGCCGACATCGTCGTCGCAGCCATCGGCCAGCCTCAATTCATCAAGGGCGAATGGATCAAGAAGGGAGCTGTCGTCATCGATGTCGGGACCAACTATGTCCCCGACGCGTCCAAGAAGTCCGGCCAGCGCCTCGTAGGCGACGTCGACTTTGATTCCGCTTCCCAAATCGCGTCAGCCATCACTCCCGTACCTGGTGGAGTCGGACCCATGACGGTCGCCATGCTCATGCACAACATCTTCCTCTCTGCCGAACGTACCGCCTCGAGCGCGACGCGCGGTCGCGGGACTGATGCTTCCTTCTCTGTCGGTCGCGGTATCGTCACCCCGAACCCGATCCAGCCGCTCGCGCAGGTCCCGGCGGATATCATTGTTGCCCGTTCTCAGACGCCCAAGCCTATCACCCACCTCGCAGCCGAGATTGGCATACTTCCCTCCGAGCTCGAGCCTTACGGAGAGACGAAGGCCAAGGTCGACTTGTCGCTCCTCTCACGTCTTGCTCACCGCAAGAATGGTAAATACATCGTTGTAGCCGGAATCACCCCTACTCCGCTCGGCGAGGGCAAGAGCACGACTACGATCGGTCTCGCACAAGCTCTGGGCGCTCATCTTGGCAAGGCCGCGTTCGCCTGTGTTCGTCAGCCTTCGCAGGGTCCCACCTTCGGTATAAAGGGTGGTGCTGCGGGAGGAGGTTACTCGCAGGTCATCCCCATGGAGGAGTTCAACCTTCATTTGACAGGCGACAACCACGCTATCTCGGCCGCGAACAACTTGCTTGCGGCGGGTATTGACGCGCGGATGTTCCACGAGGCTACTCAGAAGGATCTTGCTCTCTTCGACCGCCTGTGCCCCAAGAAGAAGGGTAAGCGCACCTTTGCGCCTGTCATGATCAGGCGGTTGGCCAAGCTCGGACTCGAGCACAAGGCTTCCGACCCTGATTCGCTCACGGATGAGGAGAAGGGTCGGTTCGCGAGGTTGGACATTGACCCGGAGACACTTACCTGGAACCGCGTCGTCGACACGAACGATCGTTTCCTTCGCTCCATTACTGTCGGACAGGCCCCACCGAGAAGGGCCACGAGCGCAGGACAGGCTTCGACATCGCTGTCGCGTCCGAATGTATGGCTGTCCTTGCCCTGGCGCGGGACTTGAAGGACATGCGTGAGCGACTGGGTCGGATGGTGATTGGGTCCAGCAAGAGCACGGGTGAGCCGGTCACCGCCGATGATTTGGGGATGGGAGGTGCCTTGACTGTGTTGATGAAGGATGCCATCAAGCCGAACTTGATGCAGACGCTCGAGGGTACGCCCGTGTTTGTGCATGCGGGACCGTTTGCGAACATTGCGCACGGGAACAGCTCGATATTGGCTGATGCGGTCGCGCTTAAGCTGGCAGGTTTGGAAGAAGGGGAGGGCCCGGAACGGACAGGATATGTGATCACTGAGGCTGGATTTGGCGCTGATATTGGTATGGAGAAGTTCTGCAACATCAAGGTGAGAGCTTTTGACCGAGAAGTGCTCGACACGGTATGAGGTGCTGACGACAGACGTCTTGGATTGACTTGCCATGTAGTGCCGCGAAAGTGGATTGGTACCCGACGCCGTCGTCCTCGTGGCTACGGTACGTGCGTTGAAGACGCACGGTGGTGGACCTCCCGTCACGCCCGGCAAGCCGCTGAGCGAAGTCTACCTGGAAGAGAACCTGGAGATCCTCGAGAAGGGCTGCATCAACTTGGAGAAGCACATCAGCAACGCCAAGAAGTTCGGTCTCAAGGTGATCGTGGCTGTGAACCAGTTCACGACCGACACGCCTGCTGAGCTGGAGCTGGTCTGCAAGCGCGCTCTTGCTGCGGGTGCTGATGCGGCCAAGCCGTGCAACCACTGGGCCGAAGGTGGTGCTGGAGCTGTCCAGTTGGCTGAGGCTGTCATTGATCAGCTTGAGGGCAAGCCGAGCGAGTTCAAGTTCCTGTACGACCTCGAGCTGCCCCTCGCGGCCAAGATCGAGACGATCGCTAAGGAGATGTACGGTGCGGACGGGATTGAGCTCTCGGAGACGGCCAAGACGCAACTGGAGCGATACGAGCGACAGGGCTTCGGCGGGTTGCCGGTGTGCATGGCCAAGACGCATCTTTCGCTGTCGCACGATCCTGAGTTGAAGGGTGCGCCCACGGGCTTCACGGTGCCGATTCGGTTTGCGAAGTTGAGTGCGGGTGCGAAGTTCGTGGTTGCGCTTGTGGGTGCGATGCAGACGATGCCTGGGTTGTCGACGCGGCCGGGTGCTTATGACAGTGAGTTTTTGACGATATTGCACTGAGGATTGATGACATACTGACTGTGTCACTTCATTTCTCTCTCTTGCCGCAGTTGACATTGACGAGAACGGAGAGGTGCAGGGACTCTTCTGAGATACAGCCTATCTCCGCTCTCCGTCGAAGCCTATGTGTTCTTTCCGATCAAATGCCCAAAACTGCCGTCCGAAGTTCTTATCCCAGCAATACAGAAGGATTTTACTGCATGCAAATACCGAGTGCGGATGGCTGTTGCTTGGACCTGGCAGGGAGACCTGTTAGAGGGTACCAACGTCGAAGAGAGGGCAGGATCAGAGGGGGAGAGAAAGGCTCAGCAGAAGGAAGTAAGCATCAGCTGTCGAAAGCAAAGGAGAGAGGAAAGTCAGTGCAGATATTCCCATTCCAGACAGAGTCAGCGTCGACCCTCTCAGCCAGAGCTGCAGAGACAATGGAAGTTATCTTGAGAACAGGAACGACTCCGGCCAGGTCCAGCGATTGCCATGGTCGTGGTGGTAATAAGGATATATCTCAGGGGCTAGACGCTGGGCTTCTTATTGTCGTTGTTGGAGGCGTGGGATGAGAGAGGAGAGTGCGCACGGACCATCACCTCATTGTGCTCAAGTGTTGAAGTCAGCGAACTCAACCTCAAAACTCTCCACAGACACCTTCGAACTCAACACTCAACAAGAACACAAGAGAAGCAACAACAAATGGCAGCTCCTGGAAATCCCACCGCTTCTGCTTCCCACTCCTACGGCTCGACGACAATGGCACCCCGTCTGACTGCTGGCCGCCCACGCACACTCCCGCCAGGAGTCACTTTCCCACCCACTCCCCAGTTCGAGCTCACCTCCTCGCCCTGGACACCCGAATCCCACCTGGAATCCCTACAGCAACGAGCAGCAGAGGCATCAGCTTCCGCCGCTGATCCCTCCTTCTTCGTTTCCCCTGGTGGCCCACCCTTGACTCGGGGCGACAGCAGCAGTAGCAATGCCACTGTCAGTGACGATGGGAACCAGCAGGCATTCCCGCTTTCTTCGCCCGCTCTGATCTTGGACGATGACGAGGACGAGGAGGAGCTGCACTCCATCACGAATCTGGGACTGCGTTTGCGAGCGACGGGCATCACCGCCGAGCTCGATGCACCATTTTCAGATCCTCCCCACGCCAAAAAGCCAGCGGTCGTCTCACAGGTACAAGCGGATGGCGGGGCGAGAGGCGGTCCCACAACGCTGCCCGGAACGTCCGCTTCGAAAGCCTCTGCAGTATCCGACGCGACACAGATTCCACGAGTTGGCGTCGCTGTCTTTGTGATCAATACCCACGGCCATGTTCTCATCGGCAAGCGGAAAGGGTCGCATGGAGACAACACCATAGCCTTACCTGGGGGGCATCTCGAACTCCATGAATCATTCGAGGAGTGCGCAATCCGGGAAACTTTTGAGGAGACGGGTATAGAGCTCGATCTCAGCTCACACCCAATCGAACCTTCCCTTTCCACCATGACCGAGTCCTCGTCCGTGGTAACGACAAGATCACGAGCCAGAACATATCCTCATTCGGACGATGCCGATTTCCCACTGGGTGTACTACGAGCTCTGCAGGTCGACATCGATGCGGATACGGCGCGGGCGGCAACGGCCCAGCAACCACCACAGAAGAGTTCGTGGCATGGCGTCAAGTTCGTCACAGCAGTGAATGCGCCGGCGATGAAGGATCGGCCGGAGGATGTCCCTAGGCATTATGTTACCATATTTATGAAGGCGCGAGGGAAAGTGCCTGAGGGCGGGACGGAGGTGGAAGCTCAGGTATGTTTTTGGAGGGTTAAGAATGCTGCAATTTGTTTCCGATCCTGACGTGTCTCATCTGCAACTCCTCTTCTGCAGGTCATGGTGAGGCTCACGCTCGGGCTCGCGTATTTGTTCGATTGGGAAGAAGCAGTTCACTGACATGTATGCCCTTGATGATGTCCTCTTCTGCAGGAGCCGGAGAAATGTGCGGGGTGGGTCTGGGTGCCATGGTGTGAGTAGGCTTCATCTGCGAGCGAAGATTGTTCAATGCTCATCAGAACCACCGGAAAAACTTCCACAGCGTACCTGGTCGAGGCAGCAAGAACACAGCGATCCGTCGAGCTCCTCGAGACGACAGCGCGCGCTGACGGTCGTGCATTGCCAACATCCACAGCAACACTCATGCAGGCTCAGCGCGTGGCTGATCTCCTACAGGCGGCGCGCTCGGCTGAGTTTGGAGGTGCGAGTCGGGGAGCCAGTCGAGGAAAAGGTGGACGGGGGTCTCTGTTGGGTGCGGCGCCTGGCGTAGGGGGAGCAGCGAATACTACCCCGAAACGAGCGTCGATCAACTTGGCCTCTCCCCCGCCTCCTGCACCGTTCTCACTATCTTCCGAAGCAGGTTCGATGCCATTCGGCTTCAGCACCTCGCCCGGCGACGGGCTGATGTCTCCGTCGACTTCTATGTTCGGAACCTCACAAAACAGCTCGTCGATGGGCCACATGGCGTCGGCGTCTGCAGCGACAGACGGCGACGACACAGACGCAGATGAAGAAGCTCTCTGGCGTGCGGCGGATGAACTGGGTGACGGTGCCAGCCTCTTTGAGCCACTTGCGAAGATGCTCAACGAGAACGAGGGGCTCGTGCTCTGAGGCTCAGTTGTTTGAAACGGCGATGTCCAAGGTACTTCGAAGCCCGGATCATCTCACCGGACAACGGTGATATACTCCAACTATGATCGTGACCACCTCTACCGGTCCCAGGGATCCCAGAGTCGGACAGGGCCCTGGGCTTTACCATGCCAGCCATACCCGCACACATCAGCGCGCTTCACCCCTTGACGGATACTGCATACTTCTCCTTCTTCTCTATTCCCAACGGACTCAGTAATACCAGACTCTGTTTCTCGAATCCTCCACACTGTCTATTCCCCCCTTCCAATCATCACCCCAGCTGCCAACCTCGAGGACGTATTCCTGTACTTTCTGCTCCTCCCACCCTGCAATCTGCCCTCTATGTCCATCCGCCCGGAAGATTCGGCCGTAAGCCCCGGACTCGGCGGCCGAAGTCGGGAATGCCGATATGAGATTTTTCTGGTTCGGGCCAGATCTATTCACCGGAAGCCGAGTTGCGTATAAGAAGGTCTCCTGGCGTTGAGCATGCGGCGGTCCATCCTGCAACCACTCTTCGAACGAACGACGTCCTTCTCCCTTCGCCAATCGACACCCAGCAACTCCCTCGTCATGACTCAGGCTTTCGTTGTTGCGGCCAAGCGCACTGCTTTCGGTGCATACGGAGGCAAGCTCTCCAGTGAGTTACGAAGAAGACATGGCAGCGGTGTGAGTGCGCGCAACTGACTCTTTCATCAAAGACTTCACCGCTGCCCAGCTCGGTGGACTCGCCTCCAAGGCAGCCCTGGCAACCCTCCCGGAGGGCACTGAGGTCGACGCGACCATCTTCGGTAACGTCCACGCCTCCGACAACGCCGCCGCTTACCTCTCCCGTCACGTCGGACACCACGCCGGTCTGCCGGTGACCGTGCCCGCGCTGACGATCAACCGACTCTGTGGTTCCGGATTCCAGAGTATCGTTAATGCCGTGCAAGAGATCCGGGTGGGCGACGCGAATGTGGTCCTGACCGGCGGTACGGAGAGTATGTCCCAAGCTCCTTACACCTTGCACGGTGTCCGATTCGGAAACGCCAGGTACGGTGTGGATCTCAAGCTTGTGGATTCGCTCGCGGCTGCGTTGACGGATATGGTACCGAAGCCGACGCCTATGGGTATCACGGCGGAGAACTTGTCGGTCAAGTACGGTATTACCAGGGAACAGTGTGACGCATATGCGCTGCAGAGTCAGCAGCGCTGGGCCAAGGCACAGGAGGCGGGCGCCTTCAAGGATGAGATTGCGCCGGTTGAGGTGAAGGTCAAGAAGGTGAGTTTGTTTGGAGCTTGCGCCAAGTCGAGGACAGCAAGATAGCTGACTCACTTTCTGTTTCGTTACAACAGGCCATGGAGACTTTCGAGGTCGACGAGCACCCTCGACCCAAGTCGACCGTCGAGTCCCTGGCCAAGCTCCCCTCCGTCTTCAAGAAGGATGGCACAGTCACCGCCGGTAACGCCTCCGGAATCTGCGACGGCGCAGCTGCCAACGTTATTGCGTCCGAAGAAGCCCTCAAGCGATACGGCCTCAAGCCTCTCGCCCGTATTGTCAGCTACGGCGTCACAGCATGCGACCCTTCCGTCATGGGCATCGCACCCGTCAACGCCATTCCCCTCGCTCTGGAACGCGCCGGTCTCAAGATCTCGGACATGGACCTCATCGAGGTCAACGAGGCCTTCGCCGCTCAGTTCCTCTCCGTGCAGAAGGTCCTCGAACTGCCAAACGAGAAGACGAACATCTTTGGTGGAGCCATCGCCCTCGGTCACCCATTGGGCGCCAGTGGAGCACGGATCATCAACAACTTGACCCACAACCTGCATCGCCTGAACAAGCGATACGCGGTCGGCGCGGCCTGCATCGGTGGCGGACAGGGTATTGCCGTCGTTCTCGAGCGTGTTTGAAGCTCTCCTCCCCCGTCCATCGCACACTCTTGTACCAGACACGTTGCTCAGCGGAATCGTTTTATCTCCTTGCCTGGTCCTGCCCACGAGGGACACAGTCTGACGTCGCGCAGCTTGTCCTTTCCCATCAAGCACTGAACATAGTAGATTATCGTAGGGAAGGTGAAAGGGGAAACGAGAGAACGAAGGAAGAGGGGTGTGAACGTATCTAAAGACAGAAGAAGAGAAAGAGAGAAAGGAGAGAAGATGATGGCGAGCACGAGCAAAAGCCTGGAGACGAAACCGACGCAAGAGTCGAGACTCGAAAAAAGACTGATTGAAAGGGCATCAAGACGCGGAAACGCCCGAGAAAGATGGATGCGTCTTGTCTACGTTGTTGGCGCTTGTGGGACGAGATAGAGGGAGAGGAAGATGAGACAGGAACGAGTCGGAGACCGGGCGGGGAAAGGAGTGTGTGCGCAGCCCGACGAGCGCGTTCAGAGGAGAAAGAAAAGGAACGCGACTCCTTGCTGACCTTTAGCCCGCTAGGAAAAGGAAGAGTTCCCCCTCTTCCGCGGGCCTCAACCGAGCTCGGACATGTCCATGCAAGTGCAGCGGTTGGAGAAGAGTTGGAGCAGCCTGGATGGAAGAAAGAACAGGAAAGCTTGAAGGAGAGATCAAATAGTGTCCGCCGTTTGTCGAGAAGACGGGCGAAGAAAAGATGGTGTAATGGTCGGAGGTCGGCCAAAGTCGTGTATAGATCGTCAATGAGGGGCCACCGCAATCGATTCATGATTGGCGGCGCCGTTATCGTGTTGCCCAATATTACGCTTGAGCTGTCAAGTCTTATCTTGCACCTGAGCTCTGGCGTGCGGCCTTGATTCGCTGAACCTGATTGATGAACGCTTCGGTCGCGGTACCACGACCAGAGCCTGTCGAAGACGCAACAGACTTGGCTGTGTATTTCGTGTCGTTGCTGGCAGGACCTGCACTTGATGTTGTCCGACCAAACTCGTTGACCTGAGTGCCATCGCCTTGTCCAGCGTCAACGATAGGCGAGTCGTTGAACATCGTAGCAAAGTTGCCAGTTCGCACTGGCTGTGCACTGCTGCCTGCTGACCACGTCGCCGCTTGTTCCGAGTTCGTCGCGAGATTCAAGTGGCCAATTTGAGGAGCCGGGCTGGTCGAACGCGCAGATCCGACATCCGACGGGCGTCCCTGAGCACCCACTGCCAAGAAGGAACGCGTCTGACTGCCAATGCTGGATCGGCGCTCGAAACTGCTCCGGTTATGCCGTTGCTGATGATGGTGGTGATGATGGTGCTTGTGTGCGAGGGATCCAACATCATGCTTACCGTCGCAGCATGCACGGACATTCTGTGAAGTGGACGGAAAGATCATCAGTTTCTAGTATGCAATTAACATCCGTTAAAGAAGAACTCACATCAAGGCCATCAAAGCCCTCGTTGTCCTCTTCCAGCATTTCCTCGGCGGTCTTGAGTCGCGGGTCATTGAATGAATGCGAACTCAGATCTGCAAGGCGGTCCCAGCTATCATCTGCTGGCATTTTAGGACTGACATTCTGGGCGGCAACGACACCAGCGGAACCAGGGATTCCAAACGCAGAGCCGATGCTCATCTTGCCCGGTGTAGACGGGTTCGCTTGTTGACCGTGCTCAGATGCCCCTGTTTGGCGCGGTCGCAGATGTGAGCGGGCAGGAAGTAGCGCTCTTTGGGCGGCAACAGCACGTCGCTGTGCCTGGTCGGATTCAACCTGCTCAAGGTAATCGCGTGCTGGAAGACCTGCCCGCTTTGTCGAGCTGAGGCTCAAGGCGCCAGTCGCACCTACACTCCCGTTGCGCGGCCTGGGCGTTGCATCGTTGGCTTCTGAGCCCGACTGGTTCCCGGCATATAGAAAGGCATCGTTCGACTTGCGTGAGCGTAAACTCCGAGCGGGCGAGAGAAACCGACTGCGGCCCGTTCCGGTTCCCGTGGTCGCAGAGCGATCTCGTGGCTTACGAGGAGACGGTGCGTTAGATGGCGCGTTCAACATCCGATTCTCTTGATCAGTGAGACCGCCGCCGTCACCCATACTCATAGCATCGCCAGTGGGCATTCCACGATTCACCAGATACCCGAGCGCCGCCAACCAAACGTCGTGCCTGTCCTTGTTGGGAGCAGTCAGCTTCATCTCCCGCGCTGCTGTCTTCACGATGATGCTCATGTGGAACAGACCAGGAGGATTAGGGTTCGTGTCCTCGACGACGCGAATATCCTCAATGCAAGCACCTTTGCTTGACCCATCGCTGACTCTGGCTCCTCCAGGATCCGTCAGCGTCCAGTAGAGCATACGCGTGTAGGGATGCACCCAGAAGAAACGCTTGTGACGCTTGTCCGAGTAACCAGCGCGCATTGTCTTACGCGTGTACTTGAACAGATATTCGCCGATCATCGTCTGCGTGATCGCTTGGATGATGTCTGGATCGGTGCCATCTGGTGCTGGACCTCCTGATCCGGTCGCCGCACGTGAGTGCGTTCCGGAGCCAAGTTGCGCGTGCGATTCCCTGCGCTCTACGGGCGCTTCCGAAGAGCCGAAGGACATGCGGCGGCTCAGTTCTGAAGTGACATCCGAGGCAAATGAGGTCTGTGAGCTCTTGCGAGGGACCTTGCCTCGGCGCGACCGTCGGCTGTGTGCGCTGAGATGGTCTTCATGCGGCGGTAGACCAGCAGAAAGTGCATTGTCGTGAGAGTATTTCCGTGTTCGCAAGCTTGACAGCGAAGACTCGTGCGGCATGTTTGAACTGTTGCCATTAGGAACGCTACCACCGCTGTTGGAGGCAACCACTCCAGCCAAGCTTGGCCGGCCGCTGGAGCCAGGAACTTGCAAAGTAGATCGCTGCTGCTGTTCTCGCACGCGTGAAACAAGCTCCGGAGGCGGCGGTGATGTTGGGCGAGGGGGAACGCCCGCCAAGACGGGAGATGGTTGAGAGCGACGCGTCGAAAGTCCCGGTGGCGGGGGCATTGCTGGCGGTGGAGGCACTTGCATGTGAGGAGGCTTCGTCTTGTCCAGACGAGAAGCCGAAGTCGTGGCAACCGTCCCGGCGTTGCTCTCTACCCCGGTCATGCTGGACTCCATCGACAGTCTGTTGGCCGAGGATGCACCAGTATTGCTGCCGAGGACTGCGCCGACCGAGTACATGGTCGGTGTGGCGTTGGGCGTCCCTGTGTCGGCATCGTCGTGATTGCCCCCGCCAAATGTGGAGATACTGTCACGGCTGCGCGCCGACTTGCTGTGACCGCCATGACCACCGACAAGTACGATGCTTCCAGCATTCTCGAGACCCGCAGCAGTGAGGCCAGTGATAGTGGCAGACGTGTTCATCTGCGACTGCGCCTGAGCCGCACCTTCCGCCCGAAGCTCCGACTTGAAGGCCTCCCACAGCAAATCGTCTGTTTGGCAGCTCTCGTCTTGCAGTTCAGCAAGAACAACACGCCGAACGCCAGGCTCCTCGCGCGCCTTAGCTCTCCTGACCTCCGCACCAGCCCCATCCGTTTCCTCACTTGAGGAAGAGTCCCGTCCTTGCTGCGCAACAGCCCCCAGACCAACAGCTGCGGCCAGACCAGCCGCCATACGTCCGCCGAAGCCGAGACCGGACATCGTCGCAGCCTGCGCAGGCGTTGGTGTCCGTGCCGGAGTGATGTGGTCCTCAGCATCCGTGAAGGCGTCCGATGAGTCGACATCTGTCGTCGAGGTGGACGCATGATGAGTCGAATCATCCGAGACACCACTGAGCGGGCGGAGCTTTTGCCTGAGCTCTTCAGCACTGACGCTGACCGAAGAGGGACTGCTTCCAGACGCCGCTGCAGCCTGTGCGGCAGCAGTGGCCGCGGCCGCGGCATTAGCAACAGCCTCGTCGTGTGCCGTCCTGGCCTCCTCCACCTCTTTACGGAGTCGCTCCACCTCAGCACCCAAGTCTTTCATCTTGCGCTGCAGAACGTCAATCTCGGCACGAGCCTTCTTGAGAGCTTCGTCCCGCTCAGCAAGTGCAGCGAGTTGAGCGGAATCCTTCTGCCTGATGAGGGCTGAGTGTGTGACCTTGAGCTCGACAATCGCACCAGCGTGCTCCTCGTCGCGTTGCTTGAGCAGCGCAGCCGAAGTCGCAGCCTTGACTTCAGCCTCCCTCTGCTGCTTCTTCAGCAGATCTTCACGTACATTGTCGACTTCCGTCTTGTGCGCAGCATCCCGGTCGGAGAGCGCCTTCAGGTGCAACGCCTCCGCAGCCGCAAGCGATGCACTTCCGACGGCAACCTGTTCGGCCAGAGCCTTCGAATGACGAGAGCGAGCCTCGGCCAACGCGCTCTCCTGGTGAGCCCGAGCCTGCTCGAGTGCCTTGTCTTGCGCAGCCTTGGTCTCTGTGGCAAGTGTCTGTTCATGGGCAGCCTGGACGTCCACAAGGGCTTGCTCGTGTGCACTCTTGGTCTCTGCTAAGACCTTCTCATGGGCAGCTTTAGCCTCCGCAAGTGCCTTTTCGTGAGCAGCCTTGGCGTCAGCGAGCGCCGACTCGTGCTCTGCCTTGAGAGCTTCAACAGCCTGAGCATGTTCGGCACTGCGTCCGTCAAGAGCGCGAGCGTGATTCGCGTCCCTGTCGCCAAGCACGCCGTCGTGCGTACGTACGAGCTCCTCCATCTTGGAGCGATGCTCAAGCGCCAGCTTGGAGAGGACAGCCGCATGCGCCGCGTCGCGTTCGGCCAGCGCAGCGCGGAGGGGAGCTTCCGTGTCGATAGGGTCCGTCATAGATTGCGACTCAGTCATCGTCTTCGGCTCCTCCTCAGCGGGAGCCCATACGTCCTCCTCCTCCAACTCGTCCGTCTGCGCGCTAGCCTCCTGAGAAGTGGAAGGCTGGTTCGCGTCAGCGCTGACTTCTCCAGCTTCTTCGATCGAGTCGGCAGGAACGGCAGCCAGGGCTGCACCCAACGTCTCGGCACCCGCCACTGAGCCCGCCGTTGTACTGGCCACAGACACGGGTCTGGCGCGAGAACGGGTAGCGCGGGTACGTTTAGACGACTGATCAGCTTCCACTGTGTTAGAAGTCGACGAAGCACCAGCGATCGAGGTTTCACCCGCAGGATCCGCCTTGCTGTCCGCCGCCATGTCCTCCTCTCCCTCCTCAGCAGGAGCGAGTTCAGCCTCGTCATCTTCGACATCGGAAAGCTCCTCGTCTTCGCCGTCCTCTACCGCACCCACTGATTTCTTGCTGGGGAAACCCAGACCAAGACGGCTGGCCATCGACGGCCGGGTCGAACTGCGCGGCATCCTCCTAGAACGATTGGCCACACTCCGGCTTGCATCCGTCTGCTCTCCATCCTCGAGCCAGATACCACTCTCGCCGCCCTCATCATCGCTAGGTTCAGCAGTCTCAGTAGCAACAGCCCCCTCCAGACCCGCAGACAGCTTGACGCCAGCAGCCTGAAGCTCCCGCGTCAGCTGCGAGATAAGCTCCTTCTGCTTCCTACGTTCCGCCGAATCGCGAATGCTCTTCTGGTGAGCACGAGCCAGACGGATCCGCAGATCGTTCGACGTGGTCTCATCGGGCATGGCCGTGTGCGACGAAGCACCGGAAACGACACGCTTGCCCTCCGCCGAGGGACCGGCAGGCATGAGAGCCGAAGTGGAGGCCTCCGCCGCACCAGTACGGTCCGCAGGCATCTCGGAGAACATCGACGAAGAGGGAGACATCGTACCGGACCCGCCCTGACTACCCGGTTCGAGCAAGTTGCGCCCACCAGCCCGCTCGTCCTCTTCCGCGATGGGCATCGAGACATCTCCGGCCCGGGACGTCTCGTCGCCAGCCGTCATGCTGCTCGATGCGGAACGAGCACCACCAGCACCCAAACTTGCGCCGAACCCGCTCATGCTGACACCAGCCCGCTTGCCATCGGCGCGGAGGTGTTGGATCTCGGTTTGGAGGTTGGAGTAGTCGCGCTGCAGGCCAGCACGCTCTTTCCTGGCGAGCGCTGCTTCTGTCTCGCGTAGGTTCTTGATGCGCTCGAGTTCAGCCATCTGCGTTTCGATATCGACTCGTTGCGAATCGAGGGTCTCGCGCGCCTTGGTGACATCCCGATTAAGACGTGTCTTCTCGGCCTCGGCCTTTCGCAGAGAAGCCTGCGCATCGGTGAGCTGCTCTGCGAGCGTCTGCTTGGCAACGGAGAGATCCCAGTTTTCTTGCTTGAGAGCGTCTGCAGGTGGTGGTTAGGGGAAAGAATGAGCATCGAGTTAAGCAAGCTCACCGTTGGCATGTAGCCTACTCACCTTCGTTTTCTATCAATTGTAAAGCCTTGGGCTTCCAGAGCGCAGCTTCCTTTTCCGCCTCTTCCTTTTGTGTCCGTACAATGATAATTTCGCCGTCACGATCGCTGAGGAGAGCCTGCAAGCGACGGATCTCGCTGACGAGCCCCTCTTGGAGTTGGTTGACGAGACTTTGATCGGTTATGGAGGAACGCGCGACCGCATTGCGTGCTCGACGGTCGGACTGACGTGCAGTGGGACCGCCTGCCAAGTTGGCAGCTCCGTTAGAGATGGCCCCGCCCGCAAGAAGGGCTGCCAGGGACGAGTTGGCGCCTGTAGAGCGGGAAGCAGGCAGGGAGTGGGGATCTGAGTTGAGGAAATCGTACGCCGCTGCTGCGGCTGCTGCGGCATTTTTGGAAGGAGACTCCTGAGGGAAGCCTGCACCACGCGAGGTTGAGCCCGTTCCTGACCCTGGTGTGAGACCAGCGAGCATATCGAGTATGGAGGCAGAGGCGGGGATGCCTGAGGTGGGGGACTGTTGTGGCCCAGCGTCGATGAGAGCTTTGACGTAATTGAGCCTGCGGGTTTCCATCTCGGCGACCTTTTCGTCGATCTTGGACTGGAGACTTGCGATTTTGCGTCGTGCCTGATCTTGGGCTTCTTTCTCTTGCTCGGAGTCAGGGTCTGCTGCGAGAGTGTCGTCGGCGTTGATTTCTCCATTTTCGCCGGTACCATCCTTGTCGAGCGATGAGTTTGATGTCTGACGGGATTGGAGATCTTGCATCGCCTTGTTGAGGCTGTCCATGAGTTCATCGATGTCCGCGAGTTGATCAACCAGGGTTTTGCCGAGCTCGCCAGCTGCTCGAGTTTGTCCCTCGAGACCCTCGCGGAGGTCCTGAAGTCGCTGACGACGCTGTGTGGAGGCTGCGAGAGCGTGTGCGACAGCGGTGGAGAGGGTGACTGTAGTGTCGAAGACGTTGTCATGACCGACGGAGGAAGATGAGGGGGAGTGTGGACGGGATGGGTATTGCTGGTAATGACCGCCTGCGGAGCCCGCTGCGGCAGCGAGAAGAATGTCGGATGAGCGCGAGTTTCCTCTTCGATGGCCGATGGGAGTGATGGGGACATGGTCATGGGGGAAGAAGCGTCTTCGAAGGGGTTTGCGGGTAGAGAAGAGCCCGAGCTGGAGGGTGCGGCCATGGGTATACCTCCAGCGGGGAGTGGTGATGGATGTGGAAGGGCGGGGAGAGCAAAGGTGGAAGGACCGGGTGTTGAGGGTGTGCTCTGACCATTTGCGGTTTCTGATGTTGATTGACGCGTCTTGCGCAGGGAGGAGCCTGGCCGGGCTGGCATTCGGAAGTTGAGGTTGGACCCGAGTCCTCCTGTACCTCCGCCACTGCCTGGAGTGAGAGGCGGTGGACCCGACATCGCGCGCCTGTTACCAGCGCGAGAGTAAGAAAGAGAGAGAGAGAGAGAGATGAGCGCGTGTACAGGCGACAGAACAACGCGGACTTCACTCACACCTTTGTTGCTGCTGCCGCTCTACTGGTGCTGTGTCCTGATTTAGTCGCGGTTTATTGCTGACTCTCGTTAGCTGCTGCTGCTGTTCTTGCTGAAAAGTCCCTCCTACGCCGCTCTTTGCAATACTTGCGCACGTCGAGGAGATGGAAGGCAAGCTGTTAGAAGGAGGTGCGACTCGGCGAGGTGAGAGCAACAAACGCTTGTGGAAGTGAGACTTCCCACACGAGAGTCACTGCATCGATTCTCAGACTCCATGCACAAGTATGAGACATCCTCGGGGGCCTTGCGCCAGGACCAGCCCGACCTTTTCTCATCATCTTCACCGCTATAGAAGCATCAAGTCAGCTGCTGACTCCAGCGCGGACTGGGCTATAGGGGCCACACGAGCGCTGTCCCTTGTATCATACACCGCGCACAATCGCCGTCCAGAATGGCGAGGATTGAGCGCAACCTCGAGACTTACACGTCTTCCAAAGACTCGCTTGTGAGACTCGCCCCGCGAAATCACCGTTCATCTACTGGTGAAACACCAAAACATCGACTCATTACTCATGTACCAGACACCCCTTATCTTTGCCACGCTCCCATCCATCTGTACTCATGCCGCGGTTGAAAGCTGCCACCATCCAACAGCTGTGTATGTACCAGCAGATAATGGCAAGTGGATCTGTGCTGTTGGCTCGATGGGAGGAAGAGTGATCCGGTACAAAGGGAAGAACGCAAAAAGTTAAAGCTCGATCCATCCTGCTGGTACACGGCCGAGAGACAAACAAAGCATCGCGAGTCAACCACGTGGCGATGCTAGCCAACTCAGCATCGTACACATTACTTGCGCCTTGTGCATTGGTTGGACTCCTTCTCCTTTGAGTATTCTGGTCGCGCTCGACGTCGACGAAGGGTGGACTGGGTGATCGGAGGGTAGTCTTATGTATGTATACGCAGACGGTGGGCGGTAGATATCGCTCAACTGTGGGATGTGCGCTCCTCTTCCTAGCCTTCGCCTCCTGCTTCGTCTTGCAGCAGTCAATTCTTGCTCTCTGACGCTCAAAACCAGATTGCTGGGGCGGCGCAAGGCTCATCTTGACACTGCAGACGCTACTGCACCAACACTATTGCCTTCTTATAGGATGTCAGTAGGAGAGGACGCGTCGAACTAGACGGGTAACGCGTCAAAGGAGTGAGTCACCCTTTTCAAGTTACACTGCAGTCACGTGTCGTCTCCAAAAGAACACGTCACTCTTCTCCCGCGCGTGGACGCGTCGGCGCGTCCTCCCACCACCAAAACATACGGTACACGGCTCTTCTTGGCGGTAACAGGAGCTGGAGAACGACTCAATCGAATCCCAGCACAAAATAAGGTGAAAGGAGGGAATGTATGATGGTCATACTCAGGACACGACGCTGACGGTGCTTATCAAAAGGGTGACTCAGTGAGCAGCGACGCGTTGGACGAGGACAAACGCCTCAAAATTGGAAGAGTTACCGATTATGGAATGGAAGCGCGTCTCTTTTCGGTCTCTTGATCATCCCAGCCAAGATGGCATAATTCACGATGAAAAACATCTTTTGCAGACCCCAACGCTTAAGCACAGAGTGAATCTGCTGACCCCGCTTCCTTGTTCTCCCTTGCACTACTACAGGAAGCAAAGAGTAATTATTCACTTATGCGCTGCTGGTTCTCTTAGCAGTTAACGAGCATAACAATAGGGAAAATAATTCAATAGTCTTGTTTATTCTTAAGACAGAAGGCACTGCATCTCTCTCTTGAGATTTCTCTATGCTTAATGCTTTCAATGATGTGATGATGGGTTGAATGAGTTGAGATTGTAAGGGTCAATTGAGAAGTGTGCATTTTCCCAGTCTGAGTTTGTGTTCCTCAATGGTTTGTTATGAGCGCGTATATGGGACGCGACCCCCTCCTCCTCACACGCACAAATGTGTAGTATAAAGACTGCCCTCGATTGATACCCCTTCACTTCCCCCCTTCCTCTTCTTTCTCTTCTCTTCACCCACATCCATCACACACTTCTCTCTTCACCTTCAACCTCAACACACAACTCACAGTAAGTACATACACACACACACCCTCTCTCTCCCTCATCCACACTCCCTCCTGCCCTCCATCTATCCCCCATCATCAATCTCTGACCTTCCGTCCTCCCACCTTCCAACAGTACCCTCACAATGCCTCCCAAGAAGACCAAGTCCACCACCGCCAAGTCTACCACTGGCAAGAAGCCCTCCGCATACAATGTCTACATGGTGAGTTTCCCTCTCTCTCTACTGCGCGTTGGCTCGTGCGCGTCGGGTCACAGCCTCCCCACCACGAGCGCGTCTCGACGCGTTCTAAATTTCGCAACACCAACACGACGCGTTCTACAACCACCACACACGCGCATCTCTTGCACAGCACAGGATCACTGACCAACCACTCTCTCTTCCCTTCTCTCCCCGTGCGCGCGCGCTCCCCGTCCTGCAGAAGACAGCACTCGCCAAGCTCAAGGTCGAGAAGCCCGACATCGACCACAAGCAACGATTCAAGCTTGCTGCCGAGAACTGGAAGAACGACCCTGCCAACCCCAAGCGAGGGCTGTAGGCGCACTTCTCAGCATCGTCTTCCAACCTCACCTTATGTCGAATCCAATCATGCCCACCATCGACCTTCCCCTTCCTCTCTATCCACCAATAATCCGGGAGGGGACTTCACCAAACCCATCGTCGACCTCAGGCTCCCACATCGATCCAACTCGCACACACCGAGTACGGGTTCCCAACACCCAACCCACACACACCGCAACCCTCTTGTCTTTGTTTTGTCCCCTCCCTCCCTCTCTGGTTCTTTCTCCCTCAAGCCGTTGTACTGCGTATCGAAACTCTTGTTTGCGCAATGCAGCATGTACTCCTAGTCTCTACTCTTGTTCTTGTGCCAGCCTGGCCCTGTGTGAAGAAAGCCTCTGGACGCGTCCTCATGAGCTGCGATTGCATCTATGCTTGCCGGGACACGCTCGACGCGTGCATCGAGCACGTTCGTGGACTCTGCATCGCCATTCGCCGCATCCGTCGCGCTCAAATCCAAGGACAGACGATGAAGGGTGACAGATGTTGGATTTGCATTGCGACAGGACGTAGAGTTGTACAGAAGAATGTGAAGTTATGAGTGTGAAAGAGGTGTAAAAGGAGAGAGTGGGAGTGAGAGCGAGCAGCAAGCGCACGAGTCAGGCAGCAGAGTCGCCGTTGGTTCTAAAGCGCAGAAGAGTAGATCGACGTCAGTTGTCGGTCTTCACCAACTTGTATACCATCTTGCTTCCATGGGCCACCCTGGAAGATGTGAGCACCGCAGCAACACGGAACAAATTTCAACGCGCCGGAAAAAGCACGCACCTCGCTCGTTTGGCCTCCTGTTCGTCCGCGCCCTCTTCTCCTTTTGTCTCTGCAGCAGCTTCTGCCATGCCCGCGTTCCGCTTGCGCTTCTTGACGACTTTTTTGACAGGTGCAGCGGGCCGCTTTCCATCTGGGAAGACAGAATCGGGAAGTTGGGACCTTGCATTGATGTCATCCCAATGTTGGAGAAAGAACCATCAGCTTCCTCGTTCCACAAGCGCATGGGGCGACGTGACAAAGTGGGGAAAAGGTGAAACTCACCGTTTGACATGTCGGACGACGACGCCCATAGTGCTCTCGTCGTAGGTTGCCCACTCTGTGCACCGCCCCTTAAAGTCTTGTATGGGCCCCACGAGATCCAGTCTCTTCGGTGCCGACTGTCCCGTTTTATCTGCACAAAGAGAGAATCAGCATATAAGAAGTCTGCCCCAGATTTGGAAGAGGGAGAGAGTGAGCACTCACCATCGGACCCATCATGCAGTGCCAGACCGATGTAGAACGTCGTAGTCCATATTGTCCTCCTACCCTTCTTGCGCGCCTCCTCCTCCTTGCTCTCAATCTCCTTCAGCTTGTCGACCTCCTTCGATTCTGGCAGGACACCCTCGCCCTCGACCGTCCGTGCGCGCGCAGCCACTTCGGGCGGCACATCCCCCGTCGCCACGCGTCTGACTTCTTCATCGGTGTGACACTCAGAGACGAGGTCGATCTCGCGCGTGTACGGATGGGCAATCTTGACGCCTGGCTGTGCTTCTGTCGAGAGAACGAGATGGCGCAGTTTGGACTCGACTGTGCCTGCCCATTTGAGCTGGAGGTCCGCCGAGCCGGAGGAAGCGATGATCTGGAGGTAGTACTTGTACTCTTCGAAGAAGCGGCGTGATTCGAAGAGAGTCGCCCATGTGGTTTGTGGGAGGGCAGGATTGGTTATCGATGCTGACATGGCGCTCATGATTTCGATGCCGCGTTTGAATTCGAGGGTGAGCACGGCCTGGGTGGACGCGGTGATGTTATGCGTTGCACACATGCCCGGATAGGCGGGAGTGATGATAGGCATCCGATGACTACGATCTGCAGCGTACAGCCTTGGGTTCCAGACCTTGAGGATAGGATCGGCCTCGTAGATGTGGTGTTTGAGCATAACGGGCTGGGGCCAATTCCACTGGAACATGATGATGAAGAAGCGTTCTATGATGACGGCTGCGTTCCCGTTTGGGTAGAGTTGACAGATCCGGGCTACGAGCATGGCCCAGGCTACACCTCCGGGGAAACCGACCATGTTCTTGTAGATGGCTCGCCGTTGGGCCCAGAGCTTGATGGCGCGGAGGGCGGTGTGAAAGGTTTCCACGTTGGGGACGAGTCGGAGGATCTCATCCGTGACGCGGGACCCACCAACGCTCCGGATATCTTGATCGTCCATGTTCTTGAGGATGGTATTGTCGGACAGGTCGAGAGAGTCGTCAATGCGAGAAAGGGAGAGTCTTGCGAAAAGAAAGTCGATGGCGATGCCCATGAAGTTGACTGCGATCAGAGGAACGTACGCCTCCGGTACGGGCGCTACGTCGGTTACATCTTCTCGCTGCCTGAGCATCTGTTCGAAGATGGTAAAGAAATCTTCTCGCTGGACATGCTTAGGAACGACGCAGAGGGTGTCGATGTCGGATCCAGGGCCGTGGACACCAAGTCGATAGGATCCGAAGGTGAAGATCTTCCCGCCCAGTTCGCGTGCGGCCGACTCTGGCAGACCACGAGCAATAGCAGCGCGGTATACGAACTCCTTGACAAGCTTGTCTGCTTTGCCCAGGACGACTTCGCGCAGACGTGAGTCCTGTGGTGATTCGAAGCAGTTCTGGGTGGTAAGTTCGGTGACGAGCTGGGTTTCGAGTGCGATCTCGTGCGCGGTAGGGGATGCGTCGGATACGATGGGTGTGACTCCCAAGTGCTTGGTGATGGGTGCCATTATGAATTAGAGAGTGTGGCCGATGTCATCGTCTGCAGCGGAGACCTCGTTGCTGCTGTGGGTGGAATGAGGAGATTAGAGAAGGTGCACGGGTGAGAATTCTCGCTCGGCCGAGTGAAAGGAAAGACCCTTGATTACGTAAATGATCTGGTCTTCCGGGAAACAAACACGGAAATGAGGCAATGAGGCAACAGGCAAGGCTCGGCAACTATCTCCACTTCCTGTGCTTTAGATAAAAGTTGGTAGTGAGCAGTGACTAGTGATGAGTGACTGGCCACAACTATAGTCACGCATTTTGGGCATAGGAATTAGGCATAGCCTAACTCAGGTCATAATTTTATAAGCAGGTTTGAAAAATAAAATAAAATAAAAAGGAATAAAGGATTAAGGAATAAAAAAACGAAACACAACTCAAGTCTCAAGTTCTCAAGAGTCAAGCTCAAGTCTCAACGCTCAACTCATAAATGAACAAATCTTAAATCATAAACAGACATCAGAAGTCCAGAATATGACTCAGACTCTTGTGTGGGCTTATAGAGACGATTCTCCTGACGTCGGTAGGCTCAAGCCTCAACGCCTGAACCGCTCAAGAGTCAAGGCTCGGACAGTTACTCACAGGCTACAGCTGACAGTTGTCCGTTTTGGGTATACAGTACACTACAAATACAGTTATAACTTGTCGCCAGAGCCTACACTATACAGTACAGTACAATTACAATTCAGTGACTCTAAGTTACTACAGTTATTTAATTATTTTTTGTCGCGCACGGGCCTTTAATTTCAATATAACTTATAAGTTACTGTAATAGTTGCTGCTAGTAACTGCAGTAATGAGTACATCGATTGAAGTAACTTACGTAACCGTGACTTGAGTCTTGAATAGTATTTTGGAATTTTAAGTCACAGACCACAGTCTTGCTTTCCAAAACCCGGCAGTCCAGCACCATACGTGATACGCCATACCGTCCCCAAGAGACAAGAGTCAAGAGTCAAGACCCATCTGGGGAATAGTTTCCAGCTCGCTCAGTCCTCCATACTCTTCTATTCCTCCATCTTCACACGAATCATACCCGAAACCCGATAGACCATACTCCATAGATATTCATAATTCAGTGTACGGCTGTACCTATCCTTTTTTATTTTTACAAGCGCCCGGTTGTAAGTTGCAACCAATGCTAGCGGCGCGGCGCCAGCTGTCCACTGCAGTGCCGCAGATTCCGGATAAAAATTTTGACAGAGAAGCGAGGTCCGGCGTCAACAAATGTGACTAGCTGTACAAAACTGTAAGTAACTGTAAATCTTTAATTCTGTAAATAACTGTAACAATTTTCTGAAACTGCAAGTGACTGCCAGTTTTTAATTTACACCTAAAGCCTGAACAGTGACGTACAGTCATAGGAACTTTGAACAATTTTGGGCCTAAAAATCCAACTCAATCAATTGTACAGGGGCCCTACAGACTACAGTTACACTTACAGGCTTACAAGTTATAGCCAGCTTTTTTTTTTTTCGGCGGCTCCACCGCCTACAGTACAGTCACAGTTATGACTTATTCAGTCAACTCATCTACAGTAACAGTGGCCACAATTATACAGTCGCCGAGCCTTGGGTAAGCTCAAGCTTCAAACCACTATTCTCCTGACCAATTTCAATCATTCAATCTTGTCGTTTTTCAAAAGAAACCATGCCTGAATTTTTGAAATCCTCACTTTCAAATTTCAAATTTCGACTCGTTAAGGTTGAGCACGGAGGAAGTCTCGGAGACCGGAGCTGGTTTCCCGGAGCTCCGTGATTATCCGCGAACGGACTTCGGGTCTCCGGCGGAGTCCGGAGTGCGGAGTGCGGAGTGGTACTTTAAAATGGCTCCCAGAGCACGACGGAGGCGGGACAACTTTGCCATCAAGGGTCCAAGGATGGACGCTGGCGAGTCTTCAGCAATTCTCCTTCTATGTCCACTTCTTTCCAGTTGCGCGGATCTGTGCTTCGTGCCAGACAGCATTCAATCCTTACGACTCCGCCATCATAAGACATAAGGCATATCGAACTAGCAAAGCGAGGCTTACATGGTGAGCAGTGGATCAGATCGGACAGTGTCTCCCTTTTTTTTTGCGGGACGCTCTCATTGACAAGCAGTCGTGTCTCCCTATTTTTGCGGAATGCTCTCCTTGCTTATCCTCCTTGCTTATTCTCCCTGCTTTCATCTCGACTGATCGAGCGGTGCACCGACTATCAAGCTGACAGCCTGACTCTTTAAAAACAGGCAACAGCAGGAATCCATTCTCCACCCTCCTTCCTTTGCCCTTTGCCCCCCTGCCTGCCAGCCACCATGGCGCCTCTCCGTGTCCGAGTCTCGCAATCGAATCGCTGCCATGAAGTTGACGGAATCGAGGAGCATCGAATCAATGCGACGACACAAGCAGCGGAAGCATTTGTGCAGTGGACTAAGTCCTACGTTCCCCTTTACAACCTCTCGAATCCTGAACAAGCCCGGCGCGACGTAAATAACACCAAGCAGGCGGAGCGCAGACAACCCGCGGGCGCTCGCGACACAGGCGACGAGCCGCATCAAGACCAACCGCAGTCCCTGTCACCGGGTCTGCGGATTCCCAATATTTTTGTTCTCAGCCAGAGCGGTGGCAACAAGAAGTGGAACAAAGGGAGACGTTTGTCGTTTGATCCTCCACCAGGCGCTTAATAACGTGCCCGAATAGGCCGTCGGGCCTTGGGACAAAACGAATTGACGTCGCCTCCCTACGGATTGATTTCGTCTTCAATCTCCAAGGTTGCCCCCGAAATGAAGCAGAGGGCTCCGCCTCCGCGTTCAGAAATTCTGCCGGAGTTTTCATTTTTCAGAGCGAGCTTCGACTCCGATAAATGACACACAGCGGGAGAAAAGAAGCCCCGTGCCTCGACGGAAGTTTATGAAATTCGTAATGCCAGCTCCGCGCTCCGCGAAATTCTCGCTGGTTTTCACATTGCTCCTCCGCCCTCCGTGTGTGCGGAGCCGTTGTTCTGGATCGTACGCGCGTAGCACCTTCGGTGGAATCTGGGGTTGGCGGGTGCTGCGCAGAGCGTTCGTGTCCCCTCCCTTCTGTGAACCACCAATCGATAGTTGATCTTACTTACTACCACCACTTGCAATACACTTTTATCGACGACGACCTTCATCCACTCTTCCCACTCCGACTCCCTTCCCCTTTCTCCCACCTTTACTTCATACTTTCCCATTCTACTCTCTATTGGCAGGACCAAAGTTTCTGCCTTCGTCTTTCCAGCTTCCTCTTCCTGTTTCTTTCGGTGTTCGGTCAGATGGTCGATTTTTTTTTTTTTTTTTGGGGGGGGGGGGGCAGTGCCAAGCTTTCACAGATACATCACTTTCCATTCACACCTTTCTCCGCTCAAGCTTCGATGGCTGGGCTACTGCATGACCTCCGGACTGCAAAGACTGTCCTGCAGCAATTCTCCCTCTTTGTCCACTTCCCTCCGGTCGCGCTGATCTGTGCTTCGTGCCAGACGGCGATCGACCCGTACGACTCTGCGATCAAACGACACATCGAACAAGCAGAGCCTCAGCCAGGAGTACACGGTGAGTAGTGAATCATATCAGACGCCTTTGCACTCATTACTAATGTATCATCCGGTATCCGCAGACCAGGTCAACGGAGCCGTTGAACAGGTGCTGGCATCATTCCGACAATACAAAAACTTCGACAACGGGACATACTTTCGATTCTCCGCCGTCGCTGAGCTGCCCGCGCCCTTTCCCGGTACCCGCATTTACCAGCTCCGCGAAGAGCCGGGCTTTGCGTGCTCGGAGTGCCAACAGACTTGTCGGCTGGATGAAGACGTCGACATTCATCGCCTTAGGGACCACGACGGAGGCGGGTCGACTTTGCTCACGAGTGTCCAGGGGTGGACGCCGGCGTCGACAGCGGTCTGGAGATGTCAAGAGGTAGTCGCCGTGGAGCCGTTCAAAATCACTCTGACAGGCCAGCAAGGGGAGGCGATTCGCCGTCTCGTCCGAGGGGAGGTCCTCGAGGACGACATTAGCGTTCAGCAGCTCCAGGAGGCGCGGCGCCTGCTGGATGCTATTCTCTTCGACTGCATTCGGACTACAAACGGAGAAATCACACGGCTATCGACGGAAGCACAGGCGAAACTCTCAGGTCAGCCTTTCCCCTTGAGCAAGACACGGAGCGACATTCGATACAGGCCGCGACCGCCCTAGCCGAAGTCGTCTTCGGTGTACTTGGCATCCACAGGATCGACCGCCACTGCCGTCTCGTGCCCGTCACCGCCCGATCCGCCTCCATCCGTCGCATGGGCCCGCTCGGCCACTCGGCCAGCCACAGCGCCAACCTTTCCGCCGCTCTGGAAGAACTTAACGACTTCATTTTTCAGCAGGAGGAAGTCGATGTCTCCTCCGCCCAGGCCCGACGCCTTCTTACGCACGTCCTGAAGAGCCTGGCGAAAGACGAATCTTCTTCCCCTCTTCCCCTTCTCGTCGCCAGCGCTCTGGCCGAGAATACTCGGGTTGTTTCGCAGGCGGTATTTTACTCTCATCTTATTTGGGCTTTCCAGATCTCTTTGTTTAATTGGACGTGCCTGGAGCACGCCGAAGGCAGCTGGGAAACGCGGCTTGGCGCGTATCAGCAGGCCCTCCAAATCGACCGTCCATCGGGACTTATGGTCCAGCTCTCCCGTCACCAGGCTAGACTCATCAACCGCAGCTCCGACGAGCGCAAGAGGAGACGCGTTGGATGACAAGTCCGACAACTCTTCACGCTCAACGGCTCAAGCTATCAGCAGCATCATCCGGCATCCCTGGCCTTCCGACCTCCCACGGTCTCACGCTTCCAAGTTTCCAACACAGTGTTCTCGAAGTCCACAACCTCCATCTCAATTCTCACAACCCATGACCCCAGCATCTCTCCCCTTCCAATCAACTCAGCACAAATCGAGAAAGGTCTCCAACAAACACCTCAGCATCAGCGCCGTCCCACTCACTTCCGTCCCCAGCCTCGACGGCTCATGGACAGACAGCTGAGGAACCACCTGCGTGGACGAAAAGACGATATAAGGAAACCCGACGTACCCAGGTCAACAACGTATCGGGGAGGCCGATTCCGGTCCCAGAAGCAGCGCTCTCTCCTCTGACGTCCCCGGCAAGTCCGGTGGAGGTCTTGGCTTCACCATCCACAGACCCGACAGATCAAATGGATGTCGATGCCGAGCTGGAACCCAACTTCGTCATCTTCTCAATGGGTTTCTTGGTCCGCATACCCCTGTATAGGTCCACATACCCCTGTAATTCGTCACCCGGCGCCCGCGCTCCGCGTCCCGCAAATCGCATGTATCACTCTTTTCCACACTCGGAATCAACTGTCTTAGTCTTCCGTCCCTCTTTGTCCCCTGTCTGATCCTTAACCCTAAGCTGCCAGAAATTTAGTCCTTGTCAATGAAATCCAAGCTGTGGAGTCATTTTACGCGTCCGTCGCTTGCTTGATGAGCGGCCGGCGAATGAAACAAAACTGAAAATTGGGTCTTTCGCTCTTTCCCCCGATTGTTCTTCCAGAAATTAAGATAAAATTCAGGAAGATCACCACTACGGGCACCACTCAGGAGGGAGATCCCAGCAGGTCAATCACTTCTTTTCGATCTGGTGAATAACCAGAATAGGGTGATGTAAGCAGTTGGCAGGTCACCAATGGGCAATCGGCAATCACTCACCATTGACCATGCTTCCAGTTTTCACAGTTCCACTGACCCCTTAGTGTGCTTTAAAACTTGGTATCGACTAGTGATGAGTGGTCGGCTACAACTATAGTTACGCATTCTGGGCATAGGCAATTAGGAATAGCCTCACTCACAGTCATAAACTGATAAGCAGTTCTGAAAAAAAAATAAATACTTGATTTTGAATAAACGAAATACAACTCAAGTCTTAAATCTCAACGTCTCAACTCATACATGAATAAAAAATGAAAGCTAATCAGGGTGTCAGAAATCAGATTACCCCAACTTTGCTATAGGTTTATAGAGACAATTCTCCTGACGAAGGTAGGGGCCAGGCTCAGATATTCAGATCACTATTTGCCTGACAGATGTGATTATTTCATCTGACTACAATCTTCTGTGAAACTGAGGTCTGCTCTGTAAGCCGACTGCAGCATCCCTGTCATATCTGGCGGTGGCACGGTCGTTTTGGTAATTGAATATTGATATTGTCGATGGTGAAGTTGGTGGAGTTGGTGCTGAGGAGGAGATGCTGGGTCTTGAGCTGATTGTCTTGACTGACGACTGCAAAAATGAAAACTGTCATTGATGGGTGTGCCTTTAGTATATCGCAAGGGAGTATCACTTACCGAGCGAGGGCGTGGCGCCTGGCGGTAGACACGCGGATGCGCGCGAAAGCGAGAGGAGGAGGGCCGCGCGCGCGGGTGAAAACTAAGGATATTAACGAACTCTGTCGATCTCCGGCCACAAAAAACGGATGGAGTTTTTTTTGGCGGGGCGTCATCGGAGCTGAATGACGCAGCACCGCGTTCCGGCTTAGAAAAGAAGCCGGACGGAGTTATTTTGGGCTGCACATTTCTACATTGAGCTGTACGGAGATATTGCCAGAATTGGCACTCTGATGTGCCTGCCCATGGATTGACTACGTGAATCCTTGGGATCCGGAGTGGATTGCTGCCGTTGTGAATGATAATGAAGAGCTTGCGACCACCTGATGAAGATTTCGTGAGAAACTGAGAACGATTTCGTCTGGGGTTCGACTAATGCTGACGCATATTATTCCGAAAGATTTTCCTCTGTACTACATTTTTTCCTGTTCTGGCTGTTTTCTGTCCACGGCCAACGCTCAAGAGCAAATGCGCACGGCCTCCAGCTTCGACTCATGACAACCGTCAACAACAATCATCATGGCGGAGATAAGTCACGAGCTGCGGCCGGCGGAGGAGGCCCTCCGACAATTCTCGCTGACGGTAAACTTTCTCCCGGTCTCGGTCCTGTGCATGACCTGCGGAGTGGCGCTGGAGCCATTTGCATCCACCATCGTTCGGCATCTGGAGCGTGCACATGATAATGACCGTGAGTAGACGCCGGCCAAGGCGGCTGCAAGCTGAAACTACATATGAACTGACGCATTTTATCATACTCCAGATGGGCCTGCTGATATCAAGACCGCCATCGAGGCGGCGTTGACGGCGTACAAGGACTACGGCCTCAACTTTCCCGGTCTAAACATGCTCCAAGTCCAGCCGGACGGCACCCGCGTGCCTCACCTTGCGATCATAACTGGTTATGGCTGCTCGGTGTGCGAGGAGATCATCAGCAGAAACCAGATCGAGCTGGATCTGCACAGGGTCCAGGAGCACAACGGTGCTGGCACGTCGGACGCCATCCCCATCCGATCGTGGACGAAGCAGCTGGACGACGTGCGCATCTGGCGGTCTGTCCACCCACCGAATCTGCTGCGGGACTCGGCAACCTTCGAGACGGCCCAACTGGAGCCCTTACGGACTGTGCTCAAGCTTTAAGACGACTCGCTCTTGCTCGACTACCCTGGGGATGGATTTTCGATATTTCACTCGCTACCACAAATGTGGCGAGCGAAGGAGGCGCTCAAGATGGCGCTCTCAGCTTGGATGTCCGAAGTGAACGAAAAGATCGACCTCATCCCGGCCAACCTACTCGAGCACGTGGCAGAAGCAGCACTGGCGGCCGACACGGCGGCACACGTTGCCCGGGCAACTCACCTGCTCACGGAGCTCGCCTTCGACGCTCTGCTGGTATTTCGCATCAGGCACTTTTGCACCTTCGTGCCTGCGGCCTCCCGCCCACTACTCTTCCGGCAGATGGGGAAACTCGCGCGCCCCGACGGACCGACTATAACTTTCAAAGAATGGAGCCCTCCACCTAATCACCGAAGCGAAGAGCAGAAGTTCAGTGTAGCAGCAGACTGCTATACTTGTGAAGCGTTGCCTGCTTCCACGATCAGCGCGGTACGCTCGGCGGTGAGGTGTCTGATTTGGTCATTGAGTTTCAGAGTAAAGAATTCTGTAGCATCAACGAGCATCTTCCTGGTCTCCCGCATTCGGTTGATGGTTCCGTAGGTTGCGAAGGCTTCGGAAAAACCAGTGTGAAATGAAAGGTCGTCGATTTCGAAGGCGATCATATCCTTCAAAAAGCGGAGCTCGATTCGTGAGATGTGGATCAGGCGAGTATGAAATTGAATCGGGCATTGTATCCTCCAAAATGTCTAGGAGGTAGAACTGTAGAAGTCCGTTTTTGAATTTGGGTTAGAATTTTATTGGCCGCGACTTCACGGACCACTCTCATGAATGAGAGGCCGGTGCAAGAGGCGTGACGGGGCAAGTATGAAAAGGACTGGGACGTTTATTTGAGTCCATCCACGATCGTCCCTTTTTCTTCGGCAGACGTGCACATTGACTTTCAAATCTTTTGTCATCATGTTCAGAGGCCTCGCGCCATTCGATATGCTGTGAAATGAGGGTAAGGGGAGGTCACGCGGTAGGCGAAGAATACAGGGAAACGAGGACATACTAGGGAAAGAAGTGAAGTGCGAGCGGAGAAGTACATGATAGGAGAGTATTTGGGACTTGGGAACGATACGGACGAGGTACAGAGACAGTGAGAAAGTGGATCACCTACGCGTGAGGGCGCCGGCGCTTCTTGCCGTTCGTTTCAGCCGACTGTTGAGCGATGTTGTGCTCGCGAGTGAGATGCGACATCGCGTTGTTCTTGCGGTGCAGCTGGAGCACTATTAGATACTGGTCTAGTTTAGAAGTCAAAGATAGGTCCTGATGTTCAAGGTTGGCCCATCCGAAGCACAAAGTCCGCACAGCCCACAGCATGTGTGATAGGAGAAAGAGCTTGGACACTGGACCGAGAGAATCGGTAATTGCACATGTGGTGGTTGCAGACAAGATTGCCCAAGCGCCGAATAACTTGCGGCCTGTCAAATGCCGGCGCCGCCGAACAAAGGTCTCTTTGCGCCAGAGCCGACCGGGTCACTTAGTAAATCAGCGACGAAAAGTTAGGTCCATCGTTCTGACAGCGGAGAAAATCTGACACTGCACGGAATTGTCGCGTTATTCTGCTGGAAGTGTGGAGGCCGCCTGTGTGCGAATGTAATGTTTTATCTAGATAAAGGTGTCTAACCATATGTCTAGACACTGGTTTTGATTGTAAATGCGGGGACACTGCTCCAGTGCCTGCTGCAAATTTTGGGATAAAGTTGCCCAACCGTGGGCAAATCAGGGCGACTACAAATTCTTCCAAGCCCAACAGTAACAAGTGGCGCAACATTTGCTGCCCAACCAAGTTTTGTGATATGGTTGTAACACGCCACCGCAAAGTGTTGAATACAACGTGCTCAACCGTCGGAAGAATGAGTATCCGAGCCTGAATGAGTTGCCCAATCAGCCGACGCCACAGCCAAACCATGGACGTTCACTGGTTTAATGCTGCCCAACCGTCAATAAACACCTTTTTTATTTGCTCAACCGCCCGACGCCACCACCCAACCGTGGTATTTTCCTGATTTGGTGATGCGCAACCACCATTATTCTTTTTTTCCCCGGCCACCCAGCGCCACTGTCTGACCACCCCTTTTCATTGATTATCCCCTTTCAGCTCAGGTCCACTCCGAGCTCATCCTCTCAGCGAGTAATTCCCTTCGTTCAAACCTCATCCTGAAAAGCGGCTTCACCTTGGGAGAATTATTCATACCACAGTATCTTGCTCAACTTTTTTTTTGGCGGTCCAACTGTTCAAGCGCGCGGTATTTATTCTTGTGGGTCTTCGATTTCATTTTTGGACTTTTAGAAAAAGTAGTACTGACGAACACTCCTGTATGCCGTTGTCGGCCTTTCATGTCTCTCTAAACCAAAGACCTTTTTTTTTTCTGCCGCAATCTGTGACCCAACTGCGCTTCTCGGCGAATACTTCCATTATGTAGCATCGAGGCTGGTTGCCTTTTGAAAGCTGAGGCCTGAGCAGGTGCCTGCCCTCTGTGCAGGGCCTCACGGAATCAGCCGGCTCCTTCGAAGTACAGTCCAACAGTTATCTCTTGCGGTTTATTCTCCCCAACCGGTCCTTTTTGTTGCCCAAACATGATTATCGATGGCTATATCTCCCCAACCGACTCCTTTCACTTATCCAAGCAACTCTTGCCAGCGAAACTGAAACTGTGCACGTGGGAAAATGAATTGACAGCTGCTCATCGATTCATCGATGATCGGAGGTAATGAAGGTGGCTTGGCTCAACCTAGGATCCTGGGTTGAGAGGTCCAGCCGACAAGGCAAGGGATGGAGCAGGCATCATATGAGAAAAGAGTTATTCCGCAGGCGGGCTGCTCAACCGTGATGTTCAGTGGTTTATTCCCCCAACTAACACTTAATGTTTTGCGCAACTGTCCGTCCAGATAGCCCAACCTAGATTTTCAGTGGTTTATCTTCCCCAACCAACACTTTTTAAATCAACCAACCAAGACCGATTTTCGGTGGTTATTTTGTCCTCGATCGACAATTTTTATTACGCCCAGCCCTCTCTGCCCGCTGTGCCCAACCAATATTTTCTTATTTGCTCCCCAGCCGTCACTGTTTACAACGCTCAACCGCGGCTGCCTTTCAGTGGCCAAGTCCTTTTCTCCCTACAGTGTGTATCCATACCCTCCGACTCCGCAAGCCTGCGGTGCCCACTCATGCTCTTAAATTCGCGTGATCAGAACACTGTAGGCTATCATCATCGTTGACGGTAAATTCTGATGTCGAGGGGGAGTTGTCAGAAGGGCATGGACTACAAAGAAAAAACACAATGAAGAAGAGAAGATACCTCAGACGTTCCGACGCTTGTTGTTGTCGTTGTGACGGGCAGGGTCTTGAGCCTTGCGCTTGCCCGCTGTGCCGGTGGCAGTGGTGGTGGTGGACTGCTTCTTGAGGGATCGTTTGGAGGGGCCCGGAAGGTACTCATCGTCCGAGTCGGACCGCGCGGTGGAATCGGGGTGATACTTGTCCTCGTTGGAGTCCTTGCGACGTTCGTGGGAGTCCTCAGACTTTTTCTCTTACCGCGCCGACAATTGGACAGCTCGGCGCAACGCAACGCCTGTCCAAAGAGCCGGCCGGGGCCATGTGGCGGGTCTTCGCTGCTTGAGCGACGAGAGGATCGACGACAGCATTTTCGGTAACCGTCGAATCGAGCCACTGAGCCTGAAATAGTTTAACAAAGAAACGTGTATTGGTCCATACAAAGTCAGAAAGCTGGGCAAGGTGAAAGAGGGACGGAGCAAAGCTGTTATTGTTTAATCACCTAAAATGTCTTCTTGTCTGGGTCGTATGATTTGAACCGCGCTACCTCGAATTCTTGGAGAGCATCGAGTGAAACGACTGCCTCTGCAGGGGGTTTGATTGCGTGTGGGCACAGCTTCTTCTGGTGGTGGGGAGTGGGGACAACAAAGGTGGCGGGAGCATGCATCATGGATGGTAGGTAAGGAAACAGTAAGATTGATTTGCCTGGTGGTCAGACTTGAAAAAGGCCATGAGACGCCGAAAAATTCGGTACATGGAAATCGTTGCGCAAGCAAAATAAGGCGCCCCCCCCCCCCCCCCCCGCGCGGAGAAGTTTCGCGCTCCTCACTTTTGACCTGGATCTCCTCAGAATCAGGGCGGGTAAGAGGATTTACTTTGCCTGCTCCCGATTTTGATTGCGGACTCTACAGGAACTCGGGACCAGCCTGATTCCCCTTGTTTTTGAATCTGCGTGTAATCACCGCAGTCTGTCGCTCATCCAGACAGTTCTCGGTGGAATATTATTCGGCCAACCCGCGTCCACGTCTCCCTCCCCCTCTTTTCTTTCCTCAGGTTTCTCATCGTTGTTCAAGGCCCCAAACCCCCAACTACAAGATCAATCCAGGATACGACTCAAGAGACAAGACATTGAAGGCGACGGGCAGTATTAGTTCAACGAGCTGCTGCTCAAAATCTCAACCCCGGCTGACACAACCATTCGTCTCAATTCTCTTTGCTCAAAAGGCGCCTGCTTCCGCTTGCTGCGCGCGATCTCCCCTCCCCTTGACAGTCTCTCAGGCTGCTCGGAGTTCTCCCTTCTCCGCATCTCGCCGTCTCGTTGCTCTCCGTCCTGCGCGTTGATCGCATCGCTTCCTTGTCGCGTGCGTCGCGCCCGGGGGCTGTGGGACGCGCCTTTACTTTGGGATCGTCTGGTGCGTGTTCTGTCATGCCCATATTCCCTTTGCCCGCTCTTCATTCTTCACTCACGCTTCTTTCCTCCTCCCGTTCTTCTCACTCACAACACTTCAGTGATACATCGCCCATCGCCGTCGTTGCTTCCTCTGCCTCGTCCCTTGCGGTATCGCGAACCTGTGATTCGCCACGATCCATTCCCACTAGGACGTAAGGAGGAGTTCACTATCGAAGAAGAGATATGAGAGGGGAAATAAAGGATCTCATTGCAGCAGAGGGCCGATATTCAAAGTACAAATCAGACGCAAGCATAAGGGAACATTACGCTTTCTTCTCAGAGACAAAGGTCAAGAGAGACAAGAGAGGGGAAGACGAGTGACATGGTTATAAAGAGATAGAGACAGAATCCAGAAATGGAGAGTGCTGGGAGCCAGAAGTCAGAAGATGCCAATCATATCAATGGAGTCTCATAGAGATTGGCGGACCTAAGAATATTCCTGCGCAAACGAAAATAAATGCCCTCAGAATATCAAACGAAAATAAGAACCGAAACTACGAGTGGGGGCGGACGTGGGTGGGTTATATAAGCATTTCATATTGTAGAGGGGTTCCTCCTGTGCTCCTAGAAGGGTTCGGATCCGGCTTTGATGTATTTATGGCGGAACGCCGCCGGTTGGCGTCCAACCGGTCCGGGCAAAAATCGGTTTTGGGTCAAGTGATTTATTTAGCGCGAGGCTATCACCTTAAAGGTAAAACGGGCTAAAAATGATATCTAGCCGGGTACTTTTTGCTTTGAAGGCCCGGTAGGGCCGTCAGTTGTTTGATAAATGTTTCGGTTTTCAGTGTAAAATGGCTTATTTTCGCTCTGCAGCCCGTTTTCCCCAATACATATGGCAAACACAATTTCAAGAAGGTTACTTTCCGGGTCATTCCTAATGGTAACGACCCTTCGCATTACAGTTTAGGGGGTTATATGTTGAGCACAGCGGACGTGACCGGATATTTCGGGCTTTTTTCGGCTTATTAATCTATTCAGTAAATATCAATCACGTCGACGCACCCACTACTTATGCAAGTTTTTGCCTCTCAGAAGTGGTTATGGCTTATTGATCTATTGGGGCTTTCTTTCTCCTATAAACGATGGTTATCAAATCGCTTGGAGTGCTCACAATGGTCCTGGCTACGACCTCGATTAAGCCCCCTGGGCATAAAGACATCTTCTTCTCGCCCCTGTCACTCAGGTAGATATATCTGCACTTAGGAATTACTACGGCTCATTAATCTATGAGCGCTTTTGTCGTCGATCAATCATGGTTATTTTTCTCGTAGGATTCGGTTGCATACAGAGGTCGGCACGAGTATGGGTAAACATTGGGTATACCCAATACTGTACCCAAGGACTTACTTCCGAAGGCGGAGGCCTGGACTGGCTCGTCTACCGGATCTGGTTCGGTCGAGTTCGAGATCGATTTCTTCAAGGTGGCCTCGGTGCCATGCTGAAGAAAGGTGACGTGGGGAGCATCGCATGGGAAGCGTCTGCAGTGAGCTTTCTGATTCCTGCCGATTCTGTGTTCTTGGCTCTCGAGGACCGCTGTCCCTCTCTGAGCTCGTCTTGCTGCTCTCGTCCGGATGGTGATCCTGTCCTTCGTGAAGAAAAGGGCTCCGGACGCTCCTGACGTCCCTTACACCGATTTGTTCTCTTGGTTGGCGCGTGCCGGTGGAGTCCCGCTAGATCAGGAGCCAAGGGCACCGCGTCGGACTCCCGTCCGGTAGGGATGTACTACCATGAGACGACGGAGTCGCTGGAGGGACCCGGTTCCGTTCAGTTTCCTTGAGGAGGCGTCTTTCCTTTTCGCATTTCTATTTTTTAATGTATTTTGTTTTTGAGTAGGATCTGCTGTCATGTTTCTTGGTCGCCATCGAGGATGCCTAGGAGCGTGAGTGTGGGTATGGGAGTGTACATCTGCTGTCGCCGTTCCTGTCTATCCCTGTCCCTATCCAAATGCATGGACGCTGAAAAGCGTTCAGCGTCTTTTAATCAAGCAGAAAGGTGTGCTGCAGTGCCCAAAGCGTTACCTTTTCCCTAAAATAAGCTCATCGCTGAATCGTGGCGTTTACTATGATTCCCCGCGCTGAATCGCGTTTTTTAGCTCGCCTTGTTCAGCGCATCCCGCGTTTTAGACTGAATTCAGCAGATCTTCCCCATTTTCAGCGGGCACTGGAGCCGCGTTCAGCGTTGGGTCTTCCAATGTAAATTGCGCCTTCCTCATTCTGCAGCAGTATTCAGCCAGCCATCAGCCATTCACAGAAGGTTGATGCATCGTTGTCATGCCTCATGAAGTATGTATTCCACGCTGCTCTCACCACGGCGTCCACCAACGCCAGCGCCAGCACCAGCATCAGCACTAGTTGTCTGCAGCTTGCCGCGCTGCCTTCTGCGATAGCCGATGATACCACCCCCAGTCTTACAAGCACATAGAGCTGATGATCAACCCGTCTTGAGACTTTACCATGTAACTAGTCGTCTTTCCCACGTTCTCAGGAGTTCGATCGTCTCACGATACTCTAAGAGTCATAGTCCTGTGAATATAAGCGCCAGCAGCCGACTTAGAACGCTTCCACTGCAAGCAATACTTACCCTTTTTGAAGATAATCCATGAATCCAAAGCAGTTTGAAAATTGCGTCCTGTGCAGCTGAGTTCATTTCCTCTGGCCCAAGTGTCCATTGATGTCGACCCTTGACCTACCTGGCCATCTCCGGGTGCTCTCTCCACCCTGAAGCTTCCTTGGTACTCTAACACTCCCATTCGAACTGTCAAAGTTTCAGTCCTCTGACAACGCGAGGACGCATGATCTGAAGAGACATCGTATTTCACTTGGCCGTAAAAGGACCACCATTGTCCGCGTTTGTCTTCGAGCTATACACGCGGTCTCCTCTTCACGAGCTCCGCAACACACTCTCGAAGCGAAGTCCTTATGCTTAGATGAATACCGCGGCTAACAGCAAAGAGCTCGGGACACAGTAACTGCTTCGGACTCCAAAACATACCAGCTCTTCTCTCTCCACCGAAGATGAGCTATTTTCAAAGGTGGTTCTGGTCTGGTATATAAATGGAGGGACCCCGCTCCATCTTCGGGTGGTGTTTCACCTTGTTACAGATACTTTCATATGTCATATGTGTATCCTCTGTCTCGGTATCGCTGTCTTTCAACAAGTCGTGTGCGATTGGCGCTTCTTATGCTTGAAGCACAAGTGATGATGGAGATCTGATTCGGTTAAAGTTACGTAATGTGCTGGTGCCACCTGCGGAGACACGTGGCTACCATCTTATCTCTCTCTTATCTGCTCCATTGTCCCTTATCTTCCCGATCCCTCTCCTATTTTCTCCGATCCCTTCTCTCGGCCGAGTCACCTTTCCTGTATTCCTCACACCTGTAGCTGCTCTCTTCCTTCTTTCCGACCATCAATTCACTCATCCTTTCACTGTACATTAACGTGAGCTTCGTCTCCGTTACATGGTGATGAGAGTGAGATTACTCTACTTTGCCCTCCTTACCCTGCCCTCTCCCACATCTTCATTCTTCTACTTTTTCTTGGACCGTCATGTCCGGCGTTCGTATTCTTTCTCTGCAGCCAATCGATTCAACTCTCCCTCCTCGGAGCTTGGCCTGTATACCGACGGACTCGATCAAGGTTGTGCTCGGTGGCACCTACTCCAGTCCGCGCAACCGTCCTTCGCCCCGTACCTCCTCCCATCCCTTTTGCTTCGACAGTAGCCACCTTCATCACGACCACTCCATGATCACCTTCAAGAACGGGATTTTCACCATCGCGACTCGGGATACGGACAACATCATTCAACTGCGCGGGAAAGCGCTGTGCACCGGCGAGGAAGCAGAGTTGCGCGACGGCGATATGCTGGAAGTTGGCTATTACAGCGAATACCAGGGATGCGATCAAATGGAGCTTTCCCTCCGCGTCCTTATCACGTCAGTACCCCCTGCGTTTTTCTCGGCTACCTCGCTCATGCCCACCACAGCGTCGATACTGGATCACGTCCATGCGCTTTCCGTCGCCAACAAAGAGCTGCGCGCGGAACTCGCGTCGAGCCAGGAGCAGCTCCGAGAAGTACTCGACCGCGAAGTTGCGCATGTATGCCAACCGCCTCCTCCGCCACGTCCATATGGCCAGCTTCTCGACGACCTTCGCCGTCCTGTTTCCCCGATCGGTTCTTCTTCCGAGCGCTTGCGACCATCCACTCCATCACGTCCGCTCCCATCAAAGCCTTCGCCATCCGTCTCGGTACCAATCTCGGATCTGTGTGCTGGATCGTTCCCTCTGCCTCCGTTGTCCCCGACCATCCAGCCATCGTCGGCATCATCCGCATCGGAGTCGGCGGGATATCACTCACCTCCGCCCGCAAGCTCTCCGGCAACCTCGGTACTGACATCGGTACTGGGTCACAAACGGCCGCATCCTCATCATCCGCTTACACTTCTCCATCGACTTCGGTACTGCGTTCCAACGTTGTCTCCCCATCCCACGCTGGATCGTTGGCAACCCCGGCGTCTTCACTGTCGTCATCCATTTCGAGCTTGGGACAGACAGCACCAGAGTCCAAAGTTTCGTGCGCGTCGACCCGCAGCTGCTCTAGGTTTCATATCGGCCAACATCACTCTGTGCGTTCGGCGCTCGATGCGGTCAATACCATACGCGCAGCATGGACGTGTGTGCGTGGATCTCTTCTTCGCGATTCATCCCCGCCGGATGGCTCCCGCTCGTCTAATTCTTCTTTGGACGTCGCGTTGGATCGAGTCGGTCGTGCTTGGATCGATGCTCGAGTACATGTCCAGGACGACACAAGCGCTGCTCATGCTCCTCGCACCGCCTCACCGGCGGCATCATCCTTCTCCTTGATCCTGCCGTCCTCGCCGCCGCTCGCAGCCCCATGCGCCGATTCTGTGGACCGCCATTCAACCCACGCTCACTCTCACACTCGAGCAGCTCCATCATCGCTTGTCTGCATTCCTCCTTCCGTCCAATCCCTTCCGGCGGCGTGCTCGATGATCTCTTCACTCCATGGTTGGTCTGGGACGTTCTCATCACCTTTTTCCATGCTCTTTCCCTCTTGGCATCGTCCCGTTCCCCCATCTTCAGCACCTCGTCCCGCACTTCGCGACCGTCGCAACTTCACTACTGCCGATAATCGACCGCCTGGCCATTCGCGGTTGTTCATCGATCGCCATGCTTTTGCGTCCTCACTCCTCAGCTCTTTTCGTACCTTCGCACCTTCGACCAGTCCGCATGCGTCTGATTGGCGCACCTCGCTACCATACCTTCTTCCCTGCCTTTTTTCGACACCCTCGCTCTCGTCGTTCGTGATCGCCGCCCCCTTCGCTCCCTCGTTACACGGCACAGGCCGGTCAATTCTGCGTTGACATTGCTCGCTGCGATGGACTGAACTTCGGACTCATCCCTTGAGCCTTTTCCCGCTCTCAGTGGCGATCCGTATGTGTTCCGATCCAAGGATTCCTAGTTCATTCCACATCATCTCTTCCATCATCCTCCCTTTCTTCAACTTTCATTCCTTCGCAGCTCGGGACAGCTGCTTCTCCTTGGGGGGTGATGTGCTGGTGCCACCTGCGGAGACACGTGGCTACCATCTTATCTCTCTCTTATCTGCTCCATTGTCCCTTATCTTCCCGATCCCTCTCCTATTTTCTCCGATCCCTTCTCTCGGCCGAGTCACCTTTCTGTATTCCTCACACCTGTAGCTGCTCTCTTCCTTCTTTCCGACCATCAATTCACTCATCCTTTCACTGTACATTAACGTGAGCTTCGTCTCCGTTACACGTAATCGCGGAACCTCGTTCAAGCCAAAATTGGGTTTCCAGGTTAATTCATATTTCGCTCTGCGAGGAACAGGATCTGGCCCGGGCGCCCCCGCAGGCACCATGTCCTCTTTTTAGTTGATGGATCCCGACCTAGACCAGGTCTACGACACCGGGGCGCATCAGGGAAAAGGTGTCAGGTGTCTCGGTGCTGTCAGCTCAATCAGTCATTCTTCCCAAATTCGATTTTCATGGTTTATTCGGATTTCTCTCTGTGACCAGACCAATCAGGCCGCAGGCACCATGTCCTCTTTTGAGTTGGTGGATCCCGACCTACACCAGGTCTACGACACCAGGGCGCATCAGGGAAAAGGTGCCAGGTGTCTCGGTGCTGTCAACTCAATTAGTCTTTTCCGCCGATTTCGATTCGCTCATATATTTGCCTCTTTGCCGAGACCAATCAGGCCCGCAGGCACCATGTCCTCTTCTGAGTTGGTGGATCCCGACCTACACCAGGTCTACGACACCAGAGCGCATCAGGGAAAAGGTGCCAGGTGTCTCGGTGCTGTCAGCTCAATCAGTCATTCTTCCCAAATTCGATTTTCATGGTTTATTCGGATTTCTCTCTGTGACCAGACCAATCAGGCCCGCAGGCACCATATGTGCTGAACATACCGTCCACGAACCGTTCCCGCACCATTTCAGTCCCATTCTCTCTGCTTCCAATTCCTCTTCTCTCGTTGCTGCCCAGTCATTGCGCAACGCCAATCATTGCGCAACGCTCGTATTTTCCTTCCTCCACTTTTCCTTCACTCACCTTTTTCCGCCTCTGCAGTGGCGCCACTACGCTTCACTCTTCATTCCCCTCGGCTATAAAAGCCAACGCCTCATTTGTACTTTCAGAAGAAATCCATTCAGCCTTCACACATTACACTTTCCACACACACACTACTTCTTGTCAACACACTCTTGTTCCAGATTACATCTTCACACCAGAGCACAGGTACATACTAGCGCCTTTACCTTATCATTACATGGTGATGAGAGGGTTTTCTTCCTGATCAGCCGACTGACGGAGATCACCACTCTCGCCCTCCAGATATGTCCGAGACATCAAGACACAACACCGCACAACAAGGTGCACACTCTCCTACCACGGCTCCAGACGCCGACGACGTCAACATCTCTCTTGCACGCATCTCACAAACTCTGGACGTCATTTTGGAGCGACAAGATGGATTCAATCAGCGTCTGGGCCAGGTCGAACATCCAGGCACTCTTGCTACCTCTCTTCCATCCGGCCTCTCTACCACCCCCTTGCTTGCCCCCATCCCTACATTCGGTCAAGGTCCGAGAACTACTTCCCCTCTCTCTCACTCTCTGGACACCAGACCCCCCCCCCCCTTCGTTACCACCACTCGCCCTGGTCGACGCGTCGTTCTCCCTCATCAGACACAAGCCTCGACCACGCCGGTCACCTCCACCCAGACGCAAGCCACTTGGCACCCATCCGGTGGTCCATGGGCCTCCACCAGCTCCACTCCCTGGCGTTCCACCACGGCACGCGCGTCTCAGTCTCGCCGTCAAGGACAGGATAGCCCCACGTCGGCCTTCTCAGCTCCGGATGCTGCTCTTGCCCGGTCCACAGCTGAGGCTGCCCTTACCCCTCTTCAAGTTTTCCGCGCCTTGCCTCGCGAGGATAAAGACACCTTTCGCCGTGTTCTTGGCGCCATGGGCACCACCACTAGGGACTTCTTGGGCACCATCCGTCCGAATCAGCTTCCCGCCGATGCCATCCAACGCGTCAGTGGTCGGACGGCGACTTCAACTTCGCTCTTCACTCCATCAGAATTGGACTTTGACGAGCCCGAGCGTGTGATTGAAACAGCCACGACTCCAGCGACAGCCATGGCCACCAATCCCACCTCTCTGGCTCCCACCGCTATGAACACAACTGCAGCCATCGACGTTCCGCATACGCCGATACTCCAGTCGCCACCTCATCCCCCGATCGTTCTGAAGAAGAACCTCTTCCTCCCACATCTCGGCAACCCGAAACCACAGCGGGCCTCATAACTCCTCCCACCGCAACTATCTCGCTCCCAGCAGCCTCTCGCTCGGACCGGGTCCTCATTTGCAAGCCCGAAGTGCTTGGCGAGTTCAAAGGAGAGCCTCATCGGCTGGAGGCATTCCTTAGTCGGGTTCGGGACATGGTGCGGTCGAATCCAGCACCTGGATGGGCTCCCGCCGTATTGATGGCCCTGCCTATCTCTCTTAAGGGTGACGCAGCGGTGTGGCACGAAGGTCTCTCAGACGCGGAGGCTAGCGGTTTAACCTCTTTCGAAGCATGGGCAACCGCTATGCGCGAGGCATTTCCGGTCAATACTACCAAACAAAGACGGGATGCTCGCGCACGAGTGTGGATACCGACCGAAGAAACAGCAGCCGGTTATTACTTCCACAAGCTTCGAGCTCTTCGCCAAGCATATGGGAATGACCAATCCGATTCGTCCCTGGTCACGGACATCAAGGATGGCCTCCCTGTCACGATGGTCACTATGCTCCGCCTCCCTCGCAACAATCCTACACTGCAGGAACTGCGACAGGAACTCGGCGAATGTGAACCCGACTGGAGAGAGACGACTGGTATCCAAATTACCACGTCTGAATCTCCCTCCACGACGACTGCTCCAGCACCCGCCACCACGGTGTCTCCTGCTGCTAGACGACTAGCAGGACAGTCCATGGTGCGTTCGGCTTCGGCCCCGGCAATTCCGGTGGCTCCCGCTCCAGCTCCTCGATCCACGTTTGGTCCTGGTGCCTCTGCTGCTCGATACGATCCATCAAAGATCACCCCTGCCAAGAATGGGGAGAAGCGAAAATACACTCGCGCCAGCGGCGAAGTTATTGAGCTTCGGAACCCTTGCTCTCGATGCAACGGCGATCATTTCAACTTTGAACATGACCATCTCGTCGGTCCTCAAGTCCGGACTCTTGACACAGATCACGTCATCGAAGAAATCGCCGTCGTCAACACCGTATCCTGGCAGGATGATGCTGAGCATGGCATCGACCCTTAGGGTTAGGCTATGCGGCTGTTTAGACATTGAAGAAGAAGCGTCGCTAAGTACAGTCTGATGCAGTCAACAACGTTTTCTCCTCCAACATCCTGCAGGGAAAATCCCCCAGTGATGACGCTGTCCACTCCTCCGCCACCGACAAACTGTATCCAGAGCGCAACACTCGGTCTCCCAGTCAAGGGCTAGTCCACGGCCGTACACCCTGCCACACGATTGATGACAGGGCCGGGATCCCGTAACCCCAAGGCGCCAACTCACATGGCATCCAGCAGTCACCAACGTGACCATGAAGCCCGACCGTACCACCTCCCAAAGGGACCCCCCATCGCTTTGGTTCACCCGTCCGACAGACCATACCTCCACGCCGGTCTGACCCGGAAATGGCGGATAACGACTCCCCTGACTCCAGCGGGGCGGAGGACCGTGGCCGGGCGGGATCCGGGCACAACAACACGCAGGACTCCCAGGGTCGCACATCGGAAGCACGTCCGTCGACCCTACGGCGACCACAGGGAACATGTCCCACGCATCCCGTGCCAATCGCGGCCCATCCTCACCGGCCATCCTCCTGTCCCTCGCCAGGGGGCTAACGCCGTTCTTACTCCGGTCGGTTTCGGTAGCTCCACCAATTTTATCGCGCGGCGGCGAGCACCCCCATCCCGCGCGGGTCCTTCAATCACCATAGCCAGATGGCCACCATGATCGAAAGACCCTCAACCGGTGCACATCCCCAAGCCTGTTGGAGGCCGAGTCGCACACTCCCCCCAAGGTCCCTTGACAGTTGAATGGCAAAGGACCGGGTTCCAATCACCACAGCCAAATGGCCATCACGATCCATCCTCCTCACCAAATCATCACAGCCAAATGGCCAACGTGATTCACCTCCCCAACCAATCACCATAGCCAGTCAGGCCATCATGATCCACCTCACCACCGAATCTCATACGGACGGCTCGGGTCGTATTTCCATCCAACCGAAGGCCTGTGAGCGGGAACTCCTTGTCCCCGTGCCCGTCGGTCCAACTCTGTGCCGAGTGCCTTCCGAGCACCAAACGTAGGCCACTGCAGATTCAGAGCCTCCAGCTGTGCCTTCACATCCGGGTGCAGCTTGTAGCCCGACCACGCCTTCTCGTCGATGGCCGCATACTGCTCCACCGTGTTCGGCAGCGTATGCATACCCACCATGTACGTCTCCGACAGGCATCCCGGAGGATTCACCGCCTTTAGGTGCGGGTGGAGCCCTCCTGATGATCGGACGGGGGCTACCGCGGGCATCGGCGTACTGGCCATGGGAGGAAGAGTCACCCGGGATGAGCTGGCGACCGGGACGCGGCAGGCAGAGCCAGGCGGGAGGGCCTGCCACGGGAGGCAGACGGGGCGAATGGGCCACCGGGTGATGGATCGGAGGAAGATTCGTAATCGGGGTCGACGCCGGCAGTGTCGCCAAGGCATGAGCCGTCATCGTCGCCGACGGAATCAGGCGCGGAAGCCGGGAGACGGGCATCTTGATCATTGCCCACCGGTCATCCTCCGTCATGACCAAGTATGGCTGAGCCGGGTCATACCCCTTCCCATGCTCGGCTGTGTGGGCAAAGAAGCCCTGACCCGAAGAACGCCGGTCGAGCTCGGCCTGGAGTGCCTTCCGAGCCCCGTAAATAGGGATGTCCAGCCCGCGCCGCTTGAAGTCGGCCTCGTCCTCGACCGAATGCCGGTATCCGGACCAGACGCGAGAGGGAAGGCCCGCATACTGCTCGACGGTGTTCGGCAGTCGGTACGTGCCCACCACATAGGTCTCCGTCGTGCATCCCGGCGGATTGGGAGCCTTGGGCTTTGGCGGAAGAAACACCGGAGTCCGGCCCGCTGTTTGTCCAGAAATAGAAAAAGTCAGTCAGGCAATCACTATGACCATGTGGCTATCGTGATTCAGAAAACTCACCATCCAAATCCTCCAGCGTAGTCTTGCTCCAGTCGATCTTAAGGGCTCCGTCTCGTCGTCGGGTTGGACCCAGTCGGGCTCGGCACTCGTGTCCATCTCGTCCAGGCCACGGAGCTCCCGAGCCGTCTTCTTCGCCTTTGACGAGCGAGAAATGTCCCGAGCCGCTGGTTGGACACGAGCCACCGTGCTCGTCTTCCGGATGAGGGCATCGACATGGAAGGCCACCTTGCGGAAGAGCTTGTACTTGTGGTGGTTCAGATAGGCGTCCAGTCGAGGTACTTGTCCTCCTTCGCCGTCCAGTGGGTCTCGATGTCCTCCTCGAGTAGCTGACGGTCAGCCTCGGTGAAGGGCACGCCCAGTCCGTCTGCACACCGATCCACGCACGCTCGCTTGAAGCGATCCTTGTGGCCGGGCAGGTGCACATGATGCCGAATCGGCCAATGCGCCATTCGATGGCACGGAGGCATAGCTGTCGCTCCTCGATGAACATGACCGCGTCCGGCCGGGGCTCGCTCATCGTCGGTCGGCTGATGGGGACCGGAATCCTTGCCATGGGCAGGATGTAGTTCAGCGTCATCATCCTGGGCTTGTCGAGCGTCGCCTGCAGATAGACCGGAGCCGCTGATGCAGGTGCACAGTGGCTCCCTCACGCAGGTCGAGCTCGACCCGTGTGGTCTCGTCGTCCGGCAACTGGGCCAGCACCGTCTTGGACACCGTCCGCAACAGCAGGCCGCATCCCAGGCCAGGTCCTCCACAGGAAGCTTCGGTGAGCTCCGCAATCCGCTTCGACACCACCGAGCTCGGATCGAGGCTGGCCATGTGCTCGCGCAGCATGACCGCCAGCTTGTACATCCTCTCCTTCGGGTGGACGATACCGGTGATGGAGGCCATCGTCGCCGGCGGGCCCTTGTCATTGGCACGGGAGGTGACCCATAGGAGAGCCTCCTTGTGGTGGGCATTCATCATTTTTCCCAGTAGTTCTCGAGCATGCACTTGGTCACCTTCCGATCAGGACGACCAGGTGGCTGTAGTGATTTCAGCGAGGCATCCTCCCGGGCCGCCTTCATTGTCGGGCCGGAATTGATGACGAGGTGCCACATCAGGCCGCCGCCGTAATCGAGCAGCGGCCGGGCCAAGGTCTTGTACATGGCCAGTCGCGTCGCAGGACTCCACTGCCGGCCGACGACGGCGAGGTAGCGGACCATGGCGTCGGCACGCTCCAGGTTGGACTGGCCCCGGGCTTGAAAGTCGACGCGGTTGTGCAGGTGAGAAAAGCCGAGGTAGCTGTACTCGGCCACCTGGGGAAGGGCGGTTCCGTAGACGAGGATCGGATCCGTCCACGGCTCCTCTTCCGGCGGGACCAGTTCGGCCGACTTGGCAGTGTTGATTGTCATCCCATTCTCGGAACACCACGCCTGGAGCCGGCGGATCATCTCCCGCAACTCGGCCCGGCTCGCGGCTTTCATCTTGATGTCGTCGGCGTAGAGCAGGGTGTCGGTCCCGTCGGGTGTGCTTGTCGGAAGCTGGACCGCGTCGGGCACATCGTCAATGTACACATTGAACAGGAAAGGGCGCCAGGAGGGACCTTGGAAAAGTCCCCGCATTCGCTCAAAGGCGGAGAGAGAGAGTGTCCCGTTGATGTTGACGTACGACCGCGTGCCAATGCTGAGACTGTAGAGTAATGCCAGTTTCTCCGTTGAAAAGCCGCGCGCTCTAGCTTGGCAAAGAGGACCGGCATTAGCGTGCGGTCGTAGGCCTGCTTGAGATCCACAAATGCCTGGAAGCAGTCCCCTCGAGCGGCATCCGTGTGAGCGACGAGCGCATGAGAGACCGTGCTGAAGCCGGAGCGGAAGCCCGCCTGACCGGGGTGGAAGGCCTTTTCCTCGGTACTGAGGCAGGCCAGAAAGCACTTCTCGAACAGCCGACGGACGACGGCCGTGAGGGAGATGGGCCGGAGCTGATCAATGGTCTGAAAGGTGTTCGCCCGCACACCGGCCTCCTCGACGCCTGCACGGTGACACCGCCCTTGGGGATGGGATGCACCAGGCTCGTGTTCCACCGGGTCGGAGTCACACCCGATCGGACACAGAGCTCAAGAGGTGAGCCAGGAGCTGAGCCAGGCCTGCATTGGCCAGCGCTTGTACAGGATCGGATGGATCCCGTCCGGTCCCGCCGAGCGTGCGACGGGATAGTCCGAATGGCCTTCTGGACGGCATCGAGTGGAAGGCCTTGAGCAGGTCCGTGGACGGGTCGGATGCCTTGGGATGCGGCCGCTGAGGACGGAGGGGCACCTGGAGCGAGCCCGGGTTGTAGAGCTCCGAGTAGAAGGCCACCACGTCCTCGGATACCGGAGTGCTGTCTGGCTTACGGGAGACGACGATCGGCTGGGATCCCCGCTGAGCGCGACGATACTGCCGCATTGCGGATGCTGCGCCTGGTTTGTCCTTGAGTCCCTGTCCGAGGTAGTCTGGCTTCTGCTTGGCCTCGTCGACTGGTAGACCCCGAGCGCACGTCGGGCCACGTCCCAGAGCGTGGACCGATCAGCTTATCGGCCTTGTTGACCGTGCTCTGTGCCGAACTTGGATCGAGGTGACTCCGCGCCTTCTTCAACGCGGCGAGCACCTTGGGATAGGCGCGGTGCCAGTGCCAGAAGAGGGCGTTCCGGTGCTTGGTGCTGTCGAGATTCTTGAGCTGAAGGGGGGAATAAATCAGCATGACCATCTGGCTATCGTGATTCACACACCACGTCACACTCACCTGGAGACGGAGCGTCGGCTGGAGGAGAGGCTCTAATCGGTCCAGGTCCATCTTATGATCCGACGTGGAAGCCAGGGTGGTGGGCGCCTTCCAGGACGCGGACACGTCGATGATCGGGTGGTCCGTCTTGAAGTCTGCCCGATAGGCAATCAGCCGTGTCGAGATGCCCGGCCGGACAAAGACGTGGTCGAGCTTGACGGGCCGGGGACTGTGGCGCCGGCTTGATGTGGGCCAGTGTGTGCTCGGCGATGAAGTCGTTCATCACCCTCAGACGGGTGCGAGGGCCAGACTCGGTGTCTCCAAAGGCACGGCCAAAGCGGATGTTGACGTCGCCGAGGATGATGTCCGGCACGGAGCGGTCCTTGGGACGAAGGTAGGTCTTGAACGAGAATGGCTTCGAAGGATCGTCCTCCAGCGTCGGCGGCATGTAGACTGCATGAATGGTCCGCCCGGAAATGGTGACCGCGATGCCGTACTGGTGCGTCTGGGTGTTGGAGATCCGACCCTTGAGACGAGCGCCGACCCAGAGAGCGAGGCCGCCATGTCGACGCCCGGAGACGACCGTGCCTCGAATGCGAGCCTCGGGCGTGGTCACGAAGAGGAGATCGCCGAGGGTGTCCAGGCCTTGAGGGAGGTGCCAGGTCTCGGCGGCGAAGACGAGGGTGTTCTCGTCGGCGAGGGCCCAGAGTGCTCGGGCCTTCTCATCGAGAGGCCGGTCGTGTTGCAGTAGATGATCCGGATTGCCACCTCGTTGGATTCGGCGGAAGAGGCCATCTTCAGCACAGCCAGATGGCTATCGCGAATGGAGGGAAGCGCAAAAACGGAGGGTCATTAGGACCCACTTGGCACTAGCCAGTTTGAAAATCCGAATTCGCCACGACCAGGTGGTCATCGTGAATCAGGTCGGAAGGAGGAACGTACTCACCGAGCGCAGGTTGATAATCCCGTCTTGATGCAGAAAAGGCCAAGTTGGAAGTCGACTCCTGGAGAGCAAAAACGGAGGATCATTAGGACCCACTTGGCACTAGCCAGTTTGAAAACCACGACTTGGCACGTCCAAATGGCCAAAGTGAACAAGGTCGAAACCCGGAAATCACCATGGCCAATGGTCACCGTGAATCGGAGAGGAAAGGGGGAGGCACTCACCTGGATCTCGCCGATGAGATCGAGCAGGATGTGGATGAGCCCGGGGGTTAGGGTTAGGGGGTTTAGGGTTAGGATGCGCGGTTGATTAGATGTCAAGGAAGAACCGCTATGCTACATCCGAAATGCAAGTCACAGACGACCACCCAAAACACCCTACAGGTATTGAACCCTTTCCTGCAGAATTGAGCCGTCCGAGAGAGAACCACTGCCGTCCATATGCATCCGTCTGCAGCCACAAGAAGCGACTCGAGAGCCCACATCAGGGGCTAGTCCACGGGCGTACACCCAACCACACTACTGATGGAAGGGCCGTTTAATCCCGTAACCCCACAGATACCCTGCCAAACGACAGAGCACCCACGTACAGAACGACTGCCCACAGACAGCCCTGTACCTCCTCCCGACCTCCCAAATTCCACAGCAAAGCGCACCACTCTCTGCTTTGGTATCCGCCCGAACAGACCATACCTCCACTCCCGGTTTCGAGCCGGTTTTGGCGCAGACAGCTCCTTCCGACTACCGAGACCGTGACCAGCATAAGCAGGTAGGATGCGGGGAGGGAGACAGTAACAAGGCCCCCAACGGGCATGCACATCGGCAGCACGAAGCTACCCTATGGCTACCCCACTAAGGTCCCCGAAAGGTCCCAAACACTCCCAATCGCCCACTCTCCTGCCCGACCGTCCCAGTCCCTCGCCGGGGATCAACACTGCCGCGGTCGGGTGCGAAGGCGCGCCAGAAACTTGTAGCGCGCGCGGCCCGCTTCCCTCTTCCCGCGCGGGTGCGAACCGTCTTCCTCCAAAGAGTAGGACGACCCAACACCAAGAGCCTGTCGTCAGAGTGCTAGTCCCGTTGGGCGACGAGCACTCCCAGCTCCGTGACAAAGGCATCATCCGTACAGAGACGGACATCCACCCTAAAGCCTGTCGTCAGACCACCCTCTGTTGGAGAAGAGTGGCCCCAGCTTCGATGACCATAGCCCCACACGAGTTGAATCCCGTAAGGCCGACCGGAACTTGTCGTCAGTCCACCACCACTGTTGAATAGTGATGGACCCAGCTCCGATGACCAAGGCTTCCCTACAGTTGAAGGCAAGAAAGCCGCCGAAGCTTGTCGTCAGATAACCCCTCGTGTTGAAGAAGAATGACCCCAGCTCCGATGACCAAGGCTTCCCCACAGTTGAAGGCAAGGAAGCCCGGCTTCCTCTCCGTTTCGAGTCCACCCACAGATTCCGTGCAACTTTTTTTCTGAAAAAGGTCGAGATGGAGCACCCTCCATCTCGACATTTTCACCGACCCGAAAAGTGCCTCTCAAAGGCCTTTTTCACCAACCGCTCCGCCGTCTCCGCATCCACCTCCACCCACGGCTTGGTCGGGTCATATCCACAACGATCCCAGCGGCGATGCCAGGCATGTCCCTGACCATTCGCCCGCCGAGTCAGTTCCTTGATGATCGCCTTGCGCTCGGCCTAAGGGGTTAGGGTTAGGATGCGCGGTTGATTAGATGTCAAGGAAGAACCGCTATGCTACATCCGAAATGCAAGTCACAGACGACCACCCAAAACACCCTACAGGTATTGAACCCTTTCCTGCAGAATTGAGCCGTCCGAGAGAGAACCACTGCCGTCCATATGCATCCGTCTGCAGCCACAAGAAGCGACTCGAGAGCCCACATCAGGGGCTAGTCCACGGGCGTACACCCAACCACACTACTGATGGAAGGGCCGTTTCATCCCGTAACCCCACAGATACCCTGCCAAACGACAAGCACCCACGTACAGAACGACTGCCCACAGACAGCCCTGTACCTCCTCCCGACCTCCCAAATTCCACAGCAAAGCGCACCACTCTCTGCTTTGGTATCCGCCCGAACAGACCATACCTCCACTCCCGGTTTCGAGCCGGTTTTGGCGCAGACAGCTCCTTCCGACTACCGAGACCGTGACCAGCATAAGCAGGTAGGATGCGGGGAGGGAGACAGTAACAGAGCCCCCAACGGGCATGCACATCGGCAGCACGAGCTACCCTATGGCTCCCCGCTCGAGTCCCCGAAAGGTCCCAAACACTCCCAATCGCCCACTCTCCTGCCCACCCGTCCCAGTCCCTCGCCGGGGATCAACACTGCCCGCGGTCGGGTGCGAAGGCGCGCCAGAAACTTGTAGCGCGCGGCGGCCCGCTTCCCTCTTCCCGCGCGGGTGCGAACCGTCTTCCTCCAAAGAGTAGGACGACCAACACCAAGAGCCTGTCGTCAGAGTGCTAGTCCCGTTGGGCGACGAACTCCCAGCTCCGTGACAAAGGCATCATCCGTACTGAGACGGACATCCACCCTAAAGCCTGTCGTCAGACCACCCCCTGTTGGAGAAGAGTGGCCCCAGCCTCGATGACCATAGCCCCACACGAGTTGAATCCCGTAAGGCCGCCCGGAACTTGTCGTCAGATCACCCCTCATGTTGAAGAAGAATGACCCCAGCTCCGATGACCAAGGCTTCCCCACAGTTGAAGGCAAGGAAGCCAGCTCCTCTCCGTTTCGAGTCCAGCCACAGATTCCGTGCAACTTTTTTTCTGAAAAAGGTCGAGATGGAGCACCCTCCATCTCGACATTTTCACCGACCCGAAAAGTGCCTCTCAAAGGCCTTTTTCACCAACCGCTCCGCCGTCTCCGCATCCACCTCCACCCACGGCTTGGTTGGGTCATATCCACAACGATCCCAGCGGCGATGCCAGGCATGTCCCTGACCATTCGCCCGCCGAGTCAACTCCTTGATGATCGCCTTGCGCTCGGCCTTGTTGGGCACCTTCAACCCAAGCTGGGTGAACTTCAGCTGGTCCTGGGACAGCAGCCGAGGACCAAACATCGCCTCCTCAAACTGCGCGTAGTCCTCGAGTGAAGCTCCGGAGGCGAACATCACCGACCTCATACGTGGTCGATAGATGACCAGGCAGTGGCACTGGAGCAGGAGGTGGTGGAGGGGTGGAGGACGAGGTGGGTCATCGATGTCAAGTATTCCAGGGATATGTCCTTGCGGGCGGGCACCGTCTTCTTTGGCACAGGCACCGGGCTGGGCAACCTAGGCGGTGGCTCTTCCTCTACGATCGGCCACGGCATCCAGGGTCCGTCTGCCAGCTCCTGATCCCAAGGCTGCCCTGGATCGTATCCTGGTCCGCCGGCTACGTTGTGGTTACGCTTGCCCTGGCCCCGTGCCCGACGATCGAGCTCGTCCAAGATGTACCGGCGAGCCTGAGCGAAGGCACCTTGAGATAGCGCTCCAGGAAGAGACCCTTCTCCCAGTCACGAAGCTTGGCCTGGAAGGAGTCCCTCCCCATGACCGCATACGCCTCGACAGAGTGGGGCAGCCAGACATCCCGGAGAACCATGGTGTGGAGGTGCACCCCTCCGGCACATACGGATCCGGCACCTTTGGATAGGGCTCGTCACCATCCAGGTGCGCTTGTGTCACTCTGGGCCAGTCCACCTTGCCATCGGACTCGTCTGGAGCCCAGGCCGGCGCCGTGCTCTCATCGACAAGGTCCAGAGCGTGCCTCTTCTGCTTGACCGCCTTGGCTTGCTGCACTCGAGAGACATCCGGCGGGTCCGGTCGCCGAGCTTCGCTACTCTTCCCCACATGCCGCAGATGCCGGTCGATGGGAACCACCAGCCGCTTGAAAAGCTTGTATTGGCCCCGGTTCAGGTAGGCATCCCCGCGGCCGTAGTTGGGTGGCTTCGGCACGGCGTCTTCCTCTGGCACCACCTCTTCGGCCACCTCCTCTTCCTCTGTGCTCTCCTCCTCTTCGTACTCGTCATCGTCCCTCTTCCGCTTCCTCCCCTTTCCCTTCCCTTTCTTCTTCTTCCCCTTTTTCTTTTTCTTCTCCTTCTTCTCCTTCGGCTTGGGAATCAGCTCCGGGTGGGTTCGGATATCCTCCTCGATCATCCGCCGCTCAGCCTGGGTCACCGGGACCGAGAAGGCATCCGCGCATCGATCCACACAGGTGCGCCGCACTTTTCCCCCGCATCCCGGGCAGGTGCACATAGTCGCAAACTTGTCGATGCGCCACTCGATCGCCCGCATGCGCACCTCGGGATCGGGGAGGAAAATACACGGTCAGGCCGAGGCTCGGTCATCAGCGGGCGGCTGTCGGGCAGGGGCAGGCGAGCACTGTCGAAGATGTAGGGAGGCAGGATCCCATTCGCCGGATCCTTCAGGCGGAGAAGCAAATACGCCCGCAGCTTGTGGTGAGCCTCGACCTTGGATCGAACACCCATGGCCAATGCGGTCCTAGTCTCACTTGCGCTGGGAAGGTCCTGCAGAACGGCATCGGATCCCGCTCGGGCCAAGAGTATCGTGCTCCAGGTGGTGTCATCGGGTGAGAAGTGGGTCAGCTCTTGGAAGCGGGCGACCACGATTGAGCTCGGGTCGAGGTTCTGTAGGTGCGATTGGAGAAGCACCGCCAGCTTGTACATCCGATCCTTGGGATGGTTCAGTCCCAGGAGGGAGGAGAGAGCGGGAAGAGAAGCGGACTCCTTGCGCTGACACGCGATCCAGTTGGTGGCCAGGGAGTGATGTGTCCTCATGGTCTTCGCCCACCGTTTGTCTTGGGCGTTCCATTGGTCTGTGTGAGCTCAAAAATGTCGAGATGGATGCCCCTCCATCTCGACAATTTTACCGCCGCTTGCGCGCGACTGGTGGGCAGCGGTGTGAGAACGGTGTGCCAGAGGAGAGCGCCCCCGTAGTCGAGCAAGGGCCGGACGAGGGTCTTGTAGAGAGCCAGCCGGATCGCCGGTGTCCAAGACTGCCCCACGGCTGCCAGGTAGCGACCATGCCATCGGCCCTGGTGAAGTTGGCCTCGGCCCGGAGATCAAAGGCGATGCCATGGGCGTGGTGGGGAAATCCGAGGTAGTTGTACTCCCAGCATAGGGGCAACGGCTTCCCCGCACATTCCAAAGGCCGATCCTCGCCCGCCGGCCGGGGCCCATAGGGAATAAGCTCGGCTGACTTGGCAACGTTGATCTCCATGCCATTGGCGCGGCACCAGTGTTCAGTGCAGCCAGCATCCGACGGAGCTCCTCTCGTCCCTCGGCCTGGAGCTTGATGTCATCGGCGTACAGAAGTACTTGAGACGAGGCCGGCCCGGTGGAAGAGGGCACCCCTCTGTCGGTGTGAGCGAGGACCCAGGGGAAGACGTCATCCACAAAGACGTTGAAGAGGAACGGCGCGAGGAGAGAGCCCTGAAGAGACCGCGGAGCCGCACGAACGGTGGGTGGAGAGCACGCCATTCACGTTCACATACGAGGACGTGTTCGAGCATAGGGCGATGAAGAGGGCCAGCTTGAGGCCGCCCATGCCGCGGTCCCGTAGCTCAGCAGGCGATCGATCGGCACCCGGTCATAGGCTTGGCAGAGATCGATGAAGAGCTGGAACCGTGCTCCCGTCGCGGCTCGGAGTGCGCCACCAAGGCGTGAGAGACCGTGCTGAACCCGGTCCGAAAGCCAGCCTGACCCGGGTGGAAGGTGGTCTCGGCGGCCTCAGGCTGGCCAACAGACACTTCTCGTACAGCCGTCGGAAGAGAACGGTGAGAGAGATGGGCCGCATCTTGTCGATGGTCCGGAACGTGTTACCCGGACATCCTCCTGCTCCTCCTCGGGCGTGGGCGTGGCAGCAGCGCCTTGGGAATGGGTGCACCACGCTCGTGTTCCACCGGGACGGAGTGCATCCGGTGAGGAGCGTCAGCCGAAAGAGCTGGCCAGCAAGTGGCTGAGACCGACCGGCCGGAGAGCGCGGATGAGCAGGTGGTGGATCCCATCCGGCCCCGCCGAGCGAGAGACCGGGTAGGACTGGATCGCCTTGTCGACGGCCGCCAAGTCAAAACACCCGGCCAGTGCGGCGTCTCCTCGGGCCGTGGCTCTGGCGGGGGAAGCGGGTTGTCCTGGAGAAGGTGTGGCCGACACGCCATACCCCTCGATAGAACTCGGCCACATCCTCGGCCACGCCCACGCCGTCTGTGCGGAGACCAGAGTGGGTTGGTGTCCCCGCTGGGCTCGGCGGTACTGCCGGATCGCGGCCTCGGGCGTGGTGTGGGCGGCGATGCCCTGGGAGAGGTAGTCCGGCTTGGCCTTGGCGTCGGCGACCTGGTAGGTTCCGAAGGCCCGCTCTTGGCTACGTTCCATACCGTGTTGGTGAGCAACCGATCGGCCTGGTTGACAATCGCCTGGGCGTTCACCGGGCCGTGGCGGAAGAGGCCAGCCTCGGCCTTCTGGAGGGCGGTCCTCACCTTGGGGTAGGCGTTCTTCCAATGCCAGTCCAACGCTCTTCGCCGGCGTGGATTCTCGAGATGCTTGAGCTGGAAAAAAGCACAGGGAATTCGTGTCAGAAACCGGTCTTGAAAATGTCGAGATGGAGCACCCTCCATCTCGATATTTTTTGGTGAGAAAAACATAGGGCTCACCTGTATACGCTCGGAGTTGTGAAGGGTGTCATCGAGTGGGGGAAGAGCGCTGGCTTTCTCCCTCGGGCTGGAGGGGGAGCCAGTGGGAGACGACCACCGCAGCGTGGCGTCGAGCACGGGGTGGTTGGTGCTGAAGGGCCTTGTGTGCG
>MAPW01000239.1:0-29662 GCA_001689995.1 Tilletia indica
ACAGACCGTGCTTGGATCCAGGCATCGCGGACGCGTTGAAGAGCGAGCTCCCTGAATTTTTGTGGAGTAGATTGCAGTCGAGGGGAACTGGCCACGGAGCGTATAGCGCGGCTCGGACGCGACTGCAAAGCTCCGGAGTGACGCCGAACGGGAGCATCGGAATTGACGGTCGTGAGACAGACATCAGTACCGATGTCAGTACCGAAGTTAGGACGTGGCGTGATGGAGGGTGAAGGTGCGGTAGAGTTTGCCGAAGCAGAGAGGAATGCGGAAACTCGATCGAGCGAGCCGGGAGGGGAGGGGTGAACAGCAGCGGAGACCGACGTCGTTGAGCCAGAGCATCGAGCGCTGGGAAGGGACGATGTGAGTGACGAAGTAGGTTCATCGAAAGCGAAAGCCTTCGCGATCAGCTGCGCATACGTGAGCGATAGCATAGGACGCGTTGTATCCCGGTCGGCGTGCGTGGATGGTGCGGACTCGGGGAGAGGCATATTGGGTTGATCTTGTCGCGCCACCGACCTTTGAGATGCCTGTCCATGCACGTAGTCGATGAGCGCTGTACACCATTCCAGTTGGTGCCGGTAGGTGCGGGACTGGGAAGGTCGCCCTCCAAGGGCAGCATGAGAGGGAAAACAGGAGTCGTGTCGGTCTGCAATGCGAGTTTCGGCTGCGGACGTCAGGCGCTGCATGTCGACATTGGCTTCTTGACGCAAATCCGAGGAAAAAGAGAAGTACGCCAGTCGGACGGTGTAGTCGGCAAAGATAGAGGCGGGGGCATCGGAGGAAAGGATTCGCAAGGTGTCTCCGGACATCAAGGGCCGGGGTCTCATGGTGACGGGGACGCCATTATGAAGAGCGTCACAGCTGCGATGCTGGGAGTAGATGAGGGGCCGACCGGCGTGAGCTTGAAGCACTGCTTGGCCATCGACGGGGAACGAAATCGGCAGCGAGAACTCATCCAGGTCGTGTGGACCCAGCTTCGGATGAAGGAAGATTGGCGAGGGCTTGAGGAAGGCGCCAAGGGGGGTGAGATCGACGGTAGCGAACATTTGAAATCTGAAGCGTGAAGTTGCAGGAAGAAGGTTGCGGGCTGTGAAGTGAAAGAAGAAATTGAGGCGGAAGGTTTGGTGTTGAAAGGAAGGAAAGATTGAGATCTTGAGGTGAGGTGGAAAAGGGAAGATGTGGGTCGCTCTGCTTGCGTCGTTCGCTCAGCAGAGATAATCTACTCTCATCACCATGTACAAGATGCTAGTTGTGAGAAGTACTAGTCTTGTAAGTAAAGTGAGGTATGAGTTGAGTTGTGATGCGACAAGAGGAAAAGGAAAGAAGTACAAAGATGAGCTCGAGAGCAGAAAGGATGAGATCGAGGAAAAAGGTGACGTGGGAAAATGTGGAGGCAGGATGTTGGTATGCAGGAGTCATGAGGACAGGGAAGAGGGAAGATGAAGAGAGAGGAGATAAGATATGGATGCCATGTGGCAGAGCCACGTGGTTGTCCAGCACAGCTGAGGACGAGATTAGATGCTAATATCGTGATGTTCTGAAGGAATGAGAATTCAGGCCTGGAGTCTGGACATACTCGTGTTGTCGACTGTAGTGCACTCGTGCTGACGGCAAAATGGCGATGATGATGTTGATGGCAGAGCCGTTGAGGTTGAAGGGGTTGTGGTGGTCAGAAAAATGGAGCGGGCAGTGTGCGAGCAACTGTTGCGATTTGCGGCGATGGCCGATCGGCCAATAAACCAAAAAAAAAAGAAAAAAAAAAAAAAGGAAAAAACACAGTGCCTTTCGATTGAGATACCCTACTCCCACCTTAAGAAACGCTCAAACTTGGACAGTAGACGTAGACTCTGATTTCCCATCTGCTCAGAAAGTTTGAAAGTGATCGGAGAACAACTGAGAAAGTTTGTTCGAGCGATGTAGCGAATAGATTTACGGCCGTAACGAAAACCACCCCAATAACTCCAATACTCTAAAGAGTATGGAGAATTTGGCGCAATACTTCCTCACTGTTCTCGAGTTTCAGCAATCGCAGCGATCATAAGCGCTTTTTCCTTTTTCAGTAGAGGGTGATCCTGGAGGCCAGCGCCGACAGTCTCGCAGTCTCCATGCCGATCCCAGTAATGTACACACCATATCAATGAATGAGAGCTTGTGATGTACTGTCCTTCCCCATGATGCTGAAGGCGCGACGAAGAAGAAGAAAGATGACGCAGCGGGAAATGGAGCGACGATGAAGACCACCATCTCCATCAGCAGAAAGCGATCGCAAAACGATGAGCAGGCTGAACAAACGGCAGCTGAGAGCCCAACAGGAGCTCGCGGAACTCGGCGCGCAGCTGGAGGGCAGCAGCAGCAGTAGCCCTGGGATCGGAGGCTCAGCTCATGAGAAGGATGATCTTGATGAGGATGATGAAGTACAATCGTCTGCCCCAGCTAGGAAGGCCCCGGCCGCCACCAGTCTCTTCGCTGCAGTAAGTCGCCATCTACGAGCGCTGTATTATGAACAGACCTGTACTGACCTGCTTTGTCCTCCTACAGCTCGGCGCAGGAGACGATGCAGAAGAGGAAGAGGAGGAGGAAGATGCGCCATCTGACGCTGAGGCTGCGGAGGCTGCGGTTCGAGCGAAGAAGAAGAGGAAACCCAAGAAGAAGAAGAAGGCAGCAGCCGTAGCTGCAGAAGGTGTGGATCGTGGAGACGGAGGAGACTCAACGCCCCTTGAAGGCAGTGTCGACTCACCACGGTCTGCCGGCGCACGATCGGCTGCGGCCAAGAAGAAGAAAGGCGGCGGGCCTAGCGGACGACCATCGGCCGCAGCGAATAACAAAGGCGTAGATGACATGTCTCTGGAAGAGCTCGATGCCCTACTCGCTTCTCAAGCTCAAATCTCTGGCGCTTCTGGTACCGCCGCCGGATCCTCAGCCTCAGCACTTACAGGCACAGCCTCAGCCACAGCTCTCCAAGCCAGAAGCGCGTTTTCCGTCGTAGCTACCTGTCTCGATCCTCAAGTAGAGCTGCGCAAACAGTTCGGCTCTGCGGCGATTCGAGCGTTCGAAGCTGAGGTTCGCGCCAATGCGAGTGGGAATAGTAACACGGCTCGAGCGAGGATGCAGGCTCGGAATCCGAATCTTAAGATTCGGAGTTTCTTGGTGCAGCCGAAGGGGATTGGCCTCCTGTCACGTTGACTAAGAGTGGGATGCATATGGAGGAGGTTGAGGTGCCTGGGAGGGGGAAGTGCTACACGTGGGTCCACTCGCGGTCATATCTGGAGACTCAAATCCGATTCCTTGAGGCGGTCCATTCCCATGGTGAGTGCTGTAAAATCTTGGGCAGGATGGCTTATTGAGGTCGCTGACATATGTGTTTCCTTCCTCATTATCAGATGCAAACCAGCTGTACGGTGTATTCTACGCGCATCCCTGGCACATTGGTAAGTGTTGGCTCGCTTCGACTACTACCAATCTGCCTCCACTGATCCATACTTCCCTTCCAGACACATTGCTTCAGCTCAGTGACGTTTCCAGGCATCAGGGCGATCTTGGCCAAGCGAGCGATTGGAACGCGCGCGCTATCTGGGCCTTCGAACGCGCTGCACTACCTCCCTTTGTGGCATCGCTCACATCCTCAAGCGGACCTCCTCAGCTCGACTTCTTGCGCAAGGAAACTCGCGCCTTCTTCCTGGCCGCTCATCGGCAGGTCGGCTTTTTGGGGAGGAGAGGTACCTGGCGTACTGCGCTCGAGTGGACCAAGCTCATATTGGGTCTGGACCTGCTGGATCCTCATGCTATGTTGCTGTGGATTGACTTCTTGGCTCTCAAGTCTGGAGAGGAGGAGTGGTTCCTTGATGCGCTGGAGAAGCTGGATGCGGCGAGGACTAAGGTAGATCTGGATGTTGGGCGGAGGTGCACGCCTGGATCGTCAGCTTTGGACGAGACGACGAGGAAAGCTGGCCAGCAGAGGGGTGCTCTGGATTGGTGTGTTGGACTGGCGTATGGCCGGGCTCTAGCATTACGGTCGCTGGAACAAAGAACAAAAGCGAAGGTGAGTGTATTTCCCTCGGGTGCTCGAAGGTAGAGTGGGAGTACTGATCACACAAGCTCTGCGTACGCAGGACAATTCCAAGAGTGATGCTGCGCTGAGAGAGGCCATTGCTCGGCACCCAGAAGTTGTGCAGCCCCTTGCAGAGAAAATTGGTGCAACTCTTCCCTCGCCCATCTTGCAACATCCCTACTTCATTGCCTGGAAGCGGCACTCGAACGACTATGATCCCCTCCCACATCTTCTGGCCGCCATCTACACGCACCGATCTGAGTCTCTGTGGAAGGACCCGACCATGTCCAGCTGGCTTGTTCGGACGGTCGAATCAGTATATCAGAAGTTGAAGGATACGGACGGCTTCAAGAAGCGGGTAGCCCCATCGGCCGACAATGAGACGCGAGATTCGGTCTTTCGCCACATCTACGCTTCGGATCTTCCTGACAACCTCCGCCAGACTTTCCTTGGGTTCCTCCCACCAGCCATTACAGCGGAATCGTCAGATGCATGCGACCCTCTGCCTCCGATTGGTGCGGATGGCCAGCGCGGCAATCACGATTACTTTGCTCCGCTGTATCGAAGCAGTCAGCGCGGGCTTGGTGGTCGTGCGTCGGAAGGATTGCCTGAGGGAGCAGGGGCTCATGGAGAGCGGGTGTATGAAGCTATGATGGCTGCGCACGCGGAGCATCCTGAGGAACTGAGGAATATCATGCGGGAGATGGAAGACTTGCAACCTCAATTGCGGAATATCGACGCGAATGCGGCTCGGGGCGGAACGGTGAGTGAAGCTGTGTTCTTATATCTCACTTGATCCGACCGAGCTGATTCTGACATTGGTTTTTCTCAGCAGGGCGTCATCAACCGGTTTGGAACGCTGCTTGATCAATTATTGGCCTTGGCAGGGACTGGTCGGAACGCGGACGATGCTGTTCCAGACGATGATGATGATGAGGAGGATGAAGAAGAATGGGAGGGTGAGGGCGACTACGAGGACGAGGAGGACGACGTTGACGAGCATGCGGCGCGTATACCAGGAGGTTGGACTGGCTGAACTCATTCCGCAAGACAATGACCCTCGAATGAACATTCAGATTTATGTTTCCATTAATTGACGTTTGTGCTCTTGCTCGAGCCACCAATTGACATCCCAGCCATCGAAGACCATGGCCAGCTCTTTCGCCGCACTCTCGGGCGAATCTGTGTATGCGAGAGAATAGATCAGAAAAAGAGTGACTTTGCCAGTCTATCCGCCAGCATCAAGATGCTCACCGCTCCCGTGGAAGCCATTCCGTGTGTCGCCGAGTCCGAATCGTGAGCGTAGCGAATTCATGGAGTGGTCGTCCCACTTGGATTTGTACACATGGGTCGGCCCAATCATCCGCCTCCATTCTTGGATGGCATTGGGACCGGAAAGAGCGAGGGCCATACAAGGACCGCTGGAAGTCAAGTCAGAGAGATTAGGTTAGCTTACTCAAGATCAGATCTCGCCACAGGGATAATTGCACATACGAAGAGGCCATCAGAAGCAATCGCTGATGGAAGAATCGTCCCTCATGCTCGGCGTAGAACTTCTTCGCCTCGTCGTCGACCTTCCAGAATAGTCTTCTAGTGCGTACGATCTGCAGTGGGGACCGCTTGATCGTCTTGAGTACTTGGGACACGTCGGGAGCGTAGCTTGTCACTGTTGGCTTGAGGAGGGCCAGGGTGACTTGGAGGTTGGGAGGGGAGGCGACTTGGGAGGCAGACGCGGAGGAGGCGGCGGCGCGTATCACTGGGGACGCCGACATCATCTTCGCAGGGGGTGATTCTATAGACAAGAGGCAGAGACGATGAGCTAGGCACTAGGCAGCCATCAGCCAGTCCCACCTTGTTCATGCTGACTTCCTCAGAGTGTATGGTCGCGCTGCATAGCAACAGGGTCGCATACCATCACTCCCCCCAAGCTGGCTCCCGACCTCATCTCAGACTCATCCAGCTCGTGAAGATCAGAAGGAAGAAGGAGCCCATCCGCAATCCCATCCTCGCCCTCGCACGGCGCCAGAACATACCATCGCGCCTTCGCAGACCTCGGACGCGCTCGAACCATCCAAGAAATTCCCACACAGCAAGCCTGCATCGTCGAGTCGATAGCTTCGGTGGAGGAAAGCGACTGGCTGCTGCCTTCCCCTGGCCCCAACTCCTTGGGCAGCCGAGAGCTTCGAACAACATGTTCTCGTCCGGCGCTATGCAGGCGCCGAATGGATTCGCACCGATGATGCCGTCTGGTAGCAATGGATCGAGCGAGATGGCTGCCGTTGCCGGTCCCAGCTCGAGCTCCCATTCAGCTTCGGTACTGGCTGCTGTGAACGCTGCAGCTGCGAATCGACTGGCTATCTCGGACGGCGAGCTCCTACTGCGCTACCATGATGCGCCGCCGTCTCTCGTTCTTCACCTGCATCCTCAGCACTTTCGCTTCGACAAGCAAGTGAGTTTTGGAAGCTCTTGACTTTGAGATCAGATCATCTTGGAAGGCTGAACGGACTCTCTACAGCACACAATATTCTCTTATGACAGTCCCGCCAAGGTGAGCGCTGCTCTCTGTGATTCAGCGACGCTGGATGAGCTGCCATCTGACAGAACATGCGTGCATCCCCCCCCCCCCCCCCGGCTCAGGAAATATTGAACTGCGTGCGGGATGGAAGATTACCTGCGGACCTGCTGGATCTGTTAAGCTCGTCCTCCGTCCGCTTCTACGAAGGTGAGCTCATGTAGACGCTTCTGTGAGAGACAACGCTGCCGATCGCGCGCTCAACAAGTCGGGTCCCTCAGGCTGCCTCATCGTGGAAGTGCTCGACCATCGCCGAACAACCCAGGGCAGTTCGTCGGCCTCAGCTGCCACCGCATCTTCTCGCTTGACCTCGGCTCGAGCCCCAATATACGGCTTCCAAGCGCTGTCCGAGAGCTCTGGACCGGAAAGCAGCTCGGGCCCGTCTCGATGTAAGCTCGTTCTCAGGCAAAATGACGAGAGCAGGTGGAGGGATCTGAAGATGCTGGACGAAATGACGGGCGGGGTTTGGCATGATGAGGATGCGCTTCAAATAGAGGCAAAGCTGGTTGTGAGCATTCTCAAATCACATGCGTCGGCTGCGTGCTCGGGACTGACTTGATGTGTGGTCTACAGAACTTGACCGCGCCGCCCCTTTGCTTGAGCACTGATCCCCAAGTCGGCCGCATCTCCAACACTTCCATACGGACCGCAGCGCAGAAGCACAAACTGTTCGAGCCGCTGGCTGATTCGTTACCATTCCATCGCTCTACAAAGCGCAGGAGATTGGGAACCGACGTGGACGAAGAACGACGCGTTCAAGCCCGCGCCCGTCGACTGAAGGTCATGTTGCTGATGCAAGACGGGTACAAGACGGTACCAGCTGCAGGGCCAAATCCAGAATCTTCCGGTAGCTCGTCCAGGTGCGTTTTGTTGCAGTCCCGGTTTCCCATCTGTATCACAGTTCCCTTACCTTTGATCCCTCCTCGCAACAGCTTCTCGCGACTCGACTTTGCTTTGCAAAGCAGAGAAAAGCGGCGTCCGCTCACTTACGACAAGACCGGACGGCCGATCCGTGGACGACCACCCGTTCCGAAGCTCGGGCCTACGGACGATGGCGCTTCCAAGGCCAATGGAGACACGGCTAATGGAACACCCATCGCGGCTCCGGCCAATGGGACTGGCGAGGAGAAGTCTACGGCAACACCTTCGACGGCGAAGAAGAAAACGTATTCGAAGAAGAAGAAGTCGCAGAAGGAGAAGGAAAAAGAGGAGGAGGAGAGAAAGGCTGCGGAGGCAGCGAGCAAGGCCAAGGAGGATACGGACGGGAAAGGGAAGGGAACCAAGAGCAAGAAGAAGGGAAAGACAAAAGCCGAGAAGAAGGCAGAGGAGCTCGAGAAGGAGAAGGAGAGACAAAGGGAGGAGGAACGGGAACGAGAGAAGGAAAAGGAGAAGGAGAAGGCGAAACTTGCGAAGGGCAAAGGAGGCAAGCCCGCCAAAGGGAAAGCCGCGCAAGCGGCAGCGGCGACCAAGGACGAACCAGACAGCGACGATGCACCTCTTGCCGAGACGGCTGCTGTGGGAAAGGGCAAGGGCAAAGCGAAGGCCGCTACCACGAAGAAAAAGAAACCAACCGCCAATGGCGTAGCACCCTCACCTGCCCCGAGCGCAGTGGAGGCTTCCACTCCGGTTGCTACTCCGGCCGCAAGCGGGAGTGCCCTACCAAATGGGTCAGCGAAGGGCAAGAAGAATGCAGGCTCGGCTGCAAAGCGGAAGAAGTCGGAGAACGGAAGTGTCATTGCTCCATCGCCTGCTCCGTCCCATGCGGTCGCGAGCTCTCCTGTGATCAGCAACTTTGGCTTCAACACTGCGGATTCCAACGCGATCTTGAGCGCGCAAATGGGTCTTACGCCTGCTCCGTCGAATGGGATGGTCCCCGGTCCACCCGGTGCACCGATGATGCCAATGCCCGGGGGGATGCAGGTGCAACAGGGGCAACCGATCCAATCACAGTTACCACCTTCGCAGAACTCGACACCGCAGATGCAGCCGGCTCAGCCACATCCGAATCCTTCAGGTCCTCCTACTTTGACCATGCAACAGCGACAACATTTGTTGATTCTCCAGCAGATGAAGGCTCAAGCCCAAGCGCAAGGAGTGCCGTTTAATGCGCAAGCTTCGATGCAGCAATTGCTTGCTTCAATACAAGCTCAACAACAGCAGCAAGTTGCGGCTTCGCAGGCTCAGGCTGTCAGTGCTGTTGGATCGATGTCGGGTGGGATGCCTGGCTTCGGTGGTCCCGGTCAAGGATTCCCGATGAATCTGGGTCCGATGCCACCAGGTCCGTACAACAATGGATGAACATGAACCCACTTGCGAACCAACAGTTCATGATGCAGCAACAACAGGCGCAGCAACAACAGCAACAGGCGTCTCCTCAACGATCGGGACCTGGACCCGGCGGCCCTGGGCCTGGTGGTATGCACGGAATTTCGTCGCCGATGAACGGGATGGCGATGTTGCCGAATGGGGTTGGCTTCAATCCTTCGGCACAGATGCAGAATCAGATGATGATGGCGATACAGCAGCGGTTGCAACAGGCGCAACAACAGCAACACCAACAGCAGCAACAGCAACAAGGTCAACAGCAGCGGTGGCCTCAATGAAGGGTGGAGACGATGCTTGCTGGGGTTCCGATATGGGTCCATCGCAGGGGTTGGCCATTGGACTTCTCCCTTGAGATCTCTCGTCCCTTTTTCGGGTCAGAGGTCATACACATCTCTTCGTTCGTGTACTTCGTATTCTCGACTCTCGTATTCTGCAATCTTTTATCTCTTTGGGGCTTGCGGCTTGCTGCCTGCTTTCCCTTTGTTGCTGCCTTTGCTGCCGAGAGCCGACCCGAGTCCCGGCGAACCCATCGCGCTTGGACTCCCTTATCCTGACTTCCTGACACAATCATCCTTCCTTGCTTTCGACCACAACATCGATTGAGGACTTCTTCGCTGACAGTTGCAAGAAGCCTCACTCGCAGATCACTCACCGCCCTTGAACAGCCCCCACGACCCCAACCATCGAATAACGATGAGCGAAGTTCCCAGTCCTACGACCCCCCGAGGCACGGTTGATACCGCTGGTATGACCGCAATCCCTCCCTCATCGACCGGCCCTGCACCTGCCCAAACTGGTGCTGCCCACCCATCGGTACCACCCAGTCCAGGCCGTCCCTTCAGCCCACTTGCTCGCGTCAGCTCCTCCTCGAGCTCTACGTCTTCCAAAGGAGCAGGAGCTGCCACTTCTCCTGTTTCATTGGGCTCTATCGGTCGGACGGAGAGCGGGAGCGGGCATGGGCATGGGAACGATTCCCACCGCCTTTCGAGCTCTGGCTCCAGTACGAGTGCTACGTCGACAGGAACGGCGGGAGGCGATCGTGAGGGTAGCGGCAGTCTTTCTAATCGGGGCACAGCTAGGAGCGTCCCGCGTCATCTGTCAGGTACGACGTTCAACATGTCCCGTCCTGTCTCGCCGCCTACCGCTTCGGCACGCGATCGATTCGAGGTAGCGGTCGCTACCTCCAACCTGGCTTCATCTTCAAGCGGACTACAGGCTCTTCTGCGCGATCACCCCGAGTTGGTCAGTTCGAGTCTGGCTGCGGCTGCTGGGCCTGGGCTGCAGGAGTTTTCGCAGGTGGAGGGTAAGAGGCCTGGTGGATTTGGTGCAGCTGGGGGAACGGCGAGTACAAGTGGGAGTCAGACCAACAGTGTTCATGGCGATAGTATTCCTCCTACGCCTGCCGACGACGCGACGGTCATGGATCCTATGTCGGCCTCGTACGTCGGTCAAGTGATGGATGGTGCACCGGGTATCGGGGAAGGCGGGAAGGGACATAATCAGCATGGACATGAGCGTCGGTCGGCTCAGCTGGGAGCGGCGGGGGCGAAGCCTGATTATAGTCAGAAGATCGTGGTTGCTACGGTGGGATTGCCTGCGCGGGGAAAGAGTTATCTGAGCAACAAGCTCATGCGGTACTTGCGGGTGAGTACGATTTTCCCTCGCCTATCGTGCGGGAAGGGCGATAAGAGCATTTTCTGACCCTCTTCTCTGCGGTCTATAGTGGCTCGAGTACGACGTCAAAGTGTTCAACGTGGGACAGTTGCGCCGTGCCCTTGCCCAGGCGAAGCTCAAGAATTCTGGTGTTCGAGAACAGCACACGGCCGATTTCTTTGACCCGAACAACCCAGTCGGCGCCAATCTCAGGAAACAAATGGCCGAAGAATGTCTAGAGCAACTTATCGGTTGGTTGAAACGCGGTGGAAACGTGGGCATTCTCGACGCGACCAACTCCACCCAAGCTCGGCGCAAATACCTCGCTGATCGTGTCTCGCGCGAGCCAGGGATGACACTCGTCTTCCTCGAGAGCATCTGTACGGATCCCGAGGTGATTGCGCGAACATTGCTGTTAAAGTGAGCAGTGGCGATCCGGACTACGCCAATATGGATCCTGAGGATGCGAAGCGGGATTTCATTGCGCGGATCAAGCAATACGAGTCAAGCTATGAGACCGTGGACCAGGATCACAAGGAGTCGTCGTTGAGCTATTGCAAGATTACGGATGTGGGACGGTCGGTCATCATCAATCAGTTCCATGGGTACCTGGAGAGTCGGATTGCGTTCTATCTGATGAATTTGCACTTGACGCCGCGCAACATCTTCTTCTCGCGGGTGCGTTTTCTTCTCGGCGTTGGCTCTCTCATCTATCAGCGCACTCATATGACCTTTCCTTCCGCCCCCCCTTTTTCCTACAGCACGGCGAGTCGCAATTCAACGTACAGGGCAAGATTGGCGGGGATTCCGATCTGTCTGAGAACGGCTGGCATACGCGCGTGCGCTGCCCCAGCTGATCAAGGACAACATCGGCGATAAGCCGCTGACGGTATGGCACAGCACGCTCCGTCGCACAGGCCAAACATCGTCGTTCCTGCCCTATCCGAAGCTGGCGTGGAAGTCACTCGACGAGCTCGACGCGGGCGTGTGCGACGGAATGACGTATGAGGAGATCGAGCAGTATTACCCTGAAGACTATGCGAGTCGGGACGAGGACAAGTTCAACTATCGGTACCGGGGTGGAGAGAGTTATCGGGATGTGGTTGTTCGGCTTGAGCCTGTCATTATGGAGTTGGAGAGGCAGGAGAATATTTTGATTGTGGGGCATCAGGCTATCTTGCGGGCGTTGTATGCGTACTTCCATTCGTTGAGCCAGGAGGAGCTGCCTTGTGAGTCTCTAACGATGAAGATTGGAGCTTCGGAAGGGATCGATGCTGATTTATGCTGTGGGGGCAAATTTATCGCAGACATCAAGATTCCGCTTCATACCGTGATTCAGTTGACACCGAAGGCGTATGGGTGTGACGAGAAGCGGTTTCGACTTCCCATTGAAGCGTGAGTTTGTCCATGTGTCTGTGGTGTCCCTGGGAAAGGCTCGTTGACCACGTATCTGACTTTCCTCCACCACACACAGTGTCGACACCCATCGGCCGAAGCCATCAGCCAAGAACTCACCGATGCCCCGAGCAGCAAGTCCCGCTGAGGCCGAGCATGCTTCGTTGCGAGCCCCTCCGTCACAGCAGCGTCCTTCGGACGTGGATGTGTCGACAGCTGCGGCATGACCTTGGAGTCGGAGGACCTCTTCTTGATTTCAGTCACCAACCATACACACGATACATTTACACCGCTCCATTTTGACCTTTTGGTCTTTCTTCGCTGCTACTGGGCCAGCCAGCGCAATGACCGATGACCCTTTGACTAAGGCGGTACATGATGCATAAGGCTCGTCGTCCAAAAGAGGAAAAGAGGATCCGAGCTCAGCGCTCAGATGCTCAGACGGAGGGACCGCGCGCGTGCCTCTGCTGCCGTGGCTCATGGTACCGCCGAGCGCCCAGCAGAAGTCGCCAAGAAGAGAGGCAGAGGGAGATCTTGTTGCTTGGGTGAGACTGTCTGGGTGTTGGGGTCTGATGGTCTGATATGACAATAGGGGATTGGAATGGGTGTAAGTCCGACACTGATGGGATGCCTCGCCCCACCCTGAGATAAGTCCGACGCCGATCTTTAACCCAGCTGTTTAGGGATGTTTGTGACCCTAATTCTCGCGTCTTGGGTCTCAAGCAACCGCTTTGGACCACTTGCTCACCTCCAACAGTTTTGGGTACCTCAATCCAATCCATCCAGTCAGTTAGTCTCCCCGTCCGAATCGCTTCCCAATCATCCACTTTCCTTCCCAAGATCATCATCGCCCACTGTCCTTTCCTCAAAGAATATCAAGTCTCCCCGCGCACTTCCCTGCGCCCACAGAAAAAAACTCGAGCTCATTCCCCCCCGCTCGCACTCCAACCAGCTCAGCAAGTAGCGAGGCTGGTCCTCCCTTCTCTCCCCATTCCTGTTCATCAAGATGCAGCTTATAGCGCTCGTGCTCAGCACTGTCCTCGCAGCAGCAGCAGCAACCTCAGCAGCTCACTCCAATGGCCCGGCATTCTCACATCATGACCTCGCTGCCAGACACCACGCAACAGCAGACGACGCGGCGTCGAATTGGCTAGAACGAGATGCCTCAACGATCATGTCTGGAGGTACCAACAACGAGGGAGAACTCCATACTCCCCTGACTGTCCCTAAAGGCGCAAAGCTCAGGAACCTGACCGTCGGCAACAACGGCGACAAACTCGTCGTGTACTGGCCTGCCTCCACCTCAAACAAACAGGCAACAGCTGCCTATGTCATGATCCACGGTCGGATTCGTAACGGCAACGACTACTGGACGGTTATGAACAATGCCTTGCAGTCTGCGCTCGGAGACAAGTACCCCGGTGTCGACTCCAACACAATCGTCACCGCCCCTCAGTTCTTCTCCACCAAGTTCAACAAGGGACAGTACAAATCCAGTCAACTGGGCTGGGCCGATGTCAACGCATGGCAGGCAGGAGAGGTTGCTACCCACCCAAAAGGACCACATCTTCCTCTTTCGATGCGCTCGATGCTTTCATTGACGAGTTCTCCAACAAGACAAAGTACCCCAACATGAAGAACCTAACTTTGGTAGGCCACGGTGGTGGTGCCCAGCTCATGGCTCGGTACGCCATGGTCGGCAAGGACACTTCCAGCAACCTCTGGATCCGGTACATCATCGGCGACCCTTCTTCCAATGCATACTTCACCAAGAACAGGCCCCGCGATGTACCCGCGAGTGTGGCCAGCAAGGATACTTGCAAGGATTTCAACCAGTGGCGATATGGCTTTGAGTGAGTCATCAGGAGATGAAATGAGCCACCCAGATCTTCGATCTTGAATGTTTGTTTGTTCAGCTTTCTGACGATCTCATCTTTCTTTCTCCTACAGCAACTTCACCACATACACCGGACTCAAGGGCAAGCCCATCGACTTCTTTGCCCAGTACATCCAGCGCGATGTTATCCAAATCATCGGTTACCAAGACGTCGACAGCTCCGGAGATCAGTACTGCATGGCCCTGCTCCAAGGAGGCAAGAAGCGTCGTGACCGCAACCTGTCCTGGTGGCGATACATCAACACCCTCGCTCGAACCAACTACGACGTCTCCGGATTCCCCGGTGGATTCTCAGAGAACACCTTACCAGACTGGTCCAACATTTCCCAGCACCAGATCGCACACCGTCTCATCGTTGTCGAAGATGCGGATCACGACGCTGCGAAGGTCTTTGGAGGTGCCGAAGGTCGGGCGGCCCTGTTTGGTGTTGACAACTTGCCGACGGGCTGGAGACCGGCTGGATGGAAGGCAGCGGGGACAGGCAAGTACGCTGTTGGTGGTACTAGTGGCAGTGGGAAGTCGCCCAGTGGGAGTGTGCCTCCTGCGGCCGCTGCTGCTGTTAGTGACACCACTACACCGAGTGCGGCTGCGCCTCAGGGCCGGATGAACTCGGCAGTGGTCGGTGGGGTTGTTGTCTCTGCGCTGGCGTTGGTCGGTGGGGTACTTTCTCTCCTGTGAGAGCTTTCTTTACCCTTCTGAACAAGATGCGGGTGGCCTTTTCCCTTCGGTCGGACGGCGTCACGTACACTCCTATGCTTTTCTCGACACTCTCCGGCCGGATCGATTTCCCCCGCCATTTTTAGAGCTCTTTGAGCATGGGACCATTACACTGTGCAACCGCGCACAAATCAGCAGCAAGAAGGCGTCGGCGAGAGGAACTCCCTTCGGACTACGTCAATGCTGCTCGTACATACTACCCCCACCGGATGATCGCCCAAAAGGACTGTTCCTGGATTCGCACCTCTCATTCGTCTTCTTCTTCAGCTGGACGGAACACACTGCAACTATCCGCCAACCAATACGTAGCCTCGACGGCCACTTGCTTCTCTCTCTCTGACTCTGTTTCTTCTCTCGGAATCGCTCTTCTTCTTGGGACTTCTGTGAAACCACAAAACACGTATTCCCCACCACACACTTTCACTCATTTGGACTGTCCTACTCTCATTTTCACACCCTCCTTTTCCACATCTACTACTAGTTCTCACACTACTAGTTCTCGCTCGTGTTGGAAAGAACCAATTCAAAGTCTGCCTTTGTTTTTTTCTGATGATGCATTCATTGATTGGTAGCCTTGAGGTTCCCAGCGTGCATGCAGGTCCGTGCGTGGTATGAGGTGGTCAGAAGACCTTGCACCACGATTGTTTTACCTTTTGGTGAACGACCAGCATAACTTCCCATGCCCCATGACCCCATGCAGCCCTACCCGCTGACCGCTTTCGCCCCTCAGAGAGAGCTTGCCAGCTGAAGCGTTCTTCGAGAATCAGGTATATCAACAAGGGTTCAAGCTGACTTTCCTCCTTCCCTCTGGCTTACCCCCTCTCTAATCTGCCTCGCAGGTCCATCCCATCTAACATCTTCCTCAACTTCACTCTTCAACATCATCATGGACGAGTCTTTTGCGGGCTCTCATCCCATCGCCAGTAAGTCCAAGTTCAATCACCTTTTCATCCTTCCTGAGCGTAGACATCTGACCAGGTGTGTCTTCTTATCTAGTGCGAGTCGGCGGACGACGCATGAGCATCCCTCGCCGCCGGTCCAGAGCCAGGTGAGCATGTACCCTTCCATCGGTCTTCTCTCTATCCAGCCCTTCTGAATGCTTTCTTGGCCGAACTCTTGCCCAGCGACGCATCTACCTCTCCCTCCACCTCGCCCGAGAGCACCCGCGACGGAGCACCTATCCACCACCCCATGCCCAATCCTACGGACAGCGACGACTATCCACGTCCTCGCGCAGCAGCCGCGGCTCCTGCTACCTCCCCTCCTGCCGTCCCTGGCGCCGAACCTACGATGGACCAGGCTCCGGAGAAGACTGAAGAACAGGATAAGGAGCAGCAGCGTGAGAATCGCCGTCAGCGTCGGGAGCGCGAACATGGACATGGGAAGGAGACGAGTCCTGAGGAGAGTATGAATAGGGGTTATGTTCAGGGTGAGCATCAGCAGGGGTGGTATGGGAAGGGAGGGGCTCATATGAAGGGAGTGGGTGGGGCTAGGATTGTTCAACCTGAGGGGAAGGGGTTCATGTGAAATCCTGCCTGATCATCAAGCGCGACACCGAGGTCCCCGCCCCCAACCGCCTCAGATCTGACTCAGTCTGCAACGAACCTCCGCGTCCGTCACGAACCTTCACGTCCGTCAAACCAGTTCCAACCAAATCCGCAAACTCGCAGCTCATCGCCCATCGCTCGTCTTTCACCGAATCTTCCACCACACAACACGAAAGGTCCCAGCCTCGATTGTACTTCTACTCATGAATGGCTTCTGTCCCTCTGTATCCATATCTCGTACTCGGCATTCCCGCGAATCCAGAATTTTGTCGTCCTTCTCAGGTCATGCTCACTCGCTGGGTTATCTTGCGCACGGCCCACTGTGGGACGGAAATGAAGCGGATCGCCGGCATTCATTTTTGGAACAGGAGCCAGCACGACGGGCGATTGCAGGATGACCTTGTCTTCCACCACAACGACTACGGCTTCCCGCACCATCGCGCACCGCCGCCCCCTTGGGTTCCAGCAACGACAATCATGGTCGACTACGGACTTTCCAAAACCTCAGGCCGAGCGACGGCAGCCGCGCTGGGTCGAGCTCCCGATGTCTTCCCCCCGCGCTGGTTCCGGAACCTGATGGGCTCCATCTTCTCCCCCCGAGTCGCAGGCGCCATGCCAGGTGTACTCCCCAGACTGCCTCCCTGGCTCCGCACGTTCCTCACGCTCCTCGTGATCCTCAATGTGAAGAATTTCCCTGGAGTCTGGCACATCCGGCTCTTTTGGTCGCCCATTCTGTTCCGGATGCGCGCCGTACCCGCGATCCACCCTCTCCTGCCCTGGATCAGCTCCAATGCGTACCCGACGCGCGAACCGGGAGCCGAGCCTCCGCTCAAGCTCGACTCGCTACCGTTGGCAAGGACATCTTCGATTACAAGACGACGTGGACGTTCTATGCTGATCTGGCGGATTCGGATTGGAATATGCATTTGAGCAATTCGTGCTATGCTGCAAGGTTGGACTTCGTCAGGGCGGAGCATGTGCAGACTTCTTTTGTGCTCTCGCACTTTGATGGCTGTGGTTGGGCTCTGGGGGTGAGTGATTGCAGCTGAATCTTGGACTGGATAGCAGGGATCACTTAAGCTCAATGATTGCTTCTTGATTCGAGCAGGGCACCATCTTCAACTATCACAGAGAGGTTCCCATCTTCTCCAAGTATGCGATAACGGTACAGGTCGCTGGCTGGGACAACAAATGGATGTGGGTGTCTTTGACTCGAAGGGGTGAAGCTTCTGATGTAGTGACCGTGCTGACCGAACTTTTAACTCACACTTCATCAGGTACTTGGTGGCTCGCTGGACTCCCCTCCAGACAACGTTGATGAGGAGGCCGCAGAAGTTCTCGAGCAGACCAAGCCCAAACGGTCTCTCAGCACAGTCGAAATGCGCAAATTTGCCGCAAGTGTGTTGCAGAGCCAGCGCGAGGCCGACGCAAAGGATAAAGGCAAAGGCAAGGTAGACGATGGAAGCGGCGCCGTGACACCTGAGACTCGTTCCTCGTCTGACAACACGACAGCGACGTCGAAGAAGTCGGCTCCCACGACGGTGTATGCGACTGCCGTCTCCCGCTACTGCTTCAAAGCAGGCCGCAAGACCATCCCTCCATGGTTCATCGTCGCGACTTCCGGTTTCGGACGATGGGCAAGCACACGTGAGAACTTCGAAAAAGCCGAAGCTCTACGCATTCAAACTCTCGCCGTAGCCAAGCGCGAATATGCCGCTCGGGCTGGATCTGAGTTGCCCCGCGATGGTCTCTGGGCAGGTCGTGGACACCGCAAACATGGGATTTGCAGGCTTTACGATCCTTCGAGACCGGAAGGTTCGGGTCCTTCTGATCAGCGTGGACTGGGTGCTTATCAGGATCAGGCGAGCTGGTCGATTGCGGAGTGGGAGGATAGGAGGGTGAGGGGGTTGGAAGCTTTGGAAGGGTATGGGTGTGTGTTGGCCCCACCGAGCAAGACGTTGTCTGCTGCGGCTGTTTCTGCTCTGGGCACGCCGACGGGGATGGGGACGCCGCTGGGCGCGGGGCTAGCTTGAAGTCTCCCTGTGCTCTCACCTCCCCTCTCAAAGACTCTTCTCTATTTTGATGTTTCTTTCGATTTCAGCATACTTACAGATCACGATTTTGTGTCGGGTGTTTGGCTGTGTCGACCGCCATGTGCCCGACACAATATGACCGGCCAGACACAACATACGAAGCCCAAAGCAGTCATCGAACTTAAGCATATTAGCCGCTTTCCATGACAACCCGACACAGCTCTCTGGTGCACATATTCCAGAACTTTGTAATACATTGCTGGTTACATACAATCATGCTGTAGTCAATACAAACCGTTTTCTTGACCTCGGACAGACGCTGAAGAAATCCTGACTTGACCCTCCAAGGCTCCAAGCAAGAACGCTGGAACGCCAAAGATGACAGGCTCGACACTTCCCAGCAAGCAGGCCCATTCCGGTCGAGTACACTCAAGTCTGACCGCCGCTGAGCAAGATGCACAAGCCGAGCAGGCAACAAGATCGCAGCGGAAAGAAAATCAAGCGAAGGCAACTCATGACAACTGGGAGCCCAAGAAGAAGGAGTTCGTCACATGGGCAAAGCAGCGTTACGACACAGAAGACTATCCCGAGATAGTGACCGGAACGAAGCTGCACTCTTATCTGGCGCACGAGCAAGTTGGGCGACAGACGAAACGACCTCGAAAAACGGGAGCAGCGACCGAGGATCAAACGGTCGGATACAGCACCATCGAGGCGTACACAAACGCAATCATTGATCTCTGGCAGTCGCAGGTTGATAAGGGCGTCAACAATCATGCGCATCCTCGGACGGCAGCAGTGAAGGCATTACTTCACAATGTGCAAGCGACAACAGCATCCCGGAACAAGGCTGCGTTTAAGGACAAACGCGGCGCCGCAGACGACGGATACGACGGAGAATTCTACAAGACGCTTTGCCTTCACTTCCTCCAGGATGGAAGCCCGTCAGCATGCGCTCTCTCCTTGCGCAAATCATAGGACACCAATGTTTGCTGCGTGGGATCAACATTCGGAACATTTGCCTGTCGGATTTGGAACTTGGAGAGATGCCAAACGCACTCAGTCCAGCTCGTATTCTCATCATCAAGACAAACGAGAGCAAGAAGAACCGGACAGGTCGCACAGAATACAGCGGTGCCCTGCGACACGACAATTTGCTCGTCGATCCGCACTTTGCGCTGGCCCTCTACCTCTTTCAACGAATCCAAGTCTTGGACGAGCCGTTTCCGGACCTTACAGACAACAGCACTTGGTACCACATTCATCTGCTGCGCGATAAGGACAGCGTGCTGGTGCCCATCTCGTACAACACCCACAAGAACCCAGTCTCGAAAGCGTTCAAAGCACTCGGGCTGACTGGATGCAAGAAGGTTACGCATGCTGCTCGAGGATCAGGAGCTCGCGAGGCGGAACTTCTCGAGGTGTCCAGTGCAGATATTGAGCGACTCGGGGATGGAAAGCTTCGGATGCGATGACCCAGTCGTACCTCACGCACTTGCCCGTTAGAGCACTTCGAGCAATGAGCGGATTCAGTCCAAGCGGAGGGACGTACTATCTTGCTCGGGACACCCTCGAGCCTCCTCAAGACCTTCAGAAGCAGATATTTCCCGAGGTCGAACATTGGCAAGCACGCATAGACAACAAAGAGATCAGCACCAGCGGTGGCGCCGACAAGTTCCTTACCCTTCTTCGTCATCTGCGCCGAGTTATCCTCCAAGATGCACCCAGCCTCGTCTCCATCAGCCCAGCTCATCCGGTCCTCCAACACAAGCTCTTTCGATCCACCTCATTTACGGCATGGTCTAAGCAGCAAAAGATCTACCTCGATCAGCACAAGCAGCCCACCGAACTTTCGCTCCAATGCGTTGTTCCCACCATCAGCGATAAACTTGAGACGATTGCGCAGCAGCAAAGCGTCATCCAGCAGCAGCTTGCGCGCTTCCAGGAGGAGAAGAGCGTAAATGAGGAGTCTTCGCGTCGCCGAGATGAGGCGATCATGTATGAGATACAACGGCACAATGCAGCAATCCTCAGACTCCAAGCGGCACCTGCTTCTGCCTTTCTTCCTCCAATCTCCTCGACCTCCACCACCACTACGACGCGCTTGTCGGGAAACAGCCACAATGAGCCAACCAGTCCCAGCAGCAGCCCCTTGCACTACCCGCACCACCCTCAGCGCCTCACGAGTTCTCTTCTTCCTTGCCGTCCAACCCTTTCTCTTCCACATCATTGGCGCGGGAAGCCACGGATTGTAGCGCGGAAGAGGCGGCTACGCACGAGCTCAATGGGTCGGTGAGAACAGTGGCGCATGCATGGGAGGAGTGGGACGTGGGATGGGAAGGCGGACCTTCACTCAGGTCGCTTGAGAAGCGGTTTGGTACAGCTTGGTGTGGTGGAGCGGCTTCGGCCAAGCGGAGGGCATTCTTGCGTCGTATGGTGGTCATCAATGCTGTGGAAAAGAGAGAAAGTGGAACGGTCGAAGCCGCAGTTCAACGCCTTCAGCGGCAAATGGGAACTCATTCACTAGACTGGCTGCGTAAACAGCTCGAGAAGAAGTAGCATGGAGTAGCATGAGGTGCGTTCTCTTCCTTCCTCCACAGGCATACCGCAGACTACTGACATCACACTCTCCCTCCGCCCAGGCTCTCGCTCTCTCCGCTCGCTTTGTTCCGTCCCGTCCTGTCTCTGTGCGCTTCCCTTGCCCGTCTTCTGCGCCTTTACACCACTTCCGCTCTGCCGTCTGCGCTCGTCTGCGCTTCTGCGCCTCTCAGCTCTGTTCGTCCGCTCGCCCGACTGCGCCCGTCTTGCTCGCTCCTCTTTGGTTGGTCCGGTCCCTCCACGCCTTTCTGCCTCTCTTTCCCCTTCGGTCGGTTACTCAGTCACTTGGTCCGTGATCTCTCTGCGCCTCTCTGTTGGCTGCGCCTCTCTGTTGGCCCGTCTGCGTGCGCGCGCGCCCTTCTCGCTCGCTCGTTCTGCCTTGGTCCGTGCGTGGTCCGTCTGTCTGCGCTGATAACGTGAGTCCAATCCGTTTCCCTACCTCCTCAATCCCTCCCTTCCTTCTTATTCGCTCGCTGACAGTCAGTCATCTCTTTCCCACACCTTACTCTTCACCCCGTTTCGCTCTTGTTCCGACACCGACAGAGCGGATGCGCATTGCCTAGTGCGCAACGAGAAAGTGAGCGTTGAAGGTGCTTCCGTTGGTGCTCTCTACGTCTCTAGTCTTGTCTTGTTTTGGGCGATTAGCTGACACTGTTCTTATTGCCTTTCTGATCTAGAAGTACATCTCTGTGCATCTCTCCAGTCTCTTCTCTTCTCGCTCCGCCCGTCCGTCCTCCTCCTCTCTCTCGTTCCGTTCCGTCCCGTCCTCACCAGCATCAGCAGCGCAGCAGCATCAGCAGCAGCGTAGCATCAGCTGAGAGTCGATCAGCACCCACCAGTGCTCTTGTCCTTGCTCTGCCCTCTGCTGTCCTTGCTCTCGCTCAGCTTGCCGGCAGCTGCGCCCTGCGCTCCTTTTGTCAGCCAGCTGAGCACCAGTACCACAGTGAGCCGCCCTTCCAGAGTGCCCTAAGCCCACAAGCACATCCGTTCTGACTTTCATCTCCATCTCCTCCTACCCTCCTCCTTCTCATATCAGCAGCAGCATCATATCAGCAGCCCCTCCTTCTCCTGCCGATGCGCCTTCGTCCGTCTTCTGCCGCCCTCGTCTTCCCTTCGTCTTCCTCCGCCCGCGCGTCTCGTCTTCTGCCGCCCTCGTCTTTCTCCGCCTGCGCGTCGTCCTCCGTTTGCGCGCTGTGCGTCTTGTTCTTTCCGTCACGCGTGCTCGTCTTCCTGCCCGCCTCTCTCCGTCCCTCGTGTCTTCTTCCTTGTCTCGTTGCGCCCGTCGCCCCGTCCCTCTCCGTCCGTGCTGCGTCTCTCTGCCGCTGCTCTGCCCGCTATCATCGCCCGCGTGGCGCGCCAAGTGAGTACCAGCCCCAGCCCCAAAGCATATGTGCATTTCTTTCTATTCATTGCTGACATTCAGTGTTTTCCTCTCTCCCTCTTTCTTTTCTGTGAGGAGGCATCTGATAAGAGAAAGGAGGTATGTTCGTTCGTTGTGCTCGATGATTATTGATACGACCATCAATTGGCTGAACGCGCCAGTCTCCTTCCTCACTTCACTTCCCTCACTTCAGCATTTTTCCTCTTCCGTCTTCCTTCTTCTCTTGGTCTTCTGTTGGTCTCTTGTCTCATGTCTGCGCTCCTACTTCTACTTCATCGGTCACCTTGAAGCTTCTTCCCTTTATTTTCCTCCTTTACTTTCCTTAATCCTTTCCTTCTTCTCTTGTACCTTATGTAGCTCCTTGTGCAACAATGTATCTTCTGCTGTCATGCATGTATCTTCTGTTGGTTGTTCTCTTTCTGAGGCCTGAGCGAGAAGATCGAGGGTTGAAATTGCGACGATGATGAATGCGACGCGCATGGATGAAAGAAACTGAGTCGCTGAGAGTGAGAGAGAGTGAAGAGGGAGTAGTCCGATGGGATAGATGGATCCCAACGAAAAGAAAGAGAGTGTTGCTGGCGATTTTGAGTGAGGCAAATGACAATCTGCAATCGAATTGCGAGGGGCAGAGTGAAATCGAGTGTACAGTCCATTCAGCGAGTGTAGTGTGTACGGTCCTGTTCATCACGCGAAGGACTGAGGGTGAGAGACAGGGAGAACCCCATTGCAACCGAGCCAGCCTGACATGCCTGGAAAAAGAGCAATCGAAGTGTCTGCATTACTGTGCTGCGATTTGTATATGGGGCCAGCAGGCAGCAGATTGTTGTAAATTGCTAGGTAGCCCGGGCTACTCACCTGTGTGGTTGGCGATAGCCGCGGGGCCCGCGAACTCGACCTCGAGCTCAAGCTCAGCTGTGAGAGATTGAGCTGGCTGTTCAGAGTGAGGTACAACTGCAGTAGGAGGACGAGCTCGGAAGCGTCGAACGACTACGTGCAGCTAACCTACAGCAATCTGAAAGCCAGTCAACCTAACAGAGGCTGAGAGAGAGAGAGAGGGAGGAGGTGCTCTTCACTTGATGACCTTGAGAACAAGGTCGAAGATGGCAGGGATGTGGTTGTTGGATTGAGGAAGGAAAGTGAAGAGAGCAGTGCTTATATACAGATGCTCGGAGGGTTTCGTGGAAGAGTGAAAAAACGAAGAAGAGAAAAATGGAACCGTTGCGCAATGATTCTGCAGCAGTCACAGGTCAAAGGACTGAGAAAATGTGGAGGGAAAATTTTCTGCCGTGGGAAAGAGGAAATGCATTTGATCGATCACCGATCGATCGGGTGATCACAGTGATCATGGGTGATCATGATCATGATCATGATCATGACCAAAGGTCGTGGGAAGATCAAGGTCCGAGATGATCATGTGATCATGATCATGGGTGATCATATGATCATGATCAAATAAGATCATGAGATCAGGTGCGATAAGATCGCAATCACGTGGTGGATGCCATAGATGGTCCATAGGACATATCTTCAACACTCCCTCTCAGACAACGCGTGGTTGCTGCAGTCGAGGGAGGGCCGTCAGGCACGAGCTGCGAGGTCGATGAGACCAAGGCTAGCGCGGTGCTTTACGAAGACGGGCGTAGGCGTAGGCTTTGTCAGGATGTCGGCCGCCTGCTCTGCCGTGCCAATGTACTGAAGCTTGACCGCACCCTCCTCCACTTGCCAGCGGACAAAGTGGTATCGAAGGTCGATATGCTTGGTACGTCGGTGCCAACCTGGGTTCTGAGCAAGGGCGATTGAGCCCTGGTTGTCACCGTGAAGGACAATGCGAACCGCATCTGGAGCGCTCTGGTCGTAGGCCAGGACGGCAGTACGGAGCCAGATGGCGTCCTTGATGGCCTCGGTGAGGGCGACGTATTCCGACTCAGTCGAGGACAGAGAGACGCAGTGCTGCCGAAGGGATCCCCAGCTTACGGTAGCACCGTAAAGCTTGAAGACGTAGCCGGACTGGGATCGACGATCTTCGACATTTCCAGCCCAATCAGCGTCTGAGTACCCAACAAGCTCGGGCTCACCGTCAACCTTGACGGGCGCGAGGACCAGCGCTAAGTCCCGAGTAGCCTTGACATTGCGAAGTACTCGCTTGGCGTACTTGAGGTGCTCCTCCGTTGGTGCTCCGCAAAAACGAGAGAGGGCGCTGACACCGTAGCCGAGGTCCAGCCTGGTGCAAATGTAGAGCCACATCAAGCATCCTACGAGGGCCTGGTAGAGCTTGGTGTCTTCAGGGCAAAGAGGAACTCCCTCTGGAACGAGCTTCGTTCCGACCGCAATCGGAGTTGACTCCGGGCGACAGTCTGCCATGTCAAATCGCTCAAGGACAGTGTCGATATAGTGACCTTGGCTTAGGGCGAAGCCATTGTCGACCTTCTCGATCTTGACTCCGAGGACAGAGCTGACAGGACCAATGTCAGTCATCCTGTATGACGCCTTAAGGCCGTCACGGACGGAGTCGATGATCTTCTGCGTCTTCGCAGCGATCAGAAAATCGTCGACGTACACGAAGACGATGGTGCGTGAACCGCCAGGTTCGATGCGCACAAAGATGCCCCAGTCGGCATCACTATGGGTGAAGTCGAGCGCCGAGAGCTTGGCGACGACGTCCAGCCACCAGAGGCGGGCTGACTGCTTGAAACCGTAGAGGCCCTTGCGGACAAGCAGTCCAGTTGCCTTGGGATTCTTCTTCTCCCATCCCTCAGGAAAACTGATGTAGAGGACCCGATCCATTTCGGGATTGAGGAAAGCAGTCTCGGCGTCCATCTGCCAGACAATGCAGTCATGGACAGCAGCCTCGACGAAGAAGATCCTAAGGCTGGTCATACGTCCAACCGGAGCGTATGTCTCGTCGTAGTCGATACCGTAGCGCTGAGTAAATCCGCGCCCGACGAGACGAGCCTTGTGCTTGACGAAGTTGCCATCGGCATCTCGTTTCGTCTTGCACACCCACTTAGTGGAGACAACCTTGGCGCCGGGAGGGAGGACCACCTCCTCCAGCGTCTTGTTGTTGATGAGCGAAGTGAGCTCGCTATCGAAAGCTTTTGTCCACTCATGTCGCTCAGGACTCGACATCGCCTCGCCATAGCTGGTCGGGTCGTTGTCGATGATGGCCACCTTGCACAAGAAACCTTCGTATTGTTGAACAAAGGCAGTGTAGGTCTCGTGGAAGCGAGCGGACCGCTGACCACGGCCAGGACGGACTGATCGACGAACGCCTTGAGCCTGAACAGCTGGAATAGGCAGCTCAATCCCCTCCTCGGGCTCACGGCGTTTGCGACCACGAGGGAGAGGAGGTAGATCGGCAACGTCGTCACGGCATCGTCTTGAGCCGGAACGTCATCATCGACGTCGTCGGACTCCCCGTCGGACTCGGGGAGCTCGGAGAAGCGGGGATCGACTCCAATCTCGACAACGTCGGGAGGATTGGAGATCAAGGTCACCTTGTTGGAGACCTTGGGGCCAAAGGACACATTCCGGGAGAAGACAATCTTCCCGGTGGCCTCGTTGTAGACTCCCCACCCGCTACGATCCGTCGGCCAACTGACCATAATGCCCCTCCAGGCCTTCGGGGTGGTCAGATTGATTTGGTGCGATCGGCGGCCGGAACGTGGACCCAGCATGGAGAACCAAATGCTTGAGCCTTGCCAAGGGAGGGCTTACGCTTGTGCACCCATTCCCAAACCGTTCGACCGTCATCGACCATGGTGAGCTTCATAAGCAGCACCGCAGCGAATAACATCGCATGTCCCCACCACTGCACAGCCAGACCACTACTGTGGAGCATGGCAGCCGTCATCTCCTTGAGAGTCCGGTTCTTGCGCTCAGCAACGCCGTTGAGTTCGGGCGTGTGAGGTGTGGTGATGTGTTGGACAATGCCCTGAGAGGCGGTCCAGGTCGACATATGCTTGTTGACGTACTCGCCACCGCCGTCGGTGCGGATGACTTGTACTTTGGTCCCGAAAGCCCTCTCGCAGAGCTTGACGAACTCCACGAGGCGGTGGAACACCTCGGCCTTGGATCGAAGGAGGTCTACCTTCGTCCACTTGGTGTACTCGTCCGTGAAGGTCGCGTAGTACTTGTAGCCACCGAAAGCGACTACCAAGGGACCGCCAACATCTGTGACGATGATTTCCCCTGGCTCCGTAGCGCGGAGAGGGGAATCCTTGAAAGGACGACGAGTGGCCTTGGTAGCTTCGCAGCTGTCGCACCAAGGCTGTTCGTTCATGCATCCGGGCACCGAGGGCAGGTGTCCGGACTTGATCAGTTTCCTGATCGTACTGAAGGCCAGATGTCCGAGACGGACATGAATGTCGAGGAACGGAGAGTTCTTGACGACCTGGGCGGGAGCGAGGAGAGCCGAAGACGTTGCTGAGGGAGCCGAAGGCTCAACCTGCAGCACGAGCCATCGGGCTCGACCACGCTTCGTCAATGGCATACGCCAAGACGAATTGTCCCTGTGCTGGAGGAAAGCGGTGTCGTCCTGCTCGACCACCTTGATCCAGCCACGCTCCCTCAGGAGCTCCTCTGAAAGGAGGTTGACACCGCACCGGGCAAAAGAACGACATCCTTGGAAGGTGATGCGCCTGCCCGAGGCCAGAAGGCCGGTGACGTCTCCGATAAGGTCGGAGGTCTTCTTGGAGCCCACGTCTTGAAGGACAAGGGCTTGCTGGGCTTCCGAGCGTTGACGAGGAGGTCCACTCTATCAACGATGTGCTGCGACGCACCCGAGTCGACCATGAACGGGACAAGGGTCGACGACGGAGACGCAGCGAGGACGTCGGACTCGGGCTCGAGAATTGGAGCGAGCATGTCGTCCGCATCAGGGTAGGCCGCATAGGCCTTGGCCTTACCCTTGCCCGAGGAGGACTGTCGGGGCTTAGTGCACTGAGGTTGTGCATGCCCGGGCTGGTGGCAGTTCCAGCAGATGACTTCGCCTGGCCCGTGTTGACTGGCCACCGGGCAGTCGGGCCGAACGTGGTCGCGACCACCGCAGCCGTAGCAAAGAAGCCGCTTGCTGCTCGACGAAGTTTGAGGGGCACGGCCACCGGAAATAGCCTTGGAAGAGGATGGCGAAGGGTAGGACTTGCCCTTGCCGTGACTGGGACCAGATTTGCCGCCGTGCGTCTTCTTGGCGACCCCCCTGATCTTGACGGTCGTACGGTGGCCGCCATGGCCATGGTGTCCATGAACGCTGGGCAGAGGACTTGCGTCCAGCGTCCTCCTCGTTGTAGAGCCGGACAAGACGAAGGAAGGTCTGTTCGTCTTTGTCCAGGCGACGCCATTCCCTGGTGATGCCGATGAGTCGTGCGGGAGGGTGTCGAAAACTTGGAGCACTTCTCCCTGTCACACGGCCCCAGGACAGGCCAGCCGCATCCGCCTCCGCCACGATCTCCATGAACCTTTCAAGGTGCTTGACCATATCACCGCCCTCCTCGAGGAAGAGGTTGGCCAAGTTCCGGTTGATGGTGTTGATGTGGTCCGGTGTGGTGAGGTCGTTGAGGACCGTCAAGAGCTCCCACATACCGGTGGACGAGGTCTCGTGCCGTAGGAGGCCGGAGTAGGCGCCGCCAGTGGTTCGGCGGATCAGGGACATGGCTTTGGCGTCCCTGTCCTTCCATGACTCGACGAGGCGGAAGTCAGTGGAGGTTGGAGAGGGAGGGAGCGTAGGACACAGCTCCTTCCCGCGGACGATTTCGAGGGCACGGATGCCGACGAGGACGGGCTCCAGCTTCTCTCGCCATGCGAAGAAGGTCTCGACGCTGGTGCAGATAGGCACCGTGGCGATGGAAGAGGACGCGCCGTCGTCCTCATTGCTGATGTAGCGAAGGACATCTTGATGAGGAGGAGGACGAAAAATTGTTGTTGTTGAGGACGAGGGCTGAATAGCCGAAGGGCGAAGAGCGAGGACGAAGAGGACTTGTAGTCTTGGTAAGACTCTGTGTGGTTTGACCAGGTGCACGTGGAGAACCAGCAGTGACACCGAAGGACAGGGTCAAGGACGAGGTCGACGAGGACGCAGTCGACGAGGACGAGGACGAGGTGGAGATCGACAAGGACGAGGTCGACGAGGACGAGGACAAGTTGGAAGTCGACAAGGACGTGGTCGACGAGGACGAGGACGAGGTGGAGGTCGACAAGGACGTGGTCGACAAGGTCAAGGACGAGGACGAAAGATAAGGAAGAGCAAAGAAAGAGAGCTAGTCAGACTCTTAATCTGTTGTAAATTGCTAGGTAGCCCGGGCTACTCACCTGTGTGGTTGGCGATAGCCGCGGGGCCCGCGAACTCGACCTCGAGCTCAAGCTCAGCTGTGAGAGATTGAGCTGGCTGTTCAAAGTGAGGTACAACTGCAGTAGGAGGACGAGCTCGGAAGCGTCGAACGACTACGTGCAGCTAACCTACAGCAATCTGAAAGCCAGTCAACCTAACAGAGGCTGAGAGAGAGAGAGAGGGAGGAGGTGCTCTTCACTTGATGACCTTGAGAACAAGGTCGAAGATGGCAGGGATGTGGTTGTTGGATTGAGGAAGGAAAGTGAAGAGAGCAGTGCTTATATACAGATGCTCGGAGGGTTTCGTGGAAGAGTGAAAAAACGAAGAAGAGAAAAATGGAACCGTTGCGCAATGATTCTGCAGCAGTCACAGGTCAAAGGACTGAGAAAATGTGGAGGGAAAATTTTCTGCCGTGGGAAAGAGGAAATGCATTTGATCGATCACCGATCGATCGGGTGATCACAGTGATCATGGGTGATCATGATCATGATCATGATCATGACCAAAGGTCGTGGGAAGATCAAGGTCCGAGATGATCATGTGATCATGATCATGGGTGATCATATGATCATGATCAAATAAGATCATGAGATCAGGTGCGATAAGATCGCAATCACGTGGTGGATGCCATAGATGGTCCATAGGACATATCTTCAACACAGATGTGAGAATGAGAGGAAAGGGACGAGGAGAAAAGACAGACGAAGCTGTGAGCAGTCAGCAGACACGGGACACGGACAGGGAAGAAAGACACAGGGAGAAGGACTCATAGATCAGTGGATTCGGGAGACAAGAGAGCTTGAGAAACAAGATAGATCAGCGAAGAAATAAGGAGAAGGGAGCAAGAGATGAGAAGAGATGAGAGAGTCAATGGTCAGCCATCGTCAGCTGCCGCCTGCGGGCCTGTGGCCACAAGAGCTAGGTACACGGGCAAAGAAGCAAAGAGGGAAGATATAGGAGAAGAAGAATAGTAGTTAACGAGCTTCGACGGATGAGAGGGAAGTCAGCAAGACAGCAGGGAGGTCTTGTCAGTTGTCAGGGAGTAGCCAGTAGGGAATAGGGATAGCAGTGCAGTAACACGTCTGTGCGGGTGCCTATCTGTGCGGGTGCCTATCGCTTCAAGCAGGCAGCAAGCGGTTAGCGGTCAACATCCCAGCAGGATACTCTCTCA
>MAPW01000240.1:0-29349 GCA_001689995.1 Tilletia indica
TGTGACATAAGTCAGTTTTCGGGCAATGTAGGACGAGCTTGACGGTGTTGAATGAGTGGGACAGTCGGTCATGCGACCACTGAAGGAGATCGGGGCGAGGATCTCCGGACTGCGACCCATCAGTCCCCTCCACACCCACGAACATCCTCCTCCCCTTTCCTCCCAGTGTACATCCCTACTCTCCTCACCCCAATCACGTTTCTCTTGGTGCTGGCTTAATTCAGTCCGGTTGTGAGCCTATCGGTGCCGCATCGAGCATCATGGCCATATCGAGAGTGCTATCGGCGGCTGTAGGAACCCATTTTTGTATATCCCATAATCTACATGCTGCCATACTGAGCTCGTCCCTTCTATTCCATCATGCTTTACTCTTATCGTTTACTGTTGAACACAGGAAACGACTTTGTTGAATGGCACGTTTGCAATCGTTATAAATAATTTTTACCCTCAATGATGATAAAATGGCATGTTATCTTATTTTTCAAATATTATTCAAGAAACGGCAGCATAGTAATAAAGCCTGTTATTCCCAGCCGAGATTCATTGTGCTATATAACCTTGGAGAAACTGTAATAACATCGTGATTACATATTTGAATGATCGATAAATAAAAACTATCATGTGCTTGACTTATTTATTCTCAATAACATCAAATACTGAAATTTATTTTATGGCCCAAAACAAATGCGCGCAGCGAGGTTTCTCGACTGCGCACGCAAGTTCAGTATCGCACTATGCTGCATTGATTAGGTACATGATTCCCCCTGGATGCGTTCAAGCAACACCATGCCTCGATGTGGACGCGACCAGCACCGAAGTGAGAGCAGCGGTCGATACTTCTGCTTATATTACATAAAGAGGCGCTCGCATCCTTTCGCTCCTTCACCTTCCTCAACCTCTCTCCCTCGTCAGATGGAAGGAGACGGTCAATGATAACAGGTGGTCGGACAGTGGCGGTGGGTGGCTGGGGGAATAATAAATAACGGTGGTTGGGCATCATTAAACCAGGGCAATTCCACGGTTGGGTGGTGGCGTCGGGCGGTTGGGCAAATTAAAAAGAAGTTTATTGACGGTTGGGCGGTATTAAACCAGTGAAAGGCCATGGTTTGGCTGTGGCTTCGGCCGGTTGGGCAACTCATTAAGGCTCGGATATTAACTCTTCCGACGGTGGGGCACGTTGTATTCAAAACTTTGCGGTGGCGTTTTACAACCATATTACAAAACTTGGTTGGGCAGCAAATTTGCGCCACTTTTTACGGTCGGGCTTAGAAAAATTTGTAGTGGACCTGATTTCCCCACAGTTGGGCAGCTTTGTCCGAAAATCTGCAGCAGGCACTGGAGCAGTGTCCCCGCATTCACAATCAAAACCAGTGTCTGGGCATATGGTTAGAAAGCATCACGCCCACGAGTCACAAGCACAAAAATCAGTCGGACACCACGACCACAAGATCCATCCACGCCTCAGCTTCCAGTAGCATATAAATTCAAGATGGTAGAGCAGCTCCATGAGCTTCGGGAACCAAAGGATATCCTGCGACAACATGATTTTGCAGTAAATTTTTTTCTAGCAGCGTTCAGGTGCACAGCTTGTAAAACAACGTTTGACTCACAACGCTCCGCCATAGAGAGGCACATCGAACGGTCTCCAGCTCACATCAATAGCACGCAGTTTCTTGCTTGTCGATTACTGCTGCTGGCCAACATATAGCCAATATGAAATGAGACCTACGTGTCACAATCATCTAACCTTCTCATTTCTCATGTACCTTGTTTTGATGCAGGTCGGCCGCTGCCGTGCTGCAACCTATTCTTGCAGCATTCGAGGCGTACAAGACTGCTGGCCTTGTTTTCAGCTCTCTGGACAGTCTGTCCGAAGCGGAGGCCGGAAAATGGTGCAGGGACTGCCGGTCTGCAACATATTCTCGTGCTAGGAATGTGGGGGAAATGTTGCCAGGGCTACACAGGATGTGGATTTGCATCGGCTTCTGATGCATGGGGGTGAAGGCGCGACAATCCCAACCCAAATCCAAGGCTGGACCTCGACCTCGAAACAATTTGAAGGATCCAACGCCCGCCGCTCCGACTTCCTTCTTGCCTCATCGACATGTCACCCATCCAGCTCGACGTTTTCAAGGAGATGGTCGCCTTCGACAACAACCACTTTTTTTTCGACGCCGACTTACCGCAGCCTCCGTATCCTACGAAAACAATGCCACTTTGATGTTTACTATTGACTGCGTTTGGCCGTCTGCTTCGGATTGGGTAGGGTCAAGGTGGATGGGTGGATCGTTGATTGTCTCTGAGGTGCTGCTGGAAGAAGAGAAAAGAACGATGGGGAAGATTTCTGTTCGAAGCCACCACTACGACCATAGTTCCGCACGCTTACCAGGACAATCCGACATCACGACCACACAACATCCACCCCTTAACACCACATTCAGGATGTCCGAGCAGTTGCATGAGCTCCAGGAAGCAAAGGAGATCCTGCCGCAACATTCTTTCACGGTCAAATTTCTTCCAGCAGCGTTGATTTGTACAGTTTGTCAAACAACGCTTGAACCTTACCGCTCCGCCATAGAGCGACACATCCAGCGCTCTCAAGCTCACATCAACGGTACGTTGTCTCTTGCTTGTGGATTGCTGCTGCTGGCCAACATAGCCGATATAAAATAAGACGGGTAATCATCTCACATTCTTCATACCTTGTTTTGATGCAGATCGGCCCGCTGCCGAGCAGCAGTCCATCTTAACAGCGTTCGAGGCCTATAAGACTGCAGGGTTCGGTTTCGCCTCTCTTGACAATTTGGCCGCAGCTGAGGCCGGAACGAGGGTGGAGGGACTGCCGGTATGCAACGGGTTCTCGTGCTCGGACTGAGGGGAAATCGCGAGGGCTGCAGAGGATCTGGATTTGCATCGGCTTCTGATCCATGGGGATGAAGGCGCGACAATCCCGACCCAAATTCAAGGCTGGACTTCAACCTCAAGAACGATTTGGAGGTAACCAACGCCCGCTTCCCTCACTTCCTGCTCGCATCATCAACCTATCGCCCATCAAGCTCGGCGTTTTGAAGGCCATGATCGCCTTCGACAATCACGACTTTTTTTTCGACACGAACTTTAACGAAGCCTTCGCCTCCTACGAATTCCTCGCTCAAATGCAAGAGGCCAGGAAGATGCTCCTGGATGCGACAACAAGCTTTTCTCTGGAGCTCAACGACAAGATCGGACACCTGCCCGCTGAGCATGCCGAGTTCAACAACACGTCTTGCTTAGAAGCAGACACAGCTTCTCACGTCAAACAGGCTGCTACCATACTGGGACGTCTTCTCTTTGCTGCAGTGATCTGGTGGAGGGCTCGGGTCGTTTGTTTGGCGGCGCCGGCAATTGCCAGGCCGCCAGTTGTTGGGCGCCTTGGAAGCCTTGCTTAATTCCACGAAACGCCCGGCCCAGACGTGCTGAGGGCTTCCAGGCAGCTCGACGTGGCGCTAAACGAGGGAATCGGGGCTCCAGCGTATGACCTCAAGCCTGTCATTGCCAATCTTGTAAAGGCACTCGCTACCGATTCTTCTCCCACCTCCGACCTCCCTCATGCTATACTTGACATCTGCAATCACGGAGACCCTAACCCTTCCGTCCGCTGTGCTTCGGATGGGCAGTCATGGAGCACGAAAATATTTCTTCGATTTCAAAACTTGAAAAATACCGAGGACTGCTGCGGCTAAACCGCGACGGCGGCGCAGTAGCCCGGCTTATTCCTTAGCACGATGTCGCTCGAGACCTGACCGGAAACGACGGCAACAAGCGCCGGCATCCTAACACTTAAAACTTCGCCTTTCTCTTCACTGTCCCTCAATGGTTTTATTACCACGTATGTTTGTGCTCCCTGTGTCATCGTCCGTCTACTGTACATCTAAAGCAAGCCGAATGGCGAACGTTCTTATCTTAATATTATCTAGAAATATCTTCCGATGCGCTTAAGACAGGATTTGAAAAGGCACTTGGGAGCAATGCATAAATTAAACTTCAAAAATTATAGTGAGTACGGTATGTTGCGTCTGTTGACAGCAGAGGTCGGCACGAGTATGGGTAAACATTGGGTATACCCAATACTGTACCTAAGGACTTGGGTACAGTCTTGGGTATGAGCTGTCAGATACCCAAGTTTCGAATACTTGAGTATTACTTGAGTAATACTCGCCATACCCAAGATGTACCCAAGAATGTACCCATCCCTTTTTCATTTGATGTTTTCATTTTATGCAACAAAAAAATTTCATTCACTTCTTCAGCCTGATGGTCACGGTTATCACTATAGTGATGACATAATGGCATGTTACAGCTGTAGTAATCATGTAGTTACAACTATAGTGACAGCATAGTGACATGTTACAACTATAGTGACAGCATAGTTACAACTATGGATAACACAATTACAACTATAGTGAATCAGAACCGCCAGAGCCCAGAGAACGTATTACGTAATGCTGACTATCGAAAAATACGCGCGAGTATACCCAAGTAATACTTGGGTAAATTAATGTCATTACGTAATCCTGACTAAACAAAATACTCGCGAGTATACTTAAGTAATACTTGGGTATACTCGCGAGTATGAGTATCGATCTCGTCGGAAAAAATACTTGTACCCAAGAGTACAGTATCGGGGGTCAAATACCCAAGACTGTACCCATGCCGACCTCTGGTTGACAGAAAGGCACCTGTCGCTCAAAATGAATTTAGATCATCAATGGCGAAGGGGTACAGGGTATTAGCCGACTCTGCTCCAATACTGCTCCGCATATAATAATCGGTGACGGCCCGGGTGCCACCTGTCCTCGCCAGCGCGGCCTTTGGGCCTCTGACGACGAAAACCTGGAAGTTGTATTTTCATTCAAGTTCAAATTGTGTAACACAACGCTTGCGACCTTATATGCTCCTCTTAATCACGTATTTAAGTTGTACTTCTTACTGTATGGGTAACCAAATCTGATTCAATTCCTCTTTGATTTATTTTGTTTTATTTTTTATTTCTTATTTTTGTACAGATAACAGAATACTGCAGATCGACATCCGAGCCCATTTCTAATGCGCCTCCGTCCTGCTTTCACTTCACTGGGAGATTCCATTCATTCTACGAAAATCTCGACGGGCAATCATCAGGGCCGGCACATTCTCATCTTTGGCTGCGGTATCATGTGCCTAGCTGTCGCAACTCGCAAATGCCTGTGTCGAACATCCGGTCCAGAACGGAGCGCAAACTACATTTCTGGAGGAAGCAGATATCGCCCCTGATGCGTCATCTCAAAGTAATGGCTTCTTGTCAAGCGGTAGCTTTTGTTACCAGAAGGATTAGCTGCAAGCAATGGCGGGATTGTCGTGCTGGTACCGTGAGCAGCCTGCGATTCGGTATGGAGGTGATTTAAGGTGGGGCTATCGCAAGGCTGATGTGATTCGAATATCACGCTCCTTTCTTGATGGGAAGCATTCTGATTTGGACAATCATTACAGGCATTTACTTTGATCGTCTCGGACAAGCGCATCAAGTCGAATGAGTGCCGGGCCCGCCATGACTCAACCCTGCAACGAGAATTTCACGGGCGGGATTACACTCTCACGAGCGCGAGACAACGCAAATACGCCCAAGAAAACTATGGGCCTTCCTTCTGGAGAGTCTGAGGGTACTGAAGGAGTCAACATCCGTCTCTCCACAGGCCACAGCCCTTCTCGACATCACCAAAAGCTCGAATGGACGAGGCTTTAAAAGTTGACGGGGGCCCGCCAAGCAAGATAAGCGCCAAAAAAGATGGCAGTAAGGGCGGTAACTGTGCTGTCGCTCTGGCCGGGAAGCCGCTGACCCAACGTTCATCAATCGTAACCGGTTTGAACAATTCTGAAAATTTCTATTGAAGCCTTCGATGACTTGTGCGATAATTTGGGGTTCGGGCACGCTTGAGGTGCTAGAGATCGTCATAATCTGCGATTGGAACCGTGGGCAGACATCGGCCTGGCGGGTGCATTAAAACTATTCAGTTGTTCATCGCAAGCAAAATCGTTGTCTCCGCGCGTTCCTTCACTGTCTTTTGCTTCAGCATCGGCCGGATCTCGTCAAACCGGTATGGATACGTGCGTCCATTTTTGGACCTGGATCTCGACTTCCGGGCCTTTTATTCCGTGGTGTTCAAGTTGGTGCATGGAAGTTGAATGCGGATGACGAGCCACAGAACAGACAGGGACCCAAAGACCGTCTCATCGTGGTGCCGTGCTCGTCGTACTGTAATCAAAATCCATCATGCACTATGTAACACAGCGAGATGATCAGTTCATCTGCGGGAAATGTAAATGAATTCCGGAATTCCAGAACAACTACGGCCTGGGCCAGGGGATTGTAAGGATTTGAGAGAATGAAGTGAAAATTCAGAGGCGCTGCCTCTTGCGGGAAACATCGTCCTGGTAGGCGTTTCGACCGTGCGGCCAAAACGAATCTTCTCTGACTCCTGGATGTTGAGCTCCGAAGCACTGCCGTTATGACCTCGGATGTGTAATAGGAGCGTTATACCGACAGCCAAAATGACGTGCCCGGCGGTGAGGAGAAACCGAGGATCCTGGTTGTCAGCTGTCACTACCCGTAGCATGTGCCCGAAGGCTTCTCCAAGCCGCTTATTGTGAACTCCGGCCGCGACCAGGTGGAAAACCGCTCGTTTCCCGATTTCCAGCAGTTCCGGCGCAGCTTTTTCCGAGCTGCGGGTTCCTTGAGGGTGTCGTCGAGATTCTTCTCAGCTTCGAACGATGGGTCTTCTGAGTCGAAGGATTCACCGAGCTGTCCGAAGTGGACAACGGCCTCCATTCGCAAAGCATTCGTCACCTCCCTACACGTCGCACGGGCACTTCATACCAGGTAAGTGCCGAAGCAGATGGCAGCTAGGGCTGTCACGGCGCTGTCGATGTGACCCGGGGTATCCGACCCAGTACTGATAGCCTTGATTTTAAACCTGGACCTGCATCCCTTCCATTCCGAGGTCTTGAAGACTTGGAGTTGATGAGTCGAAACTGAATGAGTATTACGGCCCGCAAACGCGCAACCAGATTCACTGCAAGCGAAGCCGGAAATCGTTCTTCTTTAAAAAGAAAATTGAAACGCAGCTACCAATTGCCCGCTACGATTTACTACAAGCATGTGAGGCCAAGGCATGTGAGGCCAAGGTATATATGGAGATGAACGACTGAAAGTGTATTAATGGGAAGAAATTAAGAAGGAGAGCTGAGAAATTGCCTGTGATATGCAGATTGCAGCCCGAGACAGAATATCATGTAGCGAACGACATGTGACGCCCACGACCTCTACGACGGCCTGGTCACGTCCCCACAACATCATCTCCCAACAACTCACCACACTGATCTCCTGCCTCTTTCTCGTTGTCGTTCTGATTGTCCAGAACCTTCCCCAACAATCATTTTCCTCTTCTCAGCCCCTTGAGCATCGGCACAAGCCTGTTTCCTCCTGCCTGTATCTAGAGACCTCCAAGAGACTATACTTCTATCACATCTTCTATTTCCTCTTCTCTCTCTGATTTTATCGCCCCTACCGTTTCCCCTTTGCTTCCTTCATTTCACCACGTGTTCCATTTCCTTTCTTTCCCTTTAAATCATCACACCCCTTCTTTCCCCTGTCTGAAATCTTCAACCCCTCATAAAGGGGCCTGGCTCCGGCTGCCGCCCCCTCTTTCACTTGCTACCACTTATGACCTATCAGTGTTGATTATCGTCTTATTTCTGTCACCCTTTAAACCGGAACAGAAGTAGCCAATATTTAAGTGTTATATAACCCCAGTATTATACAGTATGACGCACCACTATATTCAGGAGTGAGTGTCATTGAGTATTCCAAAAAAATCATTTTGGAAAAGTCAAAGTTTAAGATCCAAAATCGCTCCATAAAAGGTTTCAATTTTTGCACAGCCCGATGTTGAATGTGGAATCGGTCAACGCGTCGCGGATATTCGGCAACAACGGGAGTCTTGTGTCATCCCGCGGCCCGCGAACACGGACATTCGTAATTTTCGGTCCGCATGAGGCACATCGCAACAGCCAAGAACACTAATTATAGAGAAGAGGTCGAACAATTGATGTTCCTGGATGTTGAGCTCCGAGATACCGTCATGGCGACCTCAGATGTGTGAGAGGAGCATTACCCGGACAGCCCACAGGGCGTGTCCCGCGTTCAGGAGAAGCTGATGATGCGAGTTGCGACGGATCGACCGTGCCCGCTGCCGGTCGCGGTCCAGGTGGAGCGAGCGGCGCAAGTGGTTCTCCATCCCGTGGGTCCTCCGCCAACTCAAGTGCAAGTGGACCATCATCGGGTGGAAAGACGGAGCGAAGCAATGCAGCACAATGACGATTCATTCCAAAAGCATGGAGTGATGGATGGCATCATGCAGCTAAACGGCGACAACAGCGTGTCAGCGTGGTGGGGCGACTGCACGTAATACTACAATCAGCATCCAAGTTCTGCTGCGGGAAATATACATACATTCCGGGATTTTAGAACAGCTACGGCCAAGGGCCAGGAGATTGTGAAAGGAAAAAAGGGAACACAATGTTGAGAAATGAGAGAATGGAATTCAGATGCGCTGCCTCTTGCGTGGCACGTCATCTTTGTTGGCGTCGTCCAGAAGCTCATTGATGACGCTATTCAGCGTGTGAATGAGGCCTTCGGACTGGGCGTCCAAAAGAAACCGTTCCTTGATGTCCGGCTCGAAAGCACCGTCGTTACGGCTTCGGATGTGAAGGAGGAGAAGAACACGGACAGCCCACAGGGCGTGTCCCGCGTTCAAGAACAGCCGATGCTGTTGATCCTCCGGCGTTGTGGCCAAAGGTCTGTCCGAGCTGCTTGCTATGGACGCCGGCCGCGACCACGGCCTAAACCTCTCCTTTTCCGATATCCGACAGCCCTGCCGGCACCTCGGGACGAGCTCCGGCTCCGTCGAGTACGCCGTCCAGCTTCTTGGCAGCCTCAAAGGCCAGCTCGTCCGACTCGAAGGGTGCACCGAGTTGACCGAAGTGATCCACGGCATCGGACCGCAGAGCATCTGGGACCTGTCCCCAGAATGCTCGTACCCTCCAGGCCAGGTAAGTGCCGAAAATGATGGCAGAGAGGGCCGTTTTGGCGCTGTCGATGTGGTCGCGAATATCCAACCCGATTTGGAATACCTCGAAACGATTTGGTGCATCCACAAGCTCCACCTCGAAGTTCTCGATCGCTGAGGCGACGATCAATCGGATTTGAGTCCTTGCGTTCTGGAGGTTTGGAAGATTGTCGTACGCTGCGATGGGAACCTGGATGCGAACAGGCGGGCGCATCAAAACAGTCTTGTTCTGGAGCGTCAGAAGTTGAGCGGACTTTCGGATCTCTTGCTTCGCCCTGTCCGCCTCCGCATTGTCTGCCCGGTCCGGAACACGCCAAACCGGAGTGGACCCGTTGGTCCAGCTTTGAATTTGAAGCTCAACCTGTCCGCCTTCCACCCCGTGTTCTTGAAGTTGATGTACTGAGACAGCTTGAGGGTTTCGACCCGCGAAAGGCGACCGGGCTCGCTACATCCGAACCCGGAAACGACCTTGTTGCCTGGGAACGGTCGTAGCGGAGTAAGAAATTGTTGAAAATGAGGGTTTCGGCCGAGATAAGTCATAAGACCGCCTCTATAGCCCCACACTTAAAAGTCTGGGAAAACACACTATAGTATACTGCTCATGTCTTCGTACCAAGAAAGTACTATTGTGGTATTTAACCCTCATAAAAACATGAGGTTATCTGTCACGTGACGGCTGTTGGACAAAGACGGCGCCACGTGGTCTGACTTAAGAAATCAAAAATGAGAACCCAGTAACTAACCAGTGTTTCGATATACTATATACTATTTTGAATTTTGAAAACGTACTATAGTATATGGCACTTTTTCGGAGGTCCTGAAAAACATGCTTTTCCAAAATCGCAGAGCATACCTTTGGATACTGTAGTATATTTCATGGCGTTGCCATCGATCACATGCCGAAAGTAGTACTATAGTATACTATAGTATATTTCTACCACCCCAAAAGAGCTTCTCAGTGCAGCAGTGCTATAGTAGTACTATAGTATTATTTCGAGGCTCCGTTAAATTCATTGCTATTATATTATAAAGCATACTTCACGCCCCTTGCATAATACTTTTTAGCATACAAAATGGCATGCTCGCGAAGACCTATCCAAGATACTATAAAGTATACTACTAATATGCCATTGTCCAACCAAAAGTATACTAGTGGTACACGATCGCATACTATTAAGGTCTAAGGGTGCCATGCTATAAGGTGCTACTATAGTGGTGCTATCGGATGCTATTTTGGTCGCTGGATTTGGGTGGTACCAGAGCTCGGCTACGACAATAGTCGCACGTTTTTGGGCATAGTCATAGTCATAGTCGTAGGCGTTTTTTGAAAATCCGAAATAGTCATAGTCGTAAGTCTGACTATAGTCCCATAGTTGACTATAGTCGTTGCGGACTCCGTTCTGCGACTATTTCGGCTATAGTCTGACTTTTTACGCGACTATCGTGACTATAGTCGGACTATGAAAAATCCATAGTCCGCAGTTGTCGCACCACACATCTACACCAACGATAGTCAGACTATTGAAGTTTGACTGTAGTCGTACCTCTTCGTGACTATAGCCGTTTACTGGCGACTATAGTCACTGCCTGTGGTGACACTGCAACTATAGTCGCGAAGATTGTCAAATATAGCTAGACTATAGTCGAACTATAGCGCCTGAATGGCCTGACATCGAACAGCAGCAACTATTTCGACTATAGTCGTTGATTCTCCAGGGCATAGTCATAGTCATAGTCTTAAGATCGACTATCTACGACTATGACTATAGTCGCTCATAGTCGCATGCAACTATAGCCGTAATAGTCGTATAGTCGCATAGTCGCGCCGAGGCCTGGGTGGTACTGAATAGTATACTATAGCATATAGTATCATACTTTTCATATACTATCGATAGTATATGACCCTCCTCTTAATTTTGTCCGTCGAGCGACCAGCGTTGTTGCTCATCAGTGCGACACGTTTTCCTTGAGTAATTTTCCTTGGTTAATTTGGCACTCAGCGTCTCACGTGATTTCACCACGTGATCACCAACCTCCACCTCCACTCTCATTTCTCTCGGCCGATACTTTTTCTGTGTCCCACACTTTCAAAGTCCGCTCCACACTCGTTTCAGCGACCTTTTTCTCCACATTGCTCCTGACTTGTAACCACAATTATCCCAGATTTCCTTCCTCACCACCGTCCGCACCCACACCGTCCGCAATCCACACACACATTCTCTGGCACTCTCATCGTCTACAGTCCGCAGTCTCACACACTACCATCACAGTCTGTGCTAGATGGCTCCACGTGGTATCCACGTGGCATCTATCTTATCTTATCTCCTGATTTCCTTGTCCCATTTCTCTCACCGCTCCTCACTCTCTCGGCCGAGAATCTTCCCTTTGTTCCCTTTCTTCCTTGTCACCTCCTCACTGCCACTCCTGACTGTACTTCTTTCACGACATCGATTATCATTCCTCTGACTTTACTACTTACTGGCAGCTTCATATAGCTTGTCCAGTACATGGTGATGAGAGGAAATTCGATCCTCACCTCTTGATCAGCTGCACCTCCAACGTGCCTTGATCGCTCTCCCACCTTCCCAGTCCCTACCTCACTTACTTCCTCAAAATGACCGCACCTTACTTTCTCACCCTTGCGCCGATCGACTCTTCTCTCCCCGCGCAGGCCGTGGCTTTCTCTCCCTCCGACCACATACAGCTTCTCCTCGGCGGCGTTCATGTGGACTACTACCGCCGCCGACGCCCGCCTCATCACACCGCCGACTTCATCTTCGACGAACAACGCATCACCCCTGATCACTGTGATCTCACTCTCTTCCATCAAACACCCTACCTCACCAATCGGGACAGTGACGGAACCACGCGGGTCAACGGACATCCACTGCCAAAGGACGAGCGCGTAGTGCTACGGCATGGCGATAAGATCGAGATCGGGTACCTCGGGGAGTACAACGGCGTCTTCAGCAGCACTCTCGCTCTCGCGGTGCACATTTCCACCTCTCCGCCGGACTTCGGTCTCCAACCTCTCTCCTCCGACTCGCTGCTCTCGGCGAGCACCAGTGCTTTCGTCGGTTTTCGTGCGGTTCAAGACCTTGAACAGCAGCTGCGCAGAGAACTCGCATCGGTCAGGAAACAGCTGCAGGACGCACTGGATGCCGCTGCGGCACATACATGCGTGTCTCCTTCCTCACCGCGTCCGTACGGTACCCTCCTTTCCGATCTACGTGATCGCGTGTTGGATGACAGTGCTGTCGCATCCTCTGCGTCGTCGGCTCCTTCAGCAGGCTCGTTCTCTTCCGACCCGACGCCAAAGACACTACCTTCACCTCAGCCCGTTGCGGATTTCGTGCTCGAGAGCACCGCTTTGGGCTCGACTCTGTTCGCCACAGACACGTCTTCTACACCACCCACCTTAAACTCGACCTCAGCCCCCACCTCGGTACTGACTTCTGTACTGGGGTCGGTACACTCCTCCCCGCTCGCATCGGTGTCAGTATCATCATCATCCGCGCCGGCCCAGGCTACGTTCTCGCCGTCCGAATTGGAGCCGTCGCAGCTGCAATCCGCCGCTTCACTGGTTCCAGTCACGTCTCCATCGACTTCGATCATCGGCCTCAACTCCGCTTCCTTACTCTCATCAGCGCCAGCGTCGGCCCTGGGTTCAACATCGACGTTCATTGCACGCTCACGCTCACCTCTGACATCTGCGTCACATCCTATCCCGGCCGTCCCTCCTTCCCCGACGTCGACATCGATCGCGTCTCTACCTTCCTCACATACGCCAACCTCGGACTGACCTCTGTACTGAGGTCGGCGACACCTTCACGAACTTCTTCCGGCCTGAAGCGTTCGTCCACATACTCGTCTCCTTCTCCATCCGCGGCTTCCGTCATCACCGCCTTGACACGGATAAGAGACGCGTGGATGCAAGCACGCACGGTGCTCCTGCGTTCGACGACTCACTCTATCAGCTCGATTCGACCTTCCCCGCCGGTCTCCTCTTCCTCCTCGACACAAGTCGCCCTCGAACGCGTTGTCTCGGCTTGGCTGCATGCTCGAGCTGAATCTTCATCGAGTGGATTCTTCGGACAAACACCTGCGTCACCATTCGCTCGTCCACATCATTCTCGATCCGGCATGTTTTTCTTTGTGGAGCCGTTCTACTTCTCTTCTTGATCGGCCGTGCTCTTCAGCATGTCCCTTATCGTACCCAAGTCGTGTTCACGCTTCAATCGCACGGCGCACGTAGCACGTTCACCAATCCTCACTTCTCGGTCTTCACTCTAGTGCATCACCTGCAAGGTTGCATCAGTTCCTTGCTGCCTTCCTACTCCTGCTTCCAGCCTGCGACTTTTCCTCCGCCTACCTTCTATTCCACCTGCCTTCCCTCTGCACCTAGACGTTGAGACGCCAGACGGTCGCCATAGCCCAAGATTATACCTTCACGGCTTCACCTCGCGCGTTCTCCTTGACCTTTGCACCTTCACCCCAGCTCCTGCGCACACGATCCTGCCCTTTACTCAATCGGGCTTCCCCGCCAGTCCGTGGTGACGACCCGGGTCGGTCGTCTTTTGTTGGGCGGCATGTGCTAGATGGCTCCACGTGGTATCCACGTGGCATCTATCTTATCTTATCTCCTGATTTCCTTGTCCCATTTCTCTCACCGCTCCTCACTCTCTCGGCCGAGAGTCTTCCCTTTGTTCCCTTTCTTCCTTGTCACCTCCTCACTGCCACTCCTGACTGTACTTCTTTCACGACATCGATTATCATTCCTCTGACTTTACTACTTACTGGCAGCTTCATATAGCTTGTCCAGTACACAGTCCGTAGCGCCAGCAGCGTCCGCATCATCGTCCGCATCATCGTCCGCAGTCATCCGCGCTTATAGAGCCAGAGGTTCGGCAGCAGCACCAGCAGTACATCAGTCCGTCTTCTCTCTCTCAGGGGCATGGGAGTACGTGAGCAGCTCGAGATTATCAACACCTCCGACCAAAAAACATACCATAGTATTTTTGGAAGTTTTTGGCATATACATATACTATACTACTATAGTATCAAGTATGTTTCAAAACACTGATGGTACTATAGTCCGGCTGCCGGCACAATTTTGGAATAGTATCAAGTATGCATTCAGTTTACAGTTATAGCCTCAGTTTTCTAATTTCTATTTTGCAGTGTAAGGAAAAAGGCTGATTTGGACCCAGGGCGACCCAGACTAACCAGCAGAGCTGGTCGTTCCCGATCTAGCTCAAGTCACCACGTGGAACTTGTGTCAGAGAACAGGGCGGAGGACCTCGGAAAGGCCAGGACGGTAAAGGAGAGCAGGAACGGGACAGGCAGAACGGGGTAAGAGAAGAGACAGGTCGATTGCTAAGGAGAAAACTATGGACAGAATGACAAGGAGAGATAGCTATTTATGCCCAAACCTCTTTCGAAGGTCAGGAAGAGATTCGTTGCGAGACGTCGAAAGAGATGTTGCTGTGTTCGTTCTCGAGGAGATGTTGAAGCTTGGTGACCAGAGGTCGGCACGAGTATGGGTAAACATTAGGTATACCCAAGACTGTACCCAAGTCCTTGGATACAGTCTTGGGTATGAGCTGTCAGATACCCAAGTTTCGAATACTTGAGTATTACTTGAGTAATACTCGCCATACCCAAGATGTACCCAAGAATGTACCCATCCCTTTTTCATTTCACAGAATGTACCCATCCCTTTTTCATTTCACATAACAAAAAGATTACATTCACTCCTTCTAGCTGATGGTCACAGTTATCAGTTATCACTACATTGATGACAGAATGGCATGTTACAGCTATAGTGATCATGTAGTTACAACTATAGTGATACGATATTTACAACTATAGTGACAGCATAGTGACATGTTGTAACTATAGTGATAACATAGTTACAACTATGGGTAACATAATTACAACTAAAGTGAATCAGAACCGCCAGAGCCCAGAGAACGTATTACGTAATACTGACCATTGAAAAATACTCGCGAGTATACTCAAGTAATACTTGGGTAAACTGACATTATTACGTAATCCTGACTAAACAAAATACTCGCGAGTATACCCAAGTAATACTTGAGTATACTCGCGAGTATGAGTATCGATCTCGTCGAAAAAAATACTTGTACCCAAGAGTACAGTATCGGGGGTCAAATACCCAAGACTGTACCCAACTGACGGTGTTGGTTTCGAACTGAGCCAGCTCAGCGAGTTTGAGCCGTTAGTGTCGGAAGTGAACGGAGGGAACGACCGGTTCGTGACAACTTGAGTGGAGGGACACCACGTTATAGTTACCCCAACTGCTGGTCAGCCTGGGTCACTGTCCACTGAGGCTATTTCAGTTATCTGGGTCACTGTCCACTGAGGCTAATTCAGTTATAACCCTCAGCTCCACCCTTCCCGAACATAGGCTCTGTGGCCCGAGCGTCATGTACTAAGCAGGCGAGACTTGCCCGCAGGAGGAACAAGAAAGGTTACAGAGAAGTCTGAGATTCTGAGACGAATGACGATTGGACTTTGGAGTCTGATGGAAACCCTATTCTGCGAGCGGTTTTTAGGAAGGATTTTGCAGGGGCGGTATTTTGGCGTGGCCGCCTCCATAGGGCGGCCACCGCCCCCCCCCCCCCCCGTGGTCGGCTACGACAATAGTCACACGATTTTGGGCATTCCCCAGACTCTTTAGAGTTATGGGGTTATTGGGGTGGTTTTCGTTACGGCCGTAAATCTATTCGCTACATCGCTCGAACAAACTTTCTCAGTTGTTCTCCGATCACCTTCAAATTTTCTGAGGAGGTGGGAAACCAGATTCTACGTCCACTGTCCAAGTTTGAGCGTTTGTTAAGGTGGGAGTAGGTTGTCTCAATCGAAAGGAACGGTGTTCTCCCCTCATTTCCACGTGCGAGAATATGAGTGATCACGCGATCACGCTCTCCATTCTCTCTGTGATATTGCACGTGGCTTTGCTTTGCAGCTGCTCGACGTTTGACATTGGACAGTTTACGGGCTCGACGCAACCTCGAACCCCTCCAATGGCTCGACGCAACCTCGAACCCCTCCATTGGCTCGACGCAACCTCGAAACCCTCCACTCGACGCAACCTCGCAATCTCACTGGTTCGACGCAACGTCGACATCTCCTTGGTTCGACCCAACCTCGCCTCATCGGCTCGACGCAGCACTGATCCGTTCGACGCAGCGCCAGTCCTATCGCTCGTTCGCTGCAGCTTCCTCAACTGTCTGCTCCGCTCACGCTCTGCTGGCGCCCATGCACCTTCACCACAACACAGGCTTACTTCCATTGGCGATGGATGCCCCGGCTTCCTCCTGGCCCTTACACATACACACACACCCGCTCTCGTTGTGTAAAAGGAGAGCTTTTTAAGGTGAGCTGTTCATTACCGTACGACCCTCGTGCTTCTCTATCTGTCTGCCCACGCCTTACTCCATTTCCTCACTTCCCACTGCTCCCATGTCTTCGTCTGTTCGTCTTCCCACCCTCGCCGATCTCGCCATCAACAGCATCATCAAGCAGACAGAGCAGCGCGCTGCTTGCCGGAACACTGTCGGTCCTTCCAGCGTGCTTCAAGAAGGAGCAAGTCTTCCACCTCTAGCCGATTGTCCCTCTCAGGACTTGATACCGGCGTCGACCAACCTCATGCTCGCCAACTCTCCTCCGCAGCACTGGCGCCCCTATGTCTTCGGTCTTTCTCGGGATTGGGAGGCTGTGTTCGGCGACAAGGACGAGTCTTCCCACGTCTATCCGCGACGTTTCCGAAGGGAATCAAACTCTTCGATAATTACGTTGCGTCCAACGTCTGCATCAATTCGTTCCCTTCCTTCCAATACCAGTTTCATTCGGCGACTGGCGGCATTCTCATCGGTCTCCCGTTCGACAACATCGTTATCGCTGGTGGGATCATTTCGTCATGCGTCACGTACCGGCAAGGGAGTCCCGTGCCTGCCAGCTCCGACATTGAGTGAGTGTCCTTCGTTCTCTTCCTTTTCGCATCGTACGCTCACTCTTCGCACTCCGCAGCATCTTCTGTCATGGCATCGATGCCGCCGCCGCGAATGCCAAAGTCTCCGTCATCGAGCACACCCTTCGGTCCAATATCTTGTATTTCACCAGACACTACCGCGTCGAGCGTACTCTCACAACGATATCATTCGTTCCTACCGGCACGGATGGCCAATTCCGCAAAATTCAAGTCGTGCTTCGGTTGTTCGCCAATATATCCGAAGTCCTTGCCAGTTTCGACTTCGATCAGACAGCCGTGGGCTACGACGGTTCAGAGGTTTGGATGGAACTCCGGGCTGTTCGCGCTCTCGTCTCCGGCTATTCTTTCATAACCACCAAACTGATTCGCAGCACCAGCCCCGCCCGTATCGTCAAGTGAGTAGTTGTGCATTAATTTCCACTCACAACTATACTGACATATCTTTCACCTTCCAGGTATGCTATGCGCGGTTATGGCCTTGTCCTACGCACCGGGCGTCTGTCTGCCGAACAGGGATCAGCTGCTATCGCTGAGCTTACGACCTGCGCACAAAATGCAGAGGATCTCGTTTCTTCTCAGGTCACAGTGGTCGAAGGCCGGTTGCCGTCTGGATCCTCATCTCACAGGTCGTTCAGTATGGCACACGTCGTCTCCCTCGTCCGCGCCCGTCTCGACCGTGCGTGGCTGCACAGCTTCAACAGTTTCATGGTATTTTCTGCCCTTTGGGAGCGTTCGGCGCCTGGCAAGAGATCTATGCGGCAGTTCGTTCGTGCTACCTGTGGACAGCAAGGAGAATATTCGCCGTTCCACGAGTGTCTCGAGTATGACCAGTATGTATCTCAAGCACGCTCGGATTTGCGGTGCATGTGTGACTCACTCTCCTTTCATATTCCGCTCAGCAACTTGCTTCGTGTAGATCCTTTTGCCGGTGATGACTGGGCCGAGCTCCTGTGCGGGAAGGTGAGCATCAGAGCTGTTTTCGTCTATCTAACGCACTTCTGCTTACGAACTTCATGCGCAGGGATGTCAAGAAGTGGCCACCGCATTCTCCTCAACCACCCGCGATGTTTGGGTCAAAACCGGCACGTCCTTTAATGACGTGTCCGGAGTACATTTGTCCCATTTTGTGGTGAGCTCTGTCCCGTCCAAGGCTTTCTTCCATCTTTCTCGCACGCTAAAGGTTTCTACATCGGCAGCTCCTCCCCGTCGACCTTTGTGCGAGGCTTCACACTCTCAGTGCCTTGAACGACTCCCCTCTCCTGTTGCAGCCCATTCAGCCTTGTCCCAAGATCAAGGATGTGACGACGTCGAGTTCGAGATCTGCATCTGGACTCATTCGGCGACGAACATGTGGCAACCTGCCGGGCATACTGAGCGATTCGTTCATCAACTACTCCGGGATGCCGCCATTACGACGGCATGGTCTCTTTCGCGTTGTCGCCTGGGAGCGCCCTGGCCATCTTTGAGGCTCGGCATGCTCACACGACACAATCTTCAACATGCTCGCATTCCCCGTCATGTCGCCGAAGATCATTCACTCCTCAAAATGTGGATGAGTCCGGAGTGATCTCCCTAACCAAGAAGTTCCGCTCTGTCCGCCTTCGTTGCTGAGCAGCTCCTGCGCCGCACTCTTTTACTTCACTTTTCAAAGCCTCCAATCCCTCCTGAATTCCCATCAAATCATTCTCGTTCTTGTTTTCTCTTGGGTTCTGAACAACGATCCTTCAGCGCATGAACTTAAGAGACTGGAAAGTGAGTACTGCTCGCCTCTTTTTCAACTTTACTTCATCGCAACTCCTCCAGTCCCTCCTCTTCACCACCACATCCTTTCTGTGCCCACATCTAGCTCATCAAAATCACCCTTTCATCATCAACAACATGCATTCCAACCCGGTCGCGGCAAAGGAAAGGGAATGGGTGGTGCACACCGCCACGTCAGAGTAAGCTTCATCCTCCTAAGCTCACTTGTTCACGCCATCCCTACTGATCACGTCTTTACCGATGGTCCTCTCCGTGATCCAGATTCTCGCGACAACATCAAGTACGTGACAAAACCGGCCATTCGACGCCTCGCACGGCGCGGGGGGTCAAGCGTATCTCTGCCGGTGTCTACGATGAAGTGCGCGGCGCTCTCCATTCATTCCTCCGGACTGTCATTTCGGACTCAATCTGCTACACCGATCACGCCAAACGCAAGACGGTCACCTCGCTCGACGTGATCTACGCCCTCAAGCGCCGCGGCCGAACGCTTTGTGAGTCTTTCTGCCAGCTAATCGTGTACGTTGCTTCTAACCCAAGCATCTTCCACCTTCTCCTCCGCACCAGACGGGTATGGTCCCTGAACTCAAGGTTACGATGTCACCGGTACTTCAAGACAGTTGTGGCACGCAGCCGTGGACATTCACCTTCCTATGATCCCATCAAACTCCCAAACTCGCTCCCCTCCCCCTTTCCATCAATTCACCTTCACGTCATCTCCATATCACCAGTAACCTTCGCCTTCTCCCCTCCCCGCCGGCCCTGTCCTTTCTTAGCCCTTGCATTCCCATCCTGATATAATGTCGCTTGCGTCGGCCACCACCTACCCTTCTGGCGCCAATTATTCTCCCCAATCCCGGCTTCCAGGCTTCTGTTTCTGTACGTCCGCGAAAAAAGCTCAGCACAGTTATGACTGAATGGTCGACGCAGCGTCGAGCAGGTCGACGCAGCGTCGAGCAGGTCCGCGTTCCCGTCTTTCTAACTGCAGCGTTGAGCGCCTCCCTTCCCTCCTCCTCCGATGGCGTGCAGCTCTTGCCGCCGCCCAGTCTTCCGAACGACTTCGGCCTGGCGGCCACACCACAGCCGCCTCCCGCTTTGCTCACCCTCCCCTGGTATTGGCTTCTTCCTGACACTCCCTCTTCCCCGACGCCCCTCCTCCCGAAAGTAAATAGAAATTGTTTACTGACAAATGGTTGACATGGGGAGACATTCTTTGGCGCGCAGCGGTACCCATGGGATGGCGTGCTCAGTTTCGCTCTCACCCTTTAGGACCTCCACCTGGTCGTTCTGTCACGCTCAATGATATTTCTTCCCCCTTCTCCAGACAGCGCCACCCCGCCGGTCCCGCCGTCACTGACACATGGAACACTTTATGGGCCGCTACTCCAGATTCGGTCCGCCTCTCCCTCCAGGCCTGGGCAACGTCTACCTCCGCCCCATTCACAGTCCTCCGAGACCTCTCCGCCCCGCCATCCCACGGCTGGGTGCCCGCTATCCAGGATCCCCTCGCCGCTGACTTTCCATGGCACTTGCTCACGATCTACGGCAGCCCCTCCTCACCATCTCCACTGCATCCGTGAGACGCTCTCTCCAAGCTCGCCGCGGTCCCCGCCAACCCGCTTGGCCTCTGCTGATTTTCCCCTCCCCCCTACTCGCCACGACTTTCTGGTCCAAGTTTTGGTCCGACCTCAGCCGTCTTCCGCTCTCGCCGACTGTAAGAACCACCTCCAACCTCGTCTTCAATCGCATTGCTTGGACGTTCCACAAAAAACTGCACGACGAGACCACCTCGCGCCGCTGCCCGCGGGGATGTAACGCCGACGACGGGATGACCACGGATACTTCGCCTGCCCCGCCGCCCAAGAAGTGTGGTCCGCCTGCATTCCCCCCTGAAGATGATGGGTTGCCCTTCCCCCGGACGTCACTCCCAGGTCCGTCCTTACGGCCTCTGCAATCCCTATTCCACTCCGACCTCGCTTCTTCCTGTGGCGGTCGTGTGTCGTTCGAGTTCTGTACACCTGTCGGCACGCAGCAGGCGTCGCCGGCCGAGCGTCCGATCGCATCCCCGTCTTCACCTTCGCCACCGACACAGACGTCCTCTCCTCCACTACAACCATCCTTGCCGAGCTCCTCTCGACGGCGTGGCTGAGGGTGGTTCGCCTCCCCACCACGACCCGCCCCGCCGCGGTATCAGCCTTCGCCACGAAATGGGTCTCCGGCGGCTCCTTCGTCAGGCTTTGATGACCGAATCGCCTTTGCCGCCTTGTCTGTCGACCTTGAGTCATCAACGAACCATTCTTGGCTACCTCGATTCGACCTCGCCGCGCTTTGCATCCGTACGGGTGGGCCCTTCAGCGAGGCCGTGGGCGGTCCTGTGGGTTCGGAAATGACTTGTAAGTGATGACTCTGCTTTTCTCGACGTGGAGGCCGGCACTCCCGGCGCACCTTGGCAATATCTGGTCGTGTAAAGTTGCCCTCCCCCTTCAAGCCTCAGTAGCAGCCGGCCTGCTCGCTCGGTAGGCGGACGACAACCTTCTCGGTATCTTGGACCCCGGGGAGCTCGACTTCGATTCGCCTCTTTTCTCTCTGATCGCCTCCGTCTCGCCTTCCCGGACCATAGGATGGCCCGTACGTCGGTTGGTCCTCTTTCATTCCGTCACCCTATACCGTCCATTGCTTCAGCTCGACCCCCTTCATCTTCTGTTCGCTTCTTCTTTGCCTAATTTTGCTCTCTCCCGTGCTGTTTTGCTTGGTATATCTCGTGACTCCCCCGCAATACATCCGCAGGTAGCAAAAAAAAAAGGTTGAGCAGGCCCGTCTTTCTCACAGCTCACTGCAGCGTCGAGCATTCCTTTTCCTCACTGCAGCGTCGAGCATTCCTTTTCCTTACTGCAGCGTCGAGCATTCCTTTTCCTTACTGCAGCGTCGATCATTTCTTTTCCTTACTGCAGCGTCGAGCAAGACCCCCTCCTATTGCACCCTTTAGCATGTCTGTTTATTGCTGACCGTCTCTAGCGGTGTCGAACAGGGTCACAGCAGCTTCTTTCTCCTTCAGCTCTCTGCTGTTTCCGACAAGCTTCTGGTCTGGTGCTCACCCTCACCTTTCATTACTGTTCTTGTTACAGATGTTCTCTCCTTCCCCTCTTCCTCCTCTTCACCTCCTTCGAACACTCTGCTGCGGCTATTTGACTGTTGGCGAGGCCCATATATTCGTGCCGATTCTGATGCTCCTCTACTCCTCTCACTCCTCCTCCCATCCTCTTTCCACATTCCCTCTCCTCACCTAAAAGTCTTCAACCAACACTGGCGTACTGCCGTCCTCCTTTTTCTGGGCCGCCGCTTCATGTTGTTTCCGTGGCTTCCAAATGCGCCCCCGGATCCCGCAGTTCATTCCTCGTACTGGGCCGCTATCCTAGGATCCGATTGGAACGAAATCAAGTCGCTGCGATTCCAATTCCAGTGGCTTCGCAGGATCGACATCGCCGCTCTCAAGAATCTATCCCTTGACTTACGCGTCGCCCGCCTCGCCGCAGTTGGGACGGAGCGGAATTGGCACGCTTGTCAATCTCCCCAGTGGGTGCTGTCCAGCGCCATACTCTCACGCATCGCTGGAGTCGCACACGGTCTGGAATCGTTCCATGTACGGGTCTCGCCGCATGCCGACATGCTTGAACTGCTTCAGGAGATCATTTTCACCAATCCCCACCTACGGGACATCGTCGTAGAAGTGGACTCTGCTCTTGACATTCTGCCGGCTCCTCGTCCAGTCCTGAACGTTCGGAAATGGTTCGCGTACCAGGATACTCCTACGCAGTTACAACGTTTCGTTGTTCGTGCACCGGCCTGTGACTTCATGCTTTGGGACGCCGCCGAACTGTTCAAGCGCCTCGACTTGACAACAGAGTTTCGAGTCGCGGCTTTCTCTCTCCGAGTCCGGGGCGAACCCTGGCAATGGGTTGCACAAGTTTCACGTTCGGCCCCTTGCTTGGAGGAGCTCGAGATCGCCGCCGTCCGAGGCAACGCTTTCAACCACAACGGCTACCCTGTCACTCCCTCGCGAATGCGTCCAAGCAACTTGCCAAACCTCACCGCCCTCACGCTCGACCTGCCGGCAGTGGATGTTCGTGTCTTAAGTCTTCTCATCGCCCCCAAGCTCGAGGACGTTGCCATCCACACCCGCGGACGACTGGATGCATTCGGCACTCTCCCACTTCTGCATTTTCCGTCCCTCTCATTCGTCAAGATCGGCTGTTCTGCACCCATCGTCACACGTCTCGCCACTCTGGGTCTTCCGCGTGACAGCTATTCCCATATTCTTAACGTTGTCGAGAACGAATGGCAAGATTTTGAAGGCGACTTCACTGCTCGAATCCGCAAAGATCAACGTGCCCTTTTCACACCTCCAGGGCTACACCGAGATTCTCTTTCCCCGCCTTCACTCTGGTTGCACTCTCCATCCTCGGACACAGCGCTTGTCTTGGTCTCGCCCGCCGCCCGAGCTACATCTAACTTGTCCGTTACGAGTTCTGGAAGCGATCCATGCTCTCTCTCTTCACCTACTCCACGCATCTCCACTCCTCTCACCCGTTCCACGGCAGCTTCACGCGTCTCGGATGTGGCATCCTATGGCTCTTCAAACGACACTGCATCTATTCTCCTTGAGGATGCCGCCACATCCTCCACAGTCCGATCACGACTGTCGACTCTTCCTTCACAGCCGCTTTCCAAGCGTACCCGTCACAAGTAGCAGGGCTCCCTCATAGCTTTGCTGTCATGTTCTGTACTCTTCTCCCTCATCACTTTTCCTTTCAATTTGAAGAGCTGAATCCTCCCTCATCACATTACGTTCAATTTGGAGACCTGAATACACACCGCAATGACAGTGTTCCCGCAGAGTGAACTGGACAAGCCGTAGTACCTTCTGTTTTTGCTTTCGAAGACCGAATTCATTTCAACGCCTTCTGTTTTCATAGAGCATGGCATGCATTTCGCAGTGGGGAGAAGTACAGTGTTGGGCAGGCTTTCACTCCAGACCGATTGCGCGCTCGGTTGTATCTCCTGCTTGGTCGTCGATGTTGCTCGGGTTTCGTTTGCATTGCCGGGCTCGCCCTTGTTGTCGTCCGCCGTCGGCTTGCGAGGGGGGTTGCCGGCGCCAGAGTTCCACCTAAAGGCCTTTGGCCTTGGTGGGCGGGCCTGTTGAGATTATAGTCTTCTGGTCGTCCGATTCCATGGGAACATCATCAGAGTGTCGTTGAGCGACTCCGGTGCAGATGGGCGCATTTCGTAGAGGTACTAGATTGTTATGACTGTAGATACGGTCAACTTAAAAGACCTTCTCATTGAACTGTGGGGTGGTACGAAGGAAAACTCACTTTGAAGGAACTACGATGATCGATCGAACGTTGTGGAATGCGGATGTGTGGTGCTGATGTTGTTGCCTCAGTGGTGTTTGCAGATATCATCGCATTCCACCGCGTCTGTTCCTTCCCTTCCCCGACTCATGGATCTTCCTCTTCCTGCTCGGCATCCATTTGAGTTCCCATCAAACTTGACAGTACCCCTGCCTCGCTGAGCATTGTCATCGCTCTTGACAACGCTGCCGTTTCGTATCCAGGTGGTGAAATCCCTGTCTGCGTGGCAGATGTGTGGCTCGGATGCGTATCGATTTCGCTACGAACTTGCGGGCTCCGGGCAGTGTTTGGCCTGCTAAGTCACAGACGCCTGACAATGTTAGCCCCCCACAGCCCGCTTCTGCCCATCAGTCGCTTGTCACTCACGGGATCACCGGGTAAGCGTTCAACGCAACTAATTGTGCTTGGAGACGCATCCAAGCGCTCTGTCCCGCCCGCACGTCTCGCGCCAATACGGTGTTGCATGTTTTTGCGCTATTGAGAACCTTGTCGAGGCTGCGTCTAGCGTCTTCTTCCGTACCGACGAATGCGCATTCAATGCGGCGTACAGCTTCCACGATTTGGTCTTGAACCTGTGCTTCTCGTGCTGCTGATTCCTGTCGCAACCGCTGGATCACTGCTAGTTCGTGTTGCACCTTCGATTGTACTGCGCGCAGGAGGTGGTCGTTCCGCTCTATCGTGTCTTGAAGCAGATCTTCGACGTCTTCGAGTCGTCTGAGCCCGTTCGTCATTAAGCCGCAGTGCTCATATGTTGGGGCCAGTGTCTCAATGTAGTCATGGACCGGGCGTTGAATGGACAGTGCCTCGCTCGGTTGTAGTGGTCTGGCTTGCGAAGACCCGCTCATCCTTGGAAGGCTGCCAATGCTGATGTTTGAGGTATGACGACGGTCGCGGATCGAAAGATAGAGGATGCCGATTGCGACCTCAGGCCTCAAGCCTCAACTCTCAGCCGAATGGTGATGCAGATGGAAGTCCTCTCGTGATGATGGTGTTCCATGCCTGCTGCCTCAGGCCTCAGGGGATGATGATGTATGAGCAGCTTCCCGATCTGCTTATAAATTATTACATCAGCATCGGTTGGACCGATGCACTCAAATCCCCGATGGAGAGGTTGCTTATCGTCCATCACACACTTACCATCCTTCCTTCATCCACTATTGTCTTCTTCCATCCTCTTGTCAGAGCCGATCTATTCCGGTACAGCATTCTCCGCTGCCGTGTTCGTCTTTTGGTTCCTTCCCTGCACACCATGCAAAGTGCGCGCCACCGGGATCGCGTAGCTGCTCAGCATGGTTCGACGCAGCGTCGAGGTTCAAGACGAAGGTCCGAGGTAGCGACGTCTCTTCAACGACGTTTGGAAGGCTCAACGCTTCGCCAAGCTTCAAGATCTTCCGCGATTCGACGACGCACGCCCTCCAGTGTAGACCTGAATCCTGATGACCACCGCGAAGCTTGATGCTCAACGCAGCGTCGAGCATCATAAGTGCATACCCGACACTCAACGCAGCGCCGAGCCCTATGAGCGCAGAACCGAGACCAAACGCAACGTCGACACTCAACGCAGCGCCGAGCTCTATGAGCGCAGAACCGAGGCCAAACGCAACGTCGACACTCAACGCAGCGCCGAGCTCTATGAGCGCAGAACCGAGGCCAAAGCAACGTCGACACTCAACGCAGCGCCGAGCTCTTGAAGCCGGAAACTCCACTGCATCGGTAGCTCCTCACCATGCTTGCTACAAAGCTCATAGCTTCCGGATGCGGCCATAGCATCTTCCCTCATACGGGTATGTTTCCCACTTTCCCCGGTCCTCTACCTCATCCTCTCTTACCCTCCCAACTTCCTCCTCTACTTCTTCTCACCTTCAGCATATCACATGCCGTCAACTGCCATCTTCGCCATGCCTCGACATGATGATGCCCTCACTCCAACCACCACCGCCGAACTCCGCGGCCTTGCTTCCACCTACTTTCCCAATAAAGGCGCCAGCAGGATGGGACGAGCTGTTCTGGTCACATTCTTTCTGCAAGAAATGGTGAACGAGGAGGTCGCGTCGACAGCATCTGCTCTGCGCCGCTCTGGTGACAGTCCAGACTATATTGCTGCGGCTACATCTTCAGTGCATAAGACCATGCGAACAAGGTACGGGAGCCATCTCTTCCATCAGTACCTGATCTCAACTGCCCGATCTTCCGATGACCGCATCCACTCCGGCGGGTCCCTGACTGCCCAGACGTCAGCTGGTACGTTTTCGTCACCTGGTACGTTGTCACAGTAGAAGCGCTTCTCATGGTGTTTCTTCCAATACTTATGATTTTTTATTCCACATCACCCTTAGATGCTATTACTCGCGAAACGGATTCGTTGGCGAACTGGCCCCTTCGAATCTCTCCGGAGACGAACGCTGAATGTGTTGCCGCATTTCGGGAGGCTACGAATATTCAACTCGAAGCCACTTGCGCCGTGTGCGCTCGTCGTACATTTTCCAAGGATTTGCTCTTCACACCGACGCATATAACTTGCACACGCGTGCGTGCGGACTCGCTACCCCTCCACATGCTTACGATCACCGACGAGCACATCCTGGCACGTCCCGGCAACCACTTCAAGTTCACGGACCCGTCCTTGAATGATCTCGCCCTCGACAGCGCTGGTCTGCATTTCCTCGCCTCACACACCGAAGTTGATATCTGCGACGAATGCAAGTCCCCGCTCTCCAAACTCCCGCCGAAGCTACCTGCTCTCGCTCTCGCCAATGGGAATATCCGAGGCGTGCTTCCTCAACATCTTCAAGACTGCACATGGCTGGAGGAGCGTCTGTGTGCTAGGTATCTCGCTTCCGCTTGCGTTGTCCGCCTTTACGACCTCACTGCGCCCGGGGCGCCCGAGCATCGTCAGCGAGTCATGAAGGGCCACGCATGTTCGTTCCCTCTCAACACGGTTGCTACGGCCGCGAAATTACCTTGGGCCTTCGGCGATGGCGGGCCTCTCATCAGTTGCCTTTGGACTGGGCCTCGCAAACCCACACTCTCAGATCTCCGCAACGTTTTCAAGGTGCGGCGTGAGAAGGTGCAACAGCTTCTCAGTTTCCTCCAGGACAACTTCCAGGATTACCCTGACGTCGAAATCGATCACAAAGCACTGGCGTCCTTGCCTATGGACGACGTTCCCGAGCTCATCATGCGTCATGTCATTTTTGAGGCTTCCGGCACAGTCTCAAGCCTTTTCGACAAGGAAACTGCCGGTCTCGAACTGCACCCGGCGCTAGCTTCCCTGGAGGACGACGTTGACCTTGAGGGCCGTACCTACCTTGAGCATCACGGACTCATCGACATTAATGGCATCGGTGTGCCCGAGCACGCACGCACTGCATCGGCTCTGGCGAACGCGACCGGTACCGAACGACCGGACCTCATCATCAGGCATGGCTCGCAGTTCGTTCCGGAATACAACAATCCGGCCCTGTTCCCGGGTATGTTTCCCCTGCTGTTCCCTTGGGGTACCGGCGGTTTTGAGGCGGACCGTCAAGTTCCTTTATCTTTTGGCCGTCAAGCAACACACCTACTTGACCTTGCCGATTCTGCCTTTCGACGCCATTGGTCTTTCATCTTCATTGTGGCCAACATCAAGCAGCGCCGTATTATACACCTCAGCAGTCGTCTAGCGTGCAAGCAGAAGAACTTTACCCAGATAGCGAAAACCCTGCAACAGCTCGACGCGGACACAGTACGGCGCGTGGCCGAACATCTGCAAAGTGGAGGGTCTCTTCGCTCCTTGGTCGGCGATGAACAGCGTATTTATACGTTGCTGAAGAAATGCGAGCTTCTTTCGGTACGAGTCCCTGGTTCTAAAGCTGCCATGAATCGCGCTCGGTCCGACATCCGTGGTTACATCGGCGAATTCGGGATTTTCCAGCTCTTTCTCACTCTGAATCCGCATCCGGAGTACTCCCCTATGTTTCAAGTATTCTGCGGAGATACCGAAATCGACCTTGGCCTTCGGGCACCCCTGTCATCGACACTGTCCGCACGTCTCGTCCAGGTTGCCGAGGATCCCGTGGCCGCCGCAGACTACTTCCACTTCCAAGTTGCGGCCATCTTTCAGTATCTCTTTGGATGGGATATTCGCAAAAAGATGAGCTCTCCACATGGCGGAATTCTTGGTCGCCTCGCAGGTTTTTTCATGGTGAAAGAACATACCATGAGGGGACAACTACACGGACACATCTTGCTCTGGCTCGAGGGAGGACTGAATCCTCGTGAACTCCGACATAAGCTGGCACGGACATCTACATTCCGTGACAACTACCTGGCCTTCCTGGACGACATTATCCAACATCATCTTCCACCCAAGGATCTCAAATCTAACTCGCAGGAAGTCTCCAGCGATGACGCTGAACCGGTGCCGATCCCAACTTCGGCTGCCAGAGAGGAATCTCCACCTGATCCATCGGATCCCAAGTACGCCGACCTCTTCCGCCAGGATCATAGTCGCCTTGGGGAAGTCCTCCAACGCCACGTCTGCAGAGCCACCTGTTTCAAAGGTGGAAGAACCTCCTGCCGCTTCCTTTTCCCCACGACCTCAACCCGGAGACAACATTTGATGCTGAAACAAACTCTATCAACATGCGCGTGCAGGACCCCACCGTCAACTGGCACAATCCGACACTGCTTGTGGCGACCCGGCACAATCACGACCTCAAGTGCGTGCAGAGCGGGAAGAGCAGCGCTGCCGCTGCCGCGTACATCACCAACTACGCCACCAAGTCCGAAGAGACACCGCCAATCAGGTGTCTATGATCAACACCGTTTATCGACGTATGGCCGAACACGACGATACCTCGGTCGAAGCGAAGGCGTTGCTGACCAAGTGCGTGATGCAATTCGGACGTGAGCGTCAACTTCACGCTCAACAGGTAGCGACATACATTCGAGATCTGGGCGACACCATGGAGAGCCACAAGACGATCCCGATGTTAAGTGGAAGCATGCTCTCTCATGTCCACAAACGTTTCGGTTCTCC